>JAVJIF010030866.1:0-130457 GCA_038442645.1 Agave tequilana
CTCCTCGACGCAACCGGAATGCTGAGCGTCGACAGAGGAGACGTGCGCGTCAACTGCAAGTTGGAACCGTTGGTTGTCCAACTGAGACTAGACGCGACGTACAATCTCGCGCCTTACCCGCGCCACGTCCAGTACGTGAAATCCGCGTTTGGCGCCCCAAACGCGCGACTCCTCAAGTTGAGTCCTCTGAAGACCAACTTACCAAGCGTCGAGACGAAGCTTCTACGTCTCGTCCAACGCAGGAAGCACGCGCCCCACAGGCGTGGGGCCCAGCAGTCCATCCTCTCTCAAGTGTCTCTGCCCAGACGCACCAGGAAGCAACGCGAGATTCGCGTTTCATCTCAGCAGAGACGCCAGACGCGCGTTACAAGCCGCGTCGCGAGAACTGCGTCCCCGATGCCCGCGTCCAGGCTGTACAGCACATGGATGCCTCCCGTCTTCGACATTGCGAGGCCAATCCTTTCAATTCCCCTACCATGAATTTGAGGGATTACTTGACAAAGAAAAGAAGTGCCAATCAGGTCACTTCGGCATGCTGCTGCCAACGACTATCTCCATACTTTCTGGATGCCATTGCGAATCAGGCGTGACCAGCAGTCTTTGATCAGACAGCTGACCCTGATTCCCCCGTCAGCTAAAAGAAGACGCTCCCACAAAAGGAGAACATTCTCTGACGTTGAGTACCCGGAGCTCAGTGCGAATATGACAAGCAGAAGCAAGGGAAAACAACCAGCAGTCAGCTCAGATGAGTCTGACTCCGAACGGAAGGGGTGTACCGACACACTCGCACCGGATGGGGGCCATTCCCCCAGTTAACTATAATGCCTTAGCCACGGCGTTGAAGTGAACGATTCCCACTCCGCCGTAGCTGAATCACGGGCTTCAAACTCTTCCGTCGAGAGGGAGGCTGCCGCCTACATGGTAGGCACTCCTGAGGAGACGGCTAGACGTTTCGAACAGCAAGCCCAGGTCCAAAAGGCACAAATGGACATAATTATGTCTCAGCAGAAATCTATTGACTCCCTCAAGCAGATGCTTGAGCAGCTGCTCGAAGAAAGGGAGAAATCCCCTCCTAGAAGGCCAAAGGGTAAAGGGAGAAAGGGAGGAAACTCATCTTCCGAACCTTCTGAAGAGAGACAGCAATCTACTTCAGATTCGTCTAAACCCTCGTCGCAAATAAAAAGCGACCAAGACCAGGAGAAGACTCATGCTAAGAGGATGAGTCAATTGGAACGACGCCTCGAGGCCCTTGCCAATCGCAAAGACCTCCAAGAAGTAGGAGTGGTCCGGCCCTATCCGACTGAGTGGGACTTGGTTCCATACCCTCCTAAGTTCAAGGCTCCAACCCTCCAAGCATTCGACGGGAAGGGGTCACCCAACCAGCACATCTATTACTTCAAATCCCAAACCGGGAATGTAGTAGACAATGATGCTATTCTGGCGCGTCTGTTCATCGGCACCCTGAAAGGGTTGGCCTTTGAATGGTTTATGAAGCTCTCAGAAGGTTCTATCAAGAACTGGGGCGATCTAGAGAAGCTGTTCTTAACACGCTTCTTCGAAGATGACTCCGAAGTCACGATGCTCACCCTTTTGGCTACCAAACAGCGGAAAGGGGAGTCCGTCAAATCTTTCGTGGAAAGATTTCGGAACATGGCACTCCGGTGTCCAAGCGGTATGACCCAGGCCACCCTGGTGGAAACATGTCGCCATAATCTCCAAACCTCACTCCTTGCTCAAATAGGAGTTGCTGAAAGCCGCACCTGGAAGCAATTGGTCCAACAAGGTGAACAGGCTGAGGAGATTGTCGCCCGCGTCAGAGCGAAGGAAGGTAAGCCTAGACCGGAACGGTCGACCAGGCGTGCGCCAGACACATCCCTCCAAACAAAGCGGAAGGATAATTTGGCAACGGAGACCAAATCTCCCGCCAAACCTCAATCAGGCCGGGCGAGTGGCTCTTCAAGTCAGCCTCGCGCCAACAAACAATATTCCTTCAAGGAGGAACATGTCGATTCACTCTTTAAACTACTCAACAAGAGCAACCGACTGAAGCTCCCTGAAGCTAGGCGCCCAGAGGAAGTTGGCAAAACCGACAACCCCAACTACTACATGTATCACAGGATGTTGGGACATCCTACCAAAAGCTGCTACGTCTTCAAGGATGTCCTTCAAGCTCTGATTGACGCGGAAGTGTTAAAGCTCCGACCAGAGCAGAAGAAGGTGACGGCCAATGTGACGTCAGCTCTCCAGTTCGGAAGACAACCCCAACGCCTGCGGGGGTGGTCCCTATTCCAAGAGGAGAACTGAGAATAGTCAACACAGACCCTCACCAGCAGCAAGAGAAAGGCTTGGTACCCGTCCCTACGCCTCAAGGGGTAATCATGTGGGTCCACCCTGACCTTGTCGATGCACGGCAATGGACTACTGTGACCAACAGGAAATCCAAAGGCAAGGCAAAAGCCTCATCTTGCAACGTGGTATGCGCCTCTTCCCGAGAAGCGGAAACTGATGTCCCTTCACTGACCGACTCAGAGGAGGAAACGATAGTCTTGGCCGCAGAGCCCAACCAACCAATGGCGGGAACCCGTTCAGGACAGGCGTACTTGAAACAGTACGGCGAGACGGCAGTAGCCCCTCCACAACTAACTGCGGAGCCAGTCAGGCCCCCCACAAAGCCACTGTGGAGAAGCAAAAGGAGACTCGATTTTCTCGAGCCCTTCAAAAGGGCATTGTGGAAGGATCTATGACACCTTACCGCTTTGATGTCCTGGCTCAGTTGGCCAACATTCCGGCACGCATTACCTTGTATGAACTTCTTAGACTATCAAAGTCTACCAGAGAAGCTCTGCAAGAAGCTCTGGCAAATTCTGAGGTCTTTATGACCCAGGTGCCAAAGGAGGAAGATGTAGAGGATTGTCTCCACACCTCCCCAAATGCTCCCTGCATTACCTTCACAGCAGATGATATGCAGGTTAAAGTGAAGCATGATCGACCCCTGTACTTCACAGGGTATATTGGATCGTCTGAGGTAAGCCGCATCCAGGTAGATCCAGGGTCCGCATTGAGCATCATGCCTCGCCGAGTCATGCAACACCTCGGCATCCCTACCCACCGTTTGAGCCCTACACAGACGACTATCTATGGGTTCAATGCCAACTAGACCCGGCCGATGGGGAAAATCAAGCTCAGGTGTCAGATTGGAAGCCTCAGGTCGGAAGTAACATGCTACATTATCGACGCCGACACTTCCTACAATCTATTGCTGGGACGACCGTGGATTCACCGCAATTCCATCGTTCCATCCACTCTCCACCAGGTCATGAAATACATTGACGGGAGTGGAACAATTCAAACGTTGATAGCCGAGAGGTATCCGTTTAAAGGGGTCGAAAATTATTTCACTGACTCCCTCCTATATCAGGATCCTGAGGAGTCAAATGAAACCCCGCAACCAGAGGAGCCAGACTCTGGTAATGAGGCTGATATTGAGCCCGAGAAAGAAGAGTGCCTGTGGGAGTTAGAACCACTTGTAACAGGCACTAATAAGCTCGATGTTGATAATACCACCGATGATGTAGGCGGTTGGTATATTAATGAAGATTTAGATTTTGCGTATTTTCCTGTGTGTGGCTTCTGATTCAATACCGTCAGACACTAGCACTGATATAGATGACGATCCCTGGTCGGCAGTAGATGCTTTGACATCATTGCATGTACCAGTAAAATCATCTTTCGGGACATACCAGGATAATGGTGATGCGCAAGAATCTATATTCATGGTTCCGACAAGACGAAAAGGCCAAAAACCAATCCTTTTCGGGCGAATGACGACTGAACCAACGCCCCGCGAAGAATCGAAAAGTGAGGAGGAATCCCCTCAGCTCAGTCATTATGAACCAAAAGCGCTCAAAATGATGAAATGCATGGGGTATGATCTAACCAACAGACCCGGGTTGAACTTCGGCAGAGGAAGGAGAACGCTACTCCGATCCTTTGTGCCGAAAGGAAAGGCCCCCGATTATTATCATCGGACGCGCCGGGGGTTGGGCTACGTATCAACTCCGGTCCCATCAGCCTCCGATTCTCAAGAATCGTCGAGCAACGATTACTCTTCAGACACATCATCTTGGGAGTCAGATGTCAGTGTGCAACATCTTCAAGGAACTTTCAGTGAACATGGTTTCAACAAGCCACCTGGAAGACGGAGATGAAGAAATGATCCAATCTAATACAGACCCTTGGATCAAACATTTAAATGCTCTTTGGGATACCCGCTTTGAACAACGTGAGCCACCCACAGAAGACAAGTTGTTCAGATCAACCTAGGAGATGAGGCCAACCCTAAGCCCATCTTCATAAGTGACGGCCTGTCACCTTCAGAGAAGAAGGGTCTAATATCTCTTGTACAGGAGTATATAGACGTCTTCGCCTGGAATTATGAAGACATGCCAGGACTTGATCCTCAAGTGGCCATGCACCGCCTCAACATCAATCCGGACGTAAAGCCTGTCAAACAACAACAGCGACGGTTTCGCCCAGAAATAATGGAGGCAATTCAATCAGAAGTCAGAAAACTTATTGATTCTGGCTTCATCAGGGAAGAACAACATCCCGACTGGGTAGCCAACATCGTCCCCGTTTCCAAGAAGAACGGGAAGATCAGGATCTGCATCGACTTCCGCAATCTAAACGAGGCTTGCCCCAAAGACGAATTCCCATTGCCAATCACAGATGTTATGATTGACAATACTTGTGGATTCGAACGAATGTCCTTCATGAACGGATTCTCAGGATACAATCAAATCAAAATGTATCCTGATGATGAAAAGCATACCTCCTTCAGGACTCCTCTAGGGATATATTGCTATACTGTCATGCCTTTTGGACTGAAGAATGCGGGGGCAACCTACCAAAGGGCATGAATGCCATTTTCCATCAGCAAATGCGCAAAACGGTGGAATGTTATATCGATGACATTGCGGTGAAAAGTCGCATTAAAGGAGATCACATAGCCGATCTGAAGGTGGTCTTCGACATCATGCGGGCTCATCAATTGAAGATGAACCCCACCAAGTCCTTCCTGGGGGTAGCCAGTGGCAAATTCCTAGGATTTGTTGTGACTTCCACAGGAATCCATTTGGATCCGGAGAAAGTCCGCGCTATCCAAGAGATGCAACCCCCGAGAAACCTCAAGGAACTAAGGGGTTTACAGGGTCGATTGGCGTACATCCGCAGGTTCATCTCAAACCTCTCTGGAAGATGCCAACCTTTCGCTAAGTTGATGAAGAAGGGTGTCTCGTTCATTTGGGACGATGCTTGCCAACAAGCGTTTGAGGAAATCAAAACAATACCTCACCCAACCACCAGTCCTTGCAGCCCCGGTGTCCGGAAAACCTTTCCTGGTGTACGTCCGGGCAATGAACCATTCTTTGGGAGCTCTACTAGCTCAGAATGATGAAGAAGGACGAGAACAGGCAATCTACTATCTGAGTAGAACAATGATCGGAGCCGAACATCGGTAAACCCGATCGAGAAGGAATGTTTGGCACTGGTGTTCGCTATCCAGAAAATGCGACACTATCTGATAGGCCAAACTATAAATGTCATATCAAAAGTCAACCCTCTGAGGTTACTTATGACTAAACCTTCATCGCTAAATGGCCGACTGGCAAAATGGGCCATATTGCTATCACAATATGAGATGCATTTTCTGCCACAAAAGGCTATTAAAGGACAAGCGGTGGCAGACTTCTTAGCTGAACACCCAGATCCGAGGGCAGTCAAACTCTACGAGGATCTCCCATTGTTGAAGTCTGCCTGACTCAGACATCGTTCGAAAGTCAAGTATGGCAACTTTTCTTCGACGGTGCATCAAGAACAAGCCCGAAGGGACACATAGTAGCAGGGTAGGAGTGATACTCGTCTCCCCACAAAATTATGTGATTCCCCGAGCTGTCTCACTGACCGAGCCTTGTTCCAATAATGTGGCGGAATACAACGCTCTTTTGATTGGGATGCAATTCGCCGATGAGATTGGCGTTAAAAATCTCGAAGCATACGGCGACTCCAAGCTCATCGTCAGCCAAGTTCGCGGGGAGTACGAAGTCAGACATGAAGACTTGGTACCCTATTACAATGCAACTATCCGCATGGCCGAGGGATTTACAAGCTTCTACATAGACCATGTACCGCGCAGGCAAAATGCGCACGCAGATGCACTCGCATCCCTGGCTGCCTCCTTAGCTCTTCCAGCTGGAGCAATGGAGAAGATATTCGTCTACAGCCACGACCTGTATTGCCCGAGAAATGCTCTCGAGGATTATCAGGAGTCAACGGGAGGTCGTCACCGCGAAGAAGCACTTGAAGCGTCAACCGGTCCAGAACCTAGAGACTGGCGGTTCCCTACATTGATTTCGTCTTGTATGGCATCTTGCCTGAGAACGCCAAAGAAGCGGCTGCCATTCGAAGGAAAGCCCCCAAATTCTATTATAATGCGATTACGCGAACATTGTATCGTCGATCGCATGACGGGATCTTACTCCAGTGCCTCTCACCAAACGAAGCACAAGAAGTATTAAAAGAGGCCCACGACGGTATGTGTGGAGCCCATCAACCTGGCCCAAAACTGGCACATCGACTCCAAAGACTGGGTTACTATTGGCCTAAGATGGTCGCCGATGCCGTCACTTATGCCAAGAAATGTCACGCCTGCCAAGTGCATGGCGACTTTATTCATCAAGCGCCAGGCTATCTCCACTCTACGGCCTCTACCTGGCCATTCGAAATGTGGGGCATGGCCGTGGTTGGTCCTATCAGCCCGCCATCATCAAAAGGACATCGGTTCATTCTGGCGATAACCGATTATTTCTCCAAATGGGCCGAAGCCATCCCTTTGAAGGAGGTCAAGTCGTCCAACGTGATCAAGTTCGTAAAACATCACGTTATTTACCGTTTCGGTGTACCTCGGCGGATTGTCCATGACAATGGACCCCAGTTCATCAGCCAGGCATTCCAGAGATTCTGCGCTAAGTTCAGAATCCAGAGTGTGTCTTCAACGGCATATTATCCTGCCGCTAACGGCCTCGCAGAAGCTTTCAACAAGACCATTGGTAAGCTTCTCAAAAAGTTCGTCTCGAAAAGTCAACGGGACTGGGACGACAAACTAGGCGAATGCTTATGGGCCTATCGCACAACTGTGCGAACCCCAACTAAAGCTACGCCATTTTCTTTGGTATACGGGTGTGAGGCCGTGCTCCCATTGAAAATTCAAATTCCATCTCTACGTGTCGCCTTGACAGCGGAGATGACAACAGAGGAGAAGCATCGACAGCGACTCCAAGAATTGGAGGCCTTAGACGACAAGCGTCTGCAAGCCCAACAGCAAATCGAGCTCTACCAAGCTCGAATCACCAGAGCTTTCAATAAGAAAGTTAAAGTACGAACTTTCAAGAAAGGCGATCTTGTCTTAGCCGTCAGAAGACCCATGGTGATGACGCACAAGACAAAAGGAAAATTCCAACCCAAATGGGAAGGACCATTTGTAGTAGAGTCAGTCTACTCAAATGGGTCATATCGCCTCATAACTTCAAATGGCGATACACTTATGATGCCGATCAATGGCAGGTTCCTGAAGAAATACTATCCTTAGATGGTATTCTTCTGCTGATCAAGTTAAAAGTACACCTCTGATCAAAGCGAGAAGAATTTCTTCATTAACATCCGACGCCTCCAACGGCTAAGGATAGAGGAAAAATGTTGGCTTCTAAGCCCAACATAAGTCTTCGACAACTCATCATGCTGAGGGGAATAGCATGGCTAGCCCAACTCAAACGGTAGTTGGTAAAGGCACCTCAAATCCGTTGATAGCTGGGGGTTGCTAAAAATCCTAAGTGGACTTGATTCCACTCTTTCCTCCAAAATCCCTTACCAATCTCATCCACAGAATGGTAGGACCACAAAAAAATGAGCTAACAATCGTTGCCAAGTTAACACCATACCTCTGGTAATTAAATACCCCTTGTAGAGTACAAATCTTGCTTGTCAACTCTACACTTTGCCAAGTTAACACTACACCTCTGGCACTTCAAATCTCACTTGTCAATTCTCATCCATAGAATGACAGGTCCTCAAACTGTTTTCGGCTCAAGCCAATTCTTGTCAAGTTAATATCACACCTCTGACAAAACTACTGTTTAAGTTAACATTATACCTCTAAGCAGTACGTCAAGTTTCTGCCAGGTTTAATATTACACCTATGACAATCACTTTTCTTCAGTCTTCCACATCGAAGCTGAAATGAATGATGCCAAGTTAACACTACACCTCTAGCATCTGAGTCATCGCTAAGTTCAACAATACACCTATGGCCATGACCTTTCCTCGACTTCCTTGTCCAAGTCGAGATGACCAATGCTAAGTTCAACATTACACCTCTAGCATTACCTCACTGTCAAGTTAAACATTACACCTATGACAGTGACACTTCTGAGTTAAGTTAATATCACACCTCTGACTCATATCCTTGTCAAGTTAACATTACACTTCTGACAAGACCACTTTCAACCCGTTAAGTTAATATCACACCTCTAACGGTAACAAACCTTCCTAGACTCTCCACGAGTCTAATCTCACTTGTTATTCTCTTCAATAGAATAACAGGTCCACCTAAAAACACTGTTAGGTTAATATTACACCAATTAACAGTGTTTTCATCAAATCCCCAGCTGAACTCGATTAAGTTAACTCTAAACCTCTGATCAGAGCTTACCCTCCCTGGGGGTACCAATTCTACTTGTCACTTTCTCTTATAAAGTGGCAGGCCCACCAAAGATTATTTCATCTCTGTCAAGTTAATATTACACCTCTGACAGTACTGTGAAAGTTCCTGAAATAGGATCTTTCCCTCCACAAAGTTTAACTTATTAAAGTTACCATCATAATTTTAATAAAGTCAAAGATTCTTTGCTTCTACGAGTCTAAGACAAAAAGTTCAAGACAATGAAAGAGGCAAAAGAAAAGTGTCACTTTTGTTTATTCCGAACGTATGAAAGTGATACAAAACGCTTTCTTATACAATAAGATGGAGTGTTACAGTAAAAAAAAAAACGCTCTCTTATACAATAAGATTGAGTGTTACTATTAAGGAGTACAAAGAAGTCCCTCTCTCTCTTAGAGGTTGCACTCACTCCTTATAAGTCGCGTCTGATTCCAAGTGCGCGATGTTTTGTGGCTACAATAGAAGCTGGTTACACCACGATGCATGATGTAAACATCGAAAGCGCCCTAGCTGACTAAGCTAAGAGCAATGGTGTTCTTGAGGTCTGGTGGCAACAGAAAGTCCTGCAACCCTTCGTTTATGAACATCTCTTCCCCCAGCAGACCATCCAACGGACATGGACTGTCCTTGATGTGACTTCTGGAGTGGGAGAGGAAGAGGATCTTGTCCGCCACCACAACCGGCGGAACCCTCATCGCCGTCATGCATAGCCTGACCATCTCTTGCCAGCAGGCATGAATGGCGAAGCAGATCTGAAGAGACCTTGGCGAGGGTTAGGTCCTCGTCAGAGACGTAATATACTCTCTTATAGGTGACGAGGACCATAATATACTCTCTTATAGGTGAACATCGAACAAGTTCGCCGGCCAAAGTATCCTTCCAGGGGCCCAGCAAACCAGCAAGTCTACCTGCAAGGAATGAAACAAAGGAATCAGAACAATCTGCAACTTAGTATGTTTCAACAGAGAAAAACTAAGTCGCAAATGCAGACTGCAGACGCGGGAATGATCCACGCAATCAGCCAAGCAGACGCGGGAATGATCCACGCAGTCGGCCAAGCAGACGCGGAATGACCCACGCGGTGAGCCAAACTGCTACGTCAGCAGAGACAAACGCGAATCAAAACGCGGTCTCATTCTGCGCCCAAGTCGAAAGCACAGACGCCTAAAAGGCACAGACGCCGAAAGTTGCCATCTTCTTGTTGAGTGAACAAGAGTTGCAAGGCTCGGGTCTGAAACCTTTTTGGAATTCGTCTAAGACAGTAGCCATAAAACGCGCCAAGACAGTGGCTTTGAAACGCAAGCTTTGTGAACAAAACCGGCGCCAAGTGACAAGGATTTCAGCACTTGCGTCCAGAGAGGAAGTTGGCGGCGCAAATTCCAGAAGGAATGCACCAACTCATACTTCATGGGAAAATTCAAGATAATGATGATGCCAAAGTACAGGCCGTGGTAGATTAAAATATCATGGCTAATCAGGAAGGCGTACCAACAGAGGCCTCTACTAAGAGTCGGGCTCTCTGCGTCCAAACGCGGACATGAAAGGCGATCAAAGAGACGCTTCCGTTTGAAGAGACCAAACAGAAGCATGAAAGCTCTGGGTCGTCTTCATCCACAGAGGCACCTTCATCCATGGAGGCAAACCCCTGATAGGGTCCTTGAAGAGAGAAGGCAGAGTCCCTTAGAGTACTCGTTCCAAACAGAGCACAGTCTGAGCAACCGCTATTAGAGGAAGGGGTTAGCCCTATTTATAGGCAGACCCTAATAACTGCTAGTAATGGTGCATCAATCGGAACCGTCGCGCACGACTGTCAAAGCCCAATGGAGGACTGACGCGTGGAGCGTCGCTTTGGGAACCGTCGTAGACACCGGTTTCCAACCGCCAGCGCCGGTTTTGCATTAAAGAGCGTTAAAACGCCCAAGTCCAATGAAAAATTGACGCGTGGACAACTGCCTTGGAAAACAACGGATGACCCGGTTTCCCAAACGTCAGTGAAGACTTGACGTTCAATCGTCAGTGAAGACTTGACGGTCAAAGATCTCATAAAATCTTTAAGTCAGGCTGCATCAAACGCAGACAGCAAAGTCGCGTCCGGCTGCATTACACACAGATGGGAAAGCCGCGTCTAAGAATCGGCGTCACCGTTCTCAAATTAAAAGGCATCCACCCGCGCTTTAAAAGGAGCGTCCACGTGACTCAAAGTCGCGTCCCTTCAGCAAACAATGTTGCGTCCCTCGCGTCTGCTCTATCTGCGTCCCGCTCAGCAAGACAAATTCGCGTTTCACCCTGTGATTGACGCTGCGTCTCATCAAAAAGACTTAGTGAAATCTAAGTTCCTATTGAATGATGACCGCGTCTCACTCTATAGATCAATGCCGCGTCTCATCAAGAAGACTTAGAGTCTACGCCGCGTCTCATTGAAAGAACTTAGTCTTGCCTAAGTTTAATATTCACAGCCAGTGATCAGGGAGTTGAATTCATCCACAACTAAACAAAGAAGATGGAACAAATTTCAAAAGAAACTTTTATTATATCGAAGATAGTAAAAGTGGATACAAACACTAATAGAGTGTCCTCTTCTTTACAAAAAAAAAAGGAGGGAAGAAGGAGAAAAGGCTAAAAGTCCTGATCCGGCAAAGAACGAATACGTTCCTTGAGACGATGCATCTCGTGCTGACGTGCCTTCTCAGCCTCCATTATGGCTTGGACCCGCAACTTCTCTTCAGATAAAAAGGGTTTTGCAGCCAGCTGTGCTTGCAAAGATTCCAACCTGGAGGAATGAATGGTCTGGCTTTCTTCAGCCCGAGCCTTCGCAGCTTGTTGCTCCTCCAGCCTCTTCCGGATGGTGACAAGTGTCCTCTCATTATCCGCAATCATGGCTTCCGCTTTAGCAATGGCCGACCAAGCATGGTAATGGCGAGCTCTGCGTTTTGCCGAATGAACTCGGATTCCATTGAATCGTCAGCCAGTTTCTGACATTCAGCTTGGAGACGCTCGAGATTGCGGACCTCTTCAGCAACTTGTGCTTCCACATCCTGTCGCTCTCGTTCCTGGTTGGCTAGGAGCCTAGTCAAGATGACCTGGGCTTCTTGAGAAGAGCTAGCATTGTCTAAAAACTTCAGCTCTTTCAGGTCACTTCCCAATCGCTCCACCAACAGCATACACGACTTAGCAAGCGAGGAGCCTCCAGTTAATTCGATGTTCCCGACCATGTTTCCAAGAAACGTCCGGGCAAAGTCAAAAGAGCTACGCCCAGACAGGATAAAATCGATGCACGATCGCATCGCGTCAAGGAACTGCTGCACCGTCTTGCGTGTCAGAAAATCCATGGTATCATCACCCAAGGTACTCCCCGACCCCCTTTCTATCATGGGGAAAGGGGTGCCAGCCGGCTCTTTTTGCGCAAGAGTCGTGCTGACCGTCGATACGTCAAGAGCGAGACTGGCCACTGGCGCTTCCGGAGATGTTGTCTCTGCAGGAACCTCCACAGCTAATGATGGAGTAGTAAGTGCAACCTCTTCAGAAGCTTCAGCCGAGACCTGAGCTGCGTGGCCTTCTAGAAAGGTACCGACTGTCGGACTCTCCATCTGAGCCCCCTCAGTCCTCTCTGCAAGTTATTGTGACATTAGCCACAAAGGAGAAAAGCGAAACATTTAAAATATCAGAAACTTCTTACCATCTGGGAGGTCCAGAGACGCCAAATCCTTGGGCAAATCCTGCGGAGTGGAAGTCTCCCTGGCTTCAATAGTAACCCCTTCACCCGGTAGAATGGGTTCTTCCCGGCCTTAGGGGTTGCCTCCTCTTCCGGCAAAGGAGAAGCCTCCCCGGCATCAGTAGTTGCCCCCGCTGGAGTTATCTCGGCAACCAAAGCCATAGCCCCTTCTGGCTGGGTCAACTCTTGTACCATTTCCTCGATCTGCGAGGAGGGTGCAGCCTTGACATTCTCAGCCAATCCTGCAACATAAAAAAGGAGAATGTTAAAGCCTCCTCTTCAAAATTAAAAAGGGAAATTAGGTCAAAAGGTGAAAAGAGTACCTCCCGCGGGAACAATCGCCGGCTGCGACACCGTTGATGACTCACCCCCGTACATTTCTTCCTCCGAGATATGGAGAACTTTCTCGGATCAGGAAAAACGGGTTCATCACCATAGTCAACCACGTCTTCAAACTCGCTTTCCCCTGAGAGTGAGGAAGACGATAGCGCCTCGCGCGAGACTTCTGCAACCGGAGCCTTGCCACCAATTACCCAGTGGTAGGACTGGGGTCAACTGCCCGAGGACTGGTAATGAAGACACTAGGCGACCCAGGTTGCTGTACCTCATCTCTCCCTTCATGAGCAAGTAAAGACCCGGGTCGAACATAAATCCCCGGAATGTCGACATCTCCTCCACTCATGATGTCTATCTGCTCATCCTCGTCAGTGATGGTGGCTCTGTCGACGAGCTCCCCTTCCTCCGCAGACCTACGGTCTCTGCTGCTCGACCTAGGGGGACGGACTAAAGGAATATCCTCTTCAGCTATGTCTTCTTCCCTCGGTACCTCAACGACAGCAGGGATGTCTTCAGAGCGGGAGACTTCGGTTGTCAAGTCTCTCCGAACCTTCTTGGGAGCAGGTTCAGCAGTTGAAGCAGAACGTTGACGACGCTTGCTCACCACCCCACGAGTCTTTACTGCTCGTGGCTCCGCCCTTGCTGCTTGCGGCTCCGCCCTTACTGCCCGCGGCTCCCTTCCCGATCTTCTCCCGACCTCCTTCTGGGCCTTCAGGTACTGTTCGGTGAGTTTCGAGGGCTTACCAGACTCTGACCTTGCCTCGAGACTTGCATTGATACTCTCAATGCATGAAGACCCCGGAGCAAAGTCCGGTGACTGGTTAACCTGAGAGTACCAGGTGCAGAAGCTGAAACTCATGCGGCACTTGGGCCCCTCGATAGGTAGACGGAAAGTTGCTCCCGTCCCTCCGGCCACACTGTAGTACCAAGCCCGAGCACCTTCGAACAAGTTCCCTTCGAAGGCGAGTCGAGCGTTGGGATTCCCGACGTAGAGTTGATCGTAGCCGAACTGTCGAGCGAAACGATTCGGCATGTACGGCTCGATGGTGCATGAAGTCCCTTGCCGGAAAAAACATATCCGGGTCGGATATTGATCAACCACCAAAAGGCTCCCGTGGACAACCTCGTGAAGCCATCTGAGCCCGCGGAATCAGTACATAGATCCCCGGAAGATGCACCAGGGATCTCGGGGAAGCAGCGATTGATCTGGTAATTCGCGGGATCTGAAAGTCGCTTCCGGACGTAATATATATAAACGTCACTCCACCTCGAACCCTCCAACCGCTGTACAAAAGGGACGGAACTCTCCCTCCAACACACCGCCGTCATCAAAGAAGGGCAGTGCATCACGTACCAAGCCAGAAGGTACGTATAAGGCAGCTCGATCCGAGGGTTAGGACGCTTCACCGTCGGATTCCCCTCTGAGTCGACATACGGCTTGCCGTGGGAGTCGGTAGTTTTCGGCGCCTCGCAGAAACTCTTGTTTAGCGCCCGCAACCCGCTCTGAATACCAGCCACCATGGCCGGGAGGGGCTATAGGGTTGCTATGAGCCAGGAGCACCGCCGGGTACACCACGTCAGCAACAATAACTTCATGTGGCAACGTGGGCACCACACAACGCTTCAGCCACAGCATCAAGAAGCCTGCCAACAGTGCCCTATCAGAGATAGGGTCCGGGCTTGATGGTGGAAGCTTTCAAAAACCAGGTCAGGGTCGAAAACCGTCCTCGTTCGAGACCGTGGTGTAGAAGCCTTCAGAAGCCTGATCGATCCTGTCTTCAATCTCCCTGTCGGAACTGGGAACCAGTCGGGTTATCAGAGTATCTTTACTATCGATATCATTAAGTAAGTAACTGGCCCAAGACAGTTGCTTGACTCCCTGCGACCGCCAGGTGGTTATCTGACCACAAATGTGGAAGTGACACATCACTTCCCAATAAGTCTCGTACACCCCAGGAAACTCTTTCTTCAAGTGGTGGAGCTCCTTAGTGGTCGGGACATATTCCTCATATAGGATATCCCCTGTTGATAGCCCCGAGACCTCATGTAGCTCGTGCATTGCAAGGCCATCTCTCCGACCGGGGTAAAGAACGTCCCCGTCAGAGAATTGTAGCGCTCCAGGATCCCGAAAAAGTTATGAGAGCCTGGTGGGATACCCACTTACGGCCCTGACCGCCACGTACAGTCCCACGTGCTGTAGCAGATCCCCAAGGTCGGTGAGGACGAATCCTACCATTCTGCCCCACCAGTAGTTCTCCGTGGAATGGACCCACCCGGGCGCACGGAACCCGACCGGATAATCACCCTCCACTTCCATGAACGCGTTGAGGAAAGTAGTGCCAAGTTGTGGTATCTCTCCCGCCGGAACCTCAGACTTGCGCGACCCAGGGAATAAGCCGAGGACCGACCTGTCATGGCTATCATGACGATGCACTTTATGAGGACCCAAATCACCGAGGGTAATCTCGGGGACATATCGAGAAATGTCCCATTCCATCTTCCGAGGGACGGACATGTGCTGGAAGTAGGACAGCGGGAACATCCTCTCCATGTCCGGAAGAAAGAATCTTCCACCCTTTATCTGACGGAGCCATTTATAAGTCCCTTCATACACACGCTGGCCGCCATCTTTGATATGATCTCCGAAGAAGAAGGCAGGCTTCTCCAACTTGACGTGAGCATCTGTTGTGAATGCCGCATCGGTCATAAGTACCCGAAGAGTTCTCATGTCAACATTAGAGAGCCTCTCCTTGCGAGCCGACGACTTGTCAGCAGTCACAGGGGCAGTCCTTCGTAACACAAAGGTCAAGTCCTGGTCAGCACCACCTACATGTCCAAAGTGGCGCGTCTTGGCGAGTGAGGCAGGAGTACGGGGCACTGCAAAAGAAAAGACACTTAGTTAGATACTTTATATGCTAAGTGTTCCTAACCCAAACGCGGAAGAGATACTGGACGCAGGAGTTATCAAATCCGCATCCAGACCTGCAAGTCCGCGTCCAAACGCAGAAGAGATACTGGACGCAGGAATTATTAAATCCGCGTCCAGACCTGCAGGATCCGCGTCTCCACCACATTCTCCTTGATGTCACTTCTGGGGTGCGAAAAGAAGGGAGTTATCCACCTTAACCCTTCCATCACCATAATCACCAGAAGTTAAGGAGAGTAACTCCCTTCCTTTCACATCCCCAGATGTCTAAGTGCTTGAACTCGGATGCCAGATTCATCAAAATCAGCAGCTGATGAAACAGAACGCAAGGATCAAATCCGCGTTCTGTAAACCAAGTCCGCGTCTGAACTCTTCACAATTAGAAATATTCTAAGTGAAGAATCTGAAACGCAGGACCCAATGGCGCGAGGGTCCAAACCCGCGCCTCGGTTATCAACTCAAAGACTGCGTCTGAGACCGCGTCTGAGAATCAAACACGAGTTATATTTTGTGTTAAGGATTCTTAGGGTTCCGTTAATGGCGAAATCCACGCCTAAAAGGGCCTTATACCTGGGAGAGCAGCGTCCTGCGCAGAAGAAGCACCCCTCTGGGCCTCGGCGGCGGTCGCCCGTGAAGAAGATGCGGTTGGCTTGGTCTTGGGTGCCATCTAAAAGACCAGTAAAGAAGATGAACAGTTCAAAAGTCCAATAATGGAGATGAACAGTTCAACAGAGGAAGAAGAACTCTCTTTCTTGGGCAAGTGCGTTCAGAGAAGAAAAGGTATCTTTCTAACTGTGGCTATTTATAGGCACAAGGATTCGCGAAGATACGCGGCGTGTGGCCCGATAAGACGCAACGATACGCAGCGTGTGGCCCGATAGACGCTGCAGCAAGTCACCGCCTGACGCGTGGAACCAAATCATCTTTGAACAGAGAAGATCATGCGCCACGGCTCCACGGCGAGTCATCATTTGACACGTGGCGCGGTTTAGTTAATGAACCGGGAAATCCGCGCGCCAAAAGGTGAAAACCTGCCGGTTCCCCAGGCCAGCTGGCGGCGTAATCAGGACACGGCACAGACTCGCACCCGACGGCCATGTCTCTTCGATGGATATGCCCCGTCAGCATCGCCATAAATGCGCCCAGACAATCGCGTCTATATTCAAAAGATGCGTCTCTCCGAAGTTCGCGTCTTCAGCTGAACATCGCGTCTGCCTTATGAAGATCAGTCGCGTCTCCATTGTCAAAGGACGCACCTACAGAAATCGCGTCTTTACAGCAGTACCATCTCGGCTTTTTTAAAAAAAGAACCTGCGTTCGGTCCCCTACTTCTGCAAAATCAGTTCAGCAGTACACTGACGCAAGCAGACGACTAACCACTCCTGGCTTAAAGCACACTCGTGACAGACTAAAAGCAATCGGGGAGGTTTAGACTGTGCATCTAGACACTCAACATGATCAACTCTGGTGGCTTCAAAGAGTTCAAACAGCACACTCACGAAGACAAACTCCAGATAAGATCGAACCCGGAGCGTCAACAGTCCAGTCACGAAGGTGAATTCAGCTAGAGTCCAAAGTATTTCGAAATCCGTCCCAGTTAACTGCGGAATATCGAAAACTTTGGAGGGGGTTCTGTAGGCTGTCCAAAAGTTACTGGAGGACAAGCCATTGAGAAGCAAAGTTTCAAGTTCTAGACGCAAGGGACTATCACCTGCGTCTCAGCATCAAAGCGCGTTGGCTCTTGGCCCGCGTCTCAGCATCAAGGCGCGTTGGCCCGCGTCTCAGCATCAAGGCGCGTTGTCACTATCACCCGCGTCTCAGCATCAAGGCGCGTCGGCCTGATACCCGCGCCTCAGCATCAAGGTGCGTCGGCCTGACACCCGCGCCTCAGTTGTAACCACCCGGATTACGGGGCCATTCACCGCACAAGTAGCGGGAAGTGGCCCCTCATCGTGGAGCACTTTTAGGGGGCACAATCACCCCCTAAACCTATATAAATAGCCCCGTCGCTATGAAGAGAGAAGGGGGACTTTTTTTTGGGCGATCAGCATCAAGGTCAAACTTTTGGCAATCAGCAACAAGAGGGCGACACAGAGATAAAAGAAGCAGATCAACTTTTCAGCAAGTTCGCTGCGTACGAGCTAGCTTTCGCCTACCTTCTCTTCGAGAGTTTTGGTAGACAGAGCTGAGTTACTCTTTCTACCGGCCGAAGAGGAGATCCCAGAAGGACGGTCATCTGGTCAACGGAGAATAAGATTCACTCTCCACCGCCACACGAAGAACCCAGCATTAAACAAAGGAGAAATTTAAGATTCAATATTCTCCCTCCCTTGTAACCGGAAGGAACAGTTTTTGTTGTAATCCTTTTCATTTGATTCAAGGAAAACTTTTACCGCAAATTCTCGTCTCTCTCCTTTCCGGGTCATACAAAGTTTAATTGATTTATGTATAGTTGTTTCATTCTATACATGCATGCTTAATTTTTAAACAAACTTATTTTGACTTTCCTATTCATGTATTGAAAAATCCAAGTTTGATAAAAATACAAGTGTGGTTTTTGATAAAACTTGCAAGACACAAAAATGATTGAATATGTTGATATATGTCTTGAAATTTTTATCACAAGTTTGTTTATCAAAGTAAAATGATAAAACAATTTTATGGTAATTTTAAAAGAGATAAAGATTTTTAGAAATATTTTTAACATGTTTTTCTGCCCAGTACAGTGGCTGACAGGCCAGGTCGGCCGACCGCACGGGTCGACCGCACCTAAGGCCGGTCGACCCATGAGGTCGACCGACGTGCACAAGCCTGTGCACGTTTGGCAGACAGAGGGACGGTCGGCCGGGCGGCCGACCGGACCAGAGAGCTCTGCTCTCTGTTTATTTGGGTCGACCGGGCGGTCGACCGGGTTGCCCCAACGGTCACATTTCTGACCGTTGGCGGTCGGCTGGGCCGGCCGACCGCTAGCCTGTCAGGCTGCCAGATCAGCCTAACGGCTAGTTTCTATTTTGGCCTATATAAACCCCATTTCTTTGGGATTTTGGCGAAGTTTTTTACAAGAGAAAAATTACAGTTTCCCTGAGTTTAAAACAAGTTTTTCAAAAGAGTTTTTGGGCTTTAAACTTCCAATCTTATTTGTTTTAGGTTTTTGGAAAAATCAAAGAAAAGAGTATTGTGAGAGATTTGTCTTGGCTTTCATTTTCTATATTTTACAAGAGTTTTCTCAAGTTTCTTTCTTTGAGTTTTTGTTTTCCAAACACCTAGTTTTTCACACTTGAGCTATCACCTATCATATTCTATTAGGATCATTTGTTTGTGGGAAAAAGAGAAAAGAAAGAAAGTGTTTGAGGTTGTTTGAGCCTCCAAGTTGTAAACCCTCCTTGTACTTGTGTATCCCTCTTTGGTAGAGGTTGATCGGAGTGGTATTGGTTTGCTCCCTCTTCGGTAGAGGTTGAGATTTGTGTTTGCTCCCTCAAGTGTGAGGTGGAGTTGGTTTGTTGGTTACGGGCCTTATCCCTCTTCGGTAGAGGTGGATTGTGGTTATATTGCCTCGGTGGCATTGTTGGTTGAGAGAGGAGTTCGGTACTCCTTTAGTGGATTGGAAATCCTTCACGGTGGTGAAGGCGGGGATGTAGAGCTAGGGGCTCGAACCTCGAAACATATCTTTGTGTTTGCGTTTGATCCACTTTCTCTAACTCTCTCTTACATTTGTGTTGTGCATTATTCACATTGCCATATCATTCATATTGCTTGTGTTGCCTTGCATCTTTTATATTGTTGTATATTCATTATATGCTTGGATTGCCTGTGTGTGTGTGCCTCACTATACTTAACCACAAGAGCTTCACATAGCACCTCTACCCATTCAAGGGGAATCAAGAGGAGTTAGTCCAGAGCCCTTCACGGGGAATTCGGTTACACTTGTGTGTTGTATTAAGTGTGTTGCAATATTTGCATTAGCTTCCGCATTTAGCGCACTAGTTTCTAGATTAGCACTTACACCTATTCACCCCCCTCTAGGTGTTTTTCAATTGGTATCAGAGCCTACGCTCCTGATATTAGGCTTAACATCCTAGGAGTGAGATCCTTTGTTTGCTAATCTTGTTTGCATTTGCTTGTTTGCACACTCATATGTTTACCATGGACTTCATGACCCCACCTAGTTTTGACCCTTCCAACATTGTTGTTTGGAAGTATAGGATGTCCATGTACCTACAAGCCCTAGGTTACAAGGTTCACCTTGCCATTACCAAGGAATCCTTCCTTAGTGATAGCAAGCATATAGGGGCCAATGCACAAGCCCTTGAGGCCATTAGAAGCACACTTCCTAAAGAATATCTTTTGCTTGCTTCTAACCTTGATTCCGCATTTGCAGTGTGGAATATGTTGACAACCACCACCACCTCCGAGCTTCAAGTACAAATCCAACCGGAGGAATCTAGTGGAGAATTCGATTCTCAATGCTTAATGGTCCAAGGGAATGACTCCCTTGAGGTACATTCGGAAACTCAACTAGATAGTTTAGATTCTAGTTCTTCATGTGATGATCATATTGATGCCCATGCTTTAAATGAAGAACTATCTATTGTTTGTGAAAAACTATAGAAAAATATAATGTTTTGAAAAAGAAAAGTCTAAGCATTAACAATGATAATAAAAATTTGATTGCTAGACTTGATATTGTTTTGCAAGAAAAGGAAGGTTACTAGTGAATGTGACTCACTTAGATCTCAACTTGATCTTGCACTTAAAGAAAATGAATTTTTGAAGTCTAAAAGTGATTGTAATGATGTTTTGAATAAAAATAAAGTTTTAACTTCAAAAATTGATTTTGATGTAAAAAATAATGATTCCTTGAAACAGGAAATTGATTTCATTACAAAAGAATTAGAAATTTGTTTAAAGAAAAATAAGTCTTTGAAAAATGATTTAGATGCACATGTTTGCCATGCTAGGGTAGTTTCACCTAGATCACCCTTGCATGCTCCATTTCTTCTACTATTGAAAATGATATAAATTTGCTTAAGAAGAATATGGATTGTTTGGTCTCCACTTTGAGCCATTGTGCCAAGAGCCATACACGTTTGGAAACTTTGTTTCGAAAGAAACAAGTTCCATCTATGCATGCACACCATCCACGGCATACACATGTTCCTCACGGACACACCCATCACATGTATGCTCATGTGTACACTTGTACACATTGTGGACGTAAGGGCCACCTTGCTAAATTTTGCTTTGATAGATTACATAATGTAAATTTAGCAAATAATTTTATTTGGGTTAGAGAAGGTACTAACCCCCATGGACCCAAAAAGTTATGGGTACCAAAGACCACCCCTCTTATGTTTGATGTAGGTGTGGGCTCTCACATGACGTGAGAGTAGAGGTACCTTGGAGTGGATGCATTTCGAGCTTCATGGAAATCAATTGGATGCATCACTTTCAAGGAAGGCTTGGTGGAGATGACCATCACATTTGGAGACAAGAAAAGTTGCCTTCTAGGTTTTGGTAACGATTCCTAACTCCTTATTATTGTTTACATGCTTTATATTTCATCATTGTTTATAGCATGCTTTGATGTCTATTGATCATTATGAAAATACCATGTTAATTAGATCATTGACATACATGTATAGTATTTGAGACACACATGCTTATATGGTCACATTTTTAGTGTTCTCTTGTTAGCTTAGCTATCATGTACATCATAAATCTAATAACATGTGGATATAATGATCATGTTTATGTTTATCATGATTGATTTATATCTTGGTTTTATGCTTCGTGCTTTGATTACTAGTTTAAATGTTAGTTTTCATTAAGACTAGGATTTATACTTGTGCATATAGTGGGCCACAAATAAATCTATATATGTTTGAGTTTTAATACCTATTTGAACCCATTAGATGTACTAGTATAGTCTAGTTTTGATGATTCATACATTTTAAACTTGTATTCCTATTTTTAGATTTGTTTTGTGTATATGTTTAACTTCATGTATATGTCTATTTTATCCAAATTATTGTTATACATATACATCCTTTGAGCCACGTGCCTTAATGCATATATTTTGTGGACTCGTGTTTTGGATATGTATGTATGCTTTAGTTTGTATAAGACATACATATACCTTGAAGATTAAATAATTTTGATGATTTTCATTGTTTCAAGGAATTTTGAACTTAATTGAAAATTTCATAATGCCATGTCACACATTACTTGTACACTCACCATTTTTTAAAAATATTTCTCATGAGTATGTTTTCATGAGCATGTATGGACTTTATTGAATATTGAGTGTTTTTAAGTACTATGTGATTTACATGTATTTTATGAAAATTATTTTTAGTTTATTCCTTGCTTGAAGGATTTCGTACTAGTTAACAAAATTTTTCATTTTAACTAGTTCGTATTCTTCTTTTTTGATATGAGTTATACCATGCTTATTTTGTTGTTCAAATTGGTATCATTGAACTCTTTCAATTGGTATCAATTTTGATCTTATCGTATACTCATATGTTTTTATGTATGTATGCGTTCAAATTCAAATGGTATCAATGTCAATTGGTATCTAATTTTCATACATATAGATTTGTTTATGCTAAGCTTGAAAACCTTAATGATTATCCTATTTCAATTGATTATTTTAAATTGGTATCAAGCCTACGTATTGTTTTAGTTTGTATTTCATAAAGGGGGAGAAAATTTGATTTTCATTTCAATTGGTATTTGATTTCCACTCCCACACTTTATGATTGGAAATTTGATGTTTAAGCATATGATATCACAATCAAAATTGTTTATATGGCTTAAAAAGAAAAATATTATCTTTTGATATCAAAATATTTATTTGAATATGTTTTAAAATTGGTATCTCAAAATTGTGTTTTAAAATAAATACAAAAATTTTGATTTATATTGACTATATGCAAGGATAGCTTAACATCTCTTCTACATATAGATTCATGTTGAGTGTATCTTGTATTGAGGAGCTTGACATCTCTTCTTTATGTGATACACGTGTGTAAGGGGAGCTTCACATCTCTGCTTATGCATTACATAATATGTGTTATGTGAATTGAGGCTTGTCATCCCTTCTTCATATAATGCATATGTGTAGGGAAGCTAACTTAGCGTCTTCCTCTTCATGAATGTATATAGCATGTACCATTTATTGATTGACCTATGTTTACTTTCAATTGGTATCAAGATGCTTCATTGACATATTTTCAATTGATATCTTAATTGACTGTCACCCCTATTTGGTTTTGTTTTTATTTTAGACAAAAGGGGGAGAAAAATGTATTGATTTAGTTTTGCATTTTACCCTTTATTGATGATTGATTATTTGTATTAGAAAGGGTGAGAAAATTTTGTTTTGTTTTGATTGTTTACCCCTTTGTTGATGATTGACAAAAAGGGGGAGAAAGATTTTGGTTTATATATGCATATTTATGTTTTTGCATATATTAAGTTTAATTTAGTTTAATTTTAATTGGTATCTAGAGCATGTTTTTGTTTTGAATATTTCATTGGTATCTAGAACCTTTTATTGTTTTGCATAGATATGCATTCATGTTTAATATTCATTGCATATTTATGTTTATTTGTTTATGCATGAGTTAAGGGGGAGCTTCTTTGAAGCTTAACTTTAATCCATGCATATATAACTCCATGAGTATTGTCATCATCAAAAAGGGGGAGATTGTTGGCCCAAAGGCCTTCCACCCTAGTTTTGATGATGATTAACTCATGTAGTTATGTTTACTAATAATCTTGTGATTTTAGTTTCAGATCTTTAAATAAGATATTAGTTGGTGATTGCTTCAACAAGAGGTGTTTGGAAGCTTCACAAGTGATTCCAGGGCTCAAGCTTCAAGATCACACATTGCCTAGCCCATGGATGGAGTTTTGGATTGGGTCTACTTGAAGATGAAGATCGTCAAGAAGACTTAGGTATCCTATTTTAGTTTAGTGTGTTTTAGATCCATTTGTAAAGCTTAGTATAGTTGATATGCTCAAGTGCACAATACACACACGTTTCATGTTTTGATTTTTAGTTTTCATGAATAGTTGATCAAAACAAGTTTAATTGATTTATGTATAGTTGTTTCATTCTATACATGCATGCTTAATTTTTAAACAAACTTATTTTGACTTTCCTATTCATCTATTGAAAAATCCAAGTTTGATAAAAATACAAGTGTTGGTTTTTGATAAAACTTGCAAGACACAAAAATGATTGAATATGTTGATATATGTCTTGAAATTTTTATCACAAGTTTGTTTATCAAAGTAAAATGATAAAACAATTTTTATGGTAATTTAAAAGAGATAAAAGATTTTTAGAAATATTTTTAACATGTTTTTCTGCCCAGTACAGTGGCTGACAGGCCAGGTCGGCCGACCGCACGGGTCGGCCGCCCCTAAGGCCGGTCGACCCATGAGGTCGACCGACGTGCACAAGCCTGTGCACGTTTGGCAGACACAGGGACGGTCGGCCGGGCGGCCGACCGGACCAGAGAGCTCTGCTCTCTGTTTATTTGGGTCGACCGGGTTGCCCCAACGATCACATTTCTGACCGTTGGCGGTCGGCCGGGCCGGCCGACCGCTAGCCTGTCAGGCTGCCAGATCAGCCTAACTGCTAGTTTCTGTTTTGGCCTATATAAACCCCATTTCTTTGGGATTTTGGCTAAGTTTTTTACAAGAGAAAAATTACAGTTTCCCTGAGTTTAAAACAAGTTTTTCAAAAGAGTTTTTGGGCTTTAAACTTCCAATCTTATTTGTTTTAGGTTTTTGGAAAAATCAAAGAAAAGAGTATTGTGGGAGATTTGTCTTGGCTTTCATTTTCTATCTTTTACAAGAGTTTTCCCAAGTTTCTTTCTTTGAATTTTGTTTTCCAAACACCTAGTTTTTCACACTTGAGCTATCACCTATCCTATTCTATCAGGATCATTTGTTTGTGGGAAAAAGAGAAAAGAAAGAAAGTGTTTGAGGTTATTTGAGCCTCCAAGTTGTAAACCCTCCTTGTACTTGTGTATCCCTCTTTGGTAGAGGTTGATCGGAGTGGTATTGGTTTGCTCCCTCTTCGGTAGAGGTTGAGATTTGTGTTTGCTCCCTCAAATGTGAGGTGGAGTTGGTTTGTTGGCTACGGGCCTTATCCCTCTTTGGTAGAGGTGGATTGTGGTTGTATTGCCTCGGTGGCATTGTTGGTTGAGTGAGGAGTTCGGTACTCCTTTAGTGGATTGGAAATCCTTCACGGTGGTGAAGGCGGGGATGTAGAGCTAGGGGCTCGAACCTCGAAACATATCTTTGTGTTTGCGTTTGATCCACTTTCTCTAACTCTCTCTCTTACATTTGTGTTGTGCATTATTCACATTGCCATATCATTCATATTGCTTGTGTTGCCTTACATCTTTCATATTGTTGTATATTCATTATATGCTTGGATTGCTTGTGTGTGTGCCTCACTTATACTTAACCACAAGAGCTTCACATAGCACCTCAACCCATTCAAGGGGAATCAAGAGGAGTTAGTCCAGAGCCCTTCACGGGAAATTCGGCTACACTTGTGTGTTGTATTAAGTGTGTTGCAATATTTGCATTAGCTTCTGCATTTAGCGCACTTAGTTTCTAGATTAGCACTTACACCTATTCACCCCCTCTAGGTGTTTTTTCAGTATCCTTACCCGATTCGGACTTAATTCTGAAGCCAACACTGATTCCTATCCCTATAGAGCTTGAACATGAACCACTTATTTTAGATAGTCACATTCCATTATTGGGAAATGAATGTGAACTTCAATTCTATGATTTGGACCAAACTCATAAACCAACTCCTGCTATCGAATCTAAACTTGATTTGAGTTTTATTCCCGAGTCTGAATCGGTTCCCATTCCCTTTTGAGCCCAAATCATTCATTCCACAAAATACATTCCATTGTTGGATCAAGGTTTAGATCAATATGACTCTGTGATGATATTCCAAGACTGGTCATATAACCGGGAAAAATTTCATGCTAGGATCTTGCATGATCCTATTCATATTGGGGATTATAAAAATGTTAACAAGAAAGAGGTGATGAAAGGTAGGTTTCATGAAAATCCACAATATCTAGATTGGCCCAATGAGACCACCACCGGAACCACCACCTTGAGGTGACAATTTCCTTCCCTTCGTCCTTTTTCATGTATTATTACATTTGATTCATACATTGAGGACAATGCATGAGTTAAGTGTAGGGGAGGGTTTACTAACATGCTAACTTCACTAATCTAATAAAAAAATCTTTCTTAAAACTTTAAAAAAAACTTTCTTTAAAATTTTTTGAAAAGAAAAATAATACTTTGACTTATTTTTGCAAGAAATTAAGTTAATTTTAAGGAATAAGAGAACCATAATGAAGATTTCTTATACTTGGTTGAAATAAGAATATTTGTTTAATTTCTAGGGATAGGAAGAAAAAATTGAAAAAGTAATCTAGTCTTGATTTTTACCTTGATAAAATATGCATCTTTTATATACTTACATACTTAGGGTTCAAAAACAAAGATTCTTATGCCTTCAAAAAAGAAAAGAAACGAAAAGAAAAGAAGAAAAAATTATATATTATATATAATAAGAATTCTCTGATTAAGCTGGATTTTTGTGCCTCATAAAGCATGATTATTCACGCCTAAAAGTGGTTCATATCACCAAATAAATCCTTCGTTTTGTGGCCTTATTTGCTTGAGTCCTAAGTCCTTCGGGTATTTCTCACCCGGTGCCCTAAAATCGTCCGGCTTGGGAGTCACCGACTAAGGCTCATTACATGGGCAAATTAGAAAGCCTAAGAAAGCTAAGGAATATTACCACCCTTATATATACAAATAATACAAATAAGGCATAAGAGTTAGAGTTGAAGAACCCTTAGTCAAAATATTCACGGTCACAAAATGCATATGACTTAGGGTAAAATAATAGACTAGATGAGAATACAATTTTATTCCTTACCTTAATTGATAACAAATATTTGAATAGAGGCTAAGTCTATGGATGAATAATTCGATACTCTTATAACTTACAAGTTCCTTAATACTTGTAAAAACACTTCAAATAGTTTCTCTTCTTTTCAAAATGTATTTTCAAAAATACTAACAAATTATTTCGTTTCTTTATGGATTTTGTAGGTGTAATCCACTGAAAACCCTCAGGAGACTACAACTCCTCCTCTAGGGGTAACCTAGAGGTTTAAAGGCTTTTTGCATATGCTAAGTGCAATCGCGTGACCTGCCAAAATGGTCCAATAAAAATCTTAGGTTAGTTTTATTTTGCTCGAGGACGAGCAAAAGATAGGTGTGGGGTGTGATCGTACACATATTTTGCATTCTTTTCATTACACTCCTACATTTATTGTGTAATAAATCTGTTAATTTTCTTGTCTTAAATATCTATTTTGCAGAAGATAATAATGAAGAGAAATAGGATTGAACCAAATAAATATCAGTTAAAATCAGATTTAATTGGATTTATTTGGTTAGCTGAGGATGATCCCAGATCTAATTAGAATAAATTAAGGATTGGGGGAAATATTCAGCTGAAGATCAGAGCAAATCAGAAAGATAACACCAAATGGAAACCGATAAAATTCAGATTTCTATAAATCCATTTTGGTTAGCTAAAAATCAACCGAGGATAATATCAAATACAGACAAGATCAACGGATGGGATGAAGCAAGTTTGACTCAGATTCTGACTGAATATAGTTTAGCATTTTAATCATAACTTTCACTACCGAAGATTAAATCTGATGATTCAAGATGCTACAAAAAGAAGATTTAAAGGGCTACAATTCTTCTGTTGATCACTCGTTCCAATTCTATCAGTTGATAAGTGATATTCAGTAATCAACACGCCAACAGCCTGCAGATCAGAATTGAATTTCTAGATAAATCAAATCAAGTTTGGAGATAAGGGAAGAATTCAAATTCAGAAATATCAAAACTCTTCCTATCTTCATACACATTCTATCCCTCTGATTGTCTCCTATAAATACCCTCATACCTCGAAGGCAGAGGAGGACCATCTCAGAGAGAGCTTTAGTTTAGGTTTTTCTTTTCTTCCTCAATGTAATTTTTATTTTTATTTTATTTTTAGGCTAGGGAGAGTTACATGATCAAAAGAGCGGAAGAGTTATTGTAGAGTGACACTATTGTAATCTTTTCTTTAAGAAGCTTATATTGTATGTGACAATCAATAGAGGTTTCCCACTTTTCTTCATTGTGCTCGATCTCGCCGAAGCCCTACTTTCTTTATTTTTTTATTTGCTTTGCTTTACTTCATGCTGAGGTAAGTCTTTGTTATGGTTCAACAGTAGAGGTAAATATTTTCTTTTATTTCTTTTTTATTTTTGATTTTTGCATCAACACTTTTTTTATCTCTTTTTGGTTCCTTTTCTTTTATAGATAAAACAACAACGATACCACCATCTCTTCTTCTACTATCTTATTCTTAACTTAACATTTTTTTCTTTTTATAAACTGAGAAGATAAGTATTAACTAGTTTTGGTAAATTAAAAGAAGAAACTTACATAACGCTTCCATTACTGTTCTCTCTGTGGATCACAACCCATTAGCCCTAGGCTACACGGTAGAATTGAGGACCTAGCATTGTTCTAAATTTTTATATTTTTTTGTGCAGGTTTGGCTCGATCAAAGGCCAAAGGTAAGAAGGTAGAGTCAAATACCGAGGCGAATCTCGCACAGGCAGGTGGATCGGATGAAGACTCATCGGTATTCTCTCTCTGTTACCACTCCTACTGTTGGTTACTCAGATAATACTGAGTGGATCTTGGATACCAGAGCCATCTATCATGTGTGCCCAAACAGGGCCTGGTTTTCTAGTTTTGAGAAGCTAGATGGACACGGTCATGGGTGATGATCATCCGTGTAATATAGAAGGGATGGGTACAGTCCGTATCAAGATGGATGATGGGATAGTACGAGAATTGAAGGAGGTGAGGTATGTACCTCAACTCAAAAGGAATCTTATCTCTATTAGCGCTTTGGAAGCATTGAGTCTTATGATATCTGTACGAGATGGTGTTCTCAAGATGATCAAAGGCTCGATGGTGGTGATGAAGGGCGTCCGCTAGGACAATCTCTACTACTTGAAGGGTAGTACGGTTACAGGTCAGGTGGAGACTTCTAGTTCTTCAGATGATGGGTGAACAAAGGTCTGGCAGGTGAAGGTCAGACAAGAAGGTGAAAGGTCTTTGCAAGCTCCTGCAAAGAAGGGATCATTGTAAGGTGCTGCTACCTACAACTTGGAGGGTGAGTACAACGTTTTGCACAAGAAGAAGGTGAAATTAGCATCAGTACTCACCACTTAGAAGGTCTTCTTGATTGTGTTCACGTAAACGTTTGGGAACCTGCTAAGACTGCATCGCTTGGAGGTCACATGTACTTTTATTGATAGTTTATCTAGGTATTGTTGGATATATCCCATGAGACAAAGGTGTGAAGCCCTAGATATGTTAGTGAAGTGGAAAGGAAGAATAGATAAGCAGACATGTAGGAAGATCAAGGAGTTACAAATTGGTAATGTTGAAAGACACATGAACCAATTCTTACGATTTGGCCAGAACACTGGTATTGGTACTCCTTCACAAAAGGTATAAATGGGTTGACTAAGGAAGTAAACCGTTCCTTACTGGAGAAGGTTCGGTGGTTGTTGTCTAATGCAAGATTAGACAAATCGTTTTAAGCTGAGGCGATTGTGTATGCTAGCCATCTCATAAATGGATCGACTGCGATAGGAGGCAAAATCCCATTGAAAATTTAATCTGGGAAAGCTGCTCAAGATCATGGTTTGCTACGAGAATTTGGAAGTCCGACCTACTTCAGTGCCAAAGATAGCAAGGTGAATCCGTGAGCAAAGAGGTTTGTGTTTTTGGATGTCAAAAGGAATTTGAAAGGCTATAGGTTATGGGACCCCGAAAATAAGAAGATTGTGTTGAGTAGACATGTCACATTTGATGAGACTTCAGTGTTGAAGTCTACCGTCTTTCAGCAGGTGGAGAGGACGGAGGCCAAGGAAGTATCACAGTGGGTGGAGGTTGATGCTACTCCACCATCTCCAGTTGGTTCGGTATCAGTGAAGACTTCACCGGATGTGACACCGGGTGAAGATCATGTAGCCAGGGTTGATACTGAACAGGTTGAAGATATTAATGAAAATGTCAAATTATTTGCAGCCATTGGAACCAAGGTAAAACCACGCTCGTGGGTAGAGAAGCATGAATCTCAAGCTTGTGATCGCGATAAACTCAAGTTGAAGGCCGTTATTCTCTATGATGGTCGTGAGGAGGTTCATATGACTCAGCCAATCGCTGCTGAAGATTCAAGTACAAGTGCTTGAGCTTGATGGAGCTCATTTCAATGAACTACGTTGGCTTGATCTTTTGGGCAAGGTACGTAGGCAGCCGTAATGGCGCAGCCAAATTTGATGATGCAACCTGTATGAAACTGTTTTGGTTCTCGAGAAACTGTTTGGGACTTCACGTAGAGGTGGAGAGTTAAACTTCACGTAGAGGTGAAGCGTTGTGATCTCGATGAACGGTTGATCTTCTGGTGAGAAAAGAGTTGAGCTTGCATAGGAGGGGTGTGCATCCAGTTTGTTGAAGCCCTACTCAGACTTGGTTGGACCGTCAGTTGAAGATTTGTAGACTGGATAGAGCTAGTCAGTTGGAGAGTCAGTGTTGACTCATGATGAGTTCTTCGTGAGGTCATGTAGTTGCTGAGTTGGAGACACGTTCGGTGATCGACATGTATGAAAGTTCTCCTAAGGTGAAGTGTAGGGAAGGCATGTGTGGTGCATCACATTTGATAGCTGAGCTACATATTCCAAGCCGAGATCGTGAGTCGATTTCGCCGAGATCATGTGTCGATTTCGTCCGGAGCGCGCAAGCCGAGATCCCGTATCGATTTCGCCAGGTGATAGACTGGAGTTCGTTGGAGATCGGCTCAGATTTAGAAAATCTTCACAGAGGTGGAGAATTGTAGGGAGAAAGGAGATAGAGGAGTAGAGGAAGGTAGCACAGAGATTGGAAATCAAAGGAGCAAAACGGTACATTGGAGCAGGCCAGATTGCACTCCTGGTCGACCGCCCGGTCGACCAGTGGAGGAGGCCGGTCGACCGGCGTGCACGAACTTGCACAAGATCATCACGGTCGACCGCCCGGTCGACCGTGGAAGGAAGTGGTCGACCCCGGTCGATCGACTGACAAGGCCTTAGTCTCGGTTGGGCCCGGTCGACCGGCGCGGTCGACCGGCGCATGGGTCGGTCGACCGACAGGCACGTTTTGACTTTCCTTTTGGGATTCGGGTTCCTTTTCTGGATGGAATCAAATCCAATCTGGGTTTCCTTAAATCCAGGAACTCTGTGGTTATAATTAGAGATTAGAGCTCTCATGTATTGTATCCCAAAGAATCTCCTCCAGTTTCCCTCTTGTATTAGTTTATATTGATTGTTGAATCAATAAAATCTCTCTCTTCCTTGCCCCGAGGACGTAGGCACGTTGCCGAACCTCATTAAATATTGTGTTGATTGCTTTTCTCTGTTGTTCGTTATTCCTGTCGTGTTTGGTTGCTTCTCCGGCTGCATCAAGTCTCTTCCAGGTGGGCGGAATTTCTCAAGAGTGGTTGTGGTCCCCTGCGCATAACATAGATCACGATCAAATTGTCGGATCGAGAATTTGTATGTCTAAAGACATAGGTCCAACCAACTTACTACTTTCAGCCGTCCATTTTGTGCCGCTTGATAGATGGGGAAAAAGTATTCAAAATATAGTTGCCTCCTGTATCAGCTGATTCCCATTTTTCTCTCTCACACACACACATGGTTATAATAATTGAAGAAAGGGAAACTGAATTACATATCATTAATCAGGGCAATGCCCAGATACATATAGGGATACAATTGATAAGGAGAAATCCTAATACAATTCTAATACAAGAATAATAAAAAACTTCTATTCCTAAAATTGTTCTAATGCAATATGGATTCTAATCCTGATAGTCTTAACGCCCCCTCAAACTGATGATGAGAAAACCGCATAAGTTTGCCAAACAAGTCTCCAAATCTTTAAAAAAAAATTAAATAAAATAAAGAAAAAAATTAGGATTTTAGATATTCTTCAAACTCAGAAGGAACGATTTTGATAAGATAATAGAAAGATATGATTGATTGCAGTGGACCAGTGACACTTGTCGGAACACACTCAGACCAGTGGAGCAAGTAGTAGAATCTGGTGATGCCCGCCAGTAGACACACTCGGACCAGTGTAGCTAGTAGAAGAATCTGGTGATGCCTGTAGACACAATCGGACTAGTGTAGTTAGTAGTAAAAGCTAGTGATGTCGCCAGTAGACGCACTCGGACCAGTGCAGGTAGAACTGTTGATTACATGTAACACTTAATAGGAAATCCAATCAACTCTGACTTGAGCTAATTAGTTAAACTGAACCAAGACCAATAAAATTTGACTGGATAGATTCACAAATCTGAAATCATGGACTGTTGCACGTGATGTGATTAGTTGAAGGAAGGAGAATATGTGTAAATCTTGAATTCTTGCAGCTTAGGATCAAAACCGCTTGGCATGAGTCATATTAGAAGTCTCGATGGTGATCAATGGTAGCGAGAAGACCTCAACAAACGTGAAACTTGCATGACCAATGAAATTTGTCGTTGCAATCATCGATAATGAGAATTTCAATGAAGAGAAAACTTGATGGTGGCGATGCACAAGGTAAAAGTGGCCTGACGCTAGGCATGCACTATGCAAGCGCGGTCCAATGCTGGCTCAAGAGCAACGTGCAACGATGATCAGTAGAAGAAAATTTTGAGAGGCTCTGATACCAGGTTACAATAATTGAAAAAAGATAAAACTGAATTTCATATCATTGATGAAGGCAATGCCTATATATATATATATATATATATATATATATATATATATAATATATATATATAATATAATATATTGGAGGAAGGTGGTCGGGGAGGAGAAGGGAAGAAAATGTGCATACATCATTGCATGTTACATGTGTTATGTTCACATGGTATTTGTGTATAAATATATGATATGAGAAGTACTTTATCATGAGTTCAGTAAGATAAAAAAAAAAGATACTTGAATGACTATGTGTAAAGTATTGATCAGGGTAATACATACATCCTGTGTATATGAAATAACATTATAAGAGACTAATAAAATAAGTAAAATAGCTAAGTGAATTGGACTTTCCCGTTTGATGAATATGATCACTGAAATACATGTTCTGCTGCTTTCTTCTTATCGTATCACTGAGCTCCTATTTATTTTTTTCAATTTATGTTCATGCTTGTTATATAGTACACAATCATGCTTCATATTATTATTTGTATACCAATTTTTGGATTCCTTACATGACTTTACTCACTGAGCAACTATGTATATATGTTAGCCTAGGGAGTTATATAATTTGATCTTTGTATACATATGAGATGTTTGTGTGGTTGTATGTTTTATTTTGAGTTGATGTTGAAGATGATTATTGTGTTCGATTGAGAATGCTTAGAGTACTCTCGAGTTTACTTACATCATGATTATTGTTAGTTGAGACTGTGACATCGAGGATGTATTAAATAAGCTTATTGTGGCTGAAATTGTATAAGTGTATTAGAGAACACAATAGTAATTTCAGAGGAGATGCTATCAAAATTTAGTATAAATTCGGATGATTTTATGTGGATCGAAGATTATTATACTGGGACCATTACACTTTTATCTAATATATTTGTAATTCTTATAAAATTATCAATCTTTTAGCTTAGTTCAATGTATTCATTATTTTTAAATTAGTGAGAGCACTTATTAGGAACATATTTAGATAAAAGAATTCAAAAAATTAAATTAATAAACAAAAAATAATAACCTAAAAGAAAAAAACAATAGCTAATGTGTTTTACAATAAAAAATAAATAGAAACTTTTTATTTTTATTTTGCTAGTTAAATATCATACAAAAAGTAGACAATTTCTCATAAAATTAGTATATTAAATATCTACAGCTAGTAATATAAGCATTAAATGCTATTAAAATCTCAAATCTCATAAATTTCACATTATTCAAGACTTTTTTAAAGAAATCTTATAATACAGTTATATGTGGACAAATTCGATGTAATAGATGAATAGTTTCTGAGCTTTCACTTTTCCTCCATATTCACTGTATTACCAACAATTTTTCTCAATAAAATGATATGAAAAAAATTACCTAAAATGATGAATCTACTAGCTCAACACAAATCAGCGATAGAGCACTAAATGCTCGCAACAAAGGACCTCTGCCAAAATTCTTTTTATCAATGCGCATCTACTGAGTCAGCATGAGGTGGACAAATAATAAAGAAAGATAGATAAATTAGGGACGTCATTGAGCAATGCGTGAGTAGTGCATGATGAGCATTAAATGCGTGTCATACACACGCTAGTCAACTTGAACATAGCTAACTCATCAAGGACAATACTGACATTATGACTACACAATGTAGTAGGTATTCCTTTTTGTGAGGATGGGGGTAAGCACATGAGAAAGTTAGTCAAGGGTTTTTGGCATGAAAAAGAAGTAGGTTTTTGGGACGGAGATCTTTTATCAGGGGGTAAAGACAATTTTCCCTTTATTTAGTGACTCAAGTTCACATCACATCGGAACAAAATGTAATCATACATATATAAATCTTTAACTAAACATGACATCTAGCCATATCTTTATTTTCTTATCTTAAAGAAAGTATAAAACAGAAAAATGACATTTATTAGAGATCTCTATCTCAAAGAGAGATGTTGAACTAAAAGAAACAATATTTATCATAGAGAGAACATGATACTTACCTTAAGAAAAAGATAAAAGGTCTCTTTTTTTTTTTTTTGTATTAGAATTCTCTAGAATTGAACAAGAAAATCTATAAAGCAAAAAAAGATATATAACAAATTTATTATATAGCAAGTTTTTTGTTACACGATGCACAACACATACCAAAAACATGCTTCTATTTTTAAAAGTTAGTATTGTATCTTATACTTTGAAAATGGCCAATTGAACTGTAGAATATGCTTGAAGATCTCGAAATAATCTTCTAGTTCTAGGGAGAATTCGCAAAACTCTATTTTCATCGAGAATTTAATTGGGTTTTCTCATATTTCGACCGAAAAAACTAACATAGACATTACTGTCGAGATTATGATCAAACCATCAGATTGAATCCCTTTCTCAGATAATTGAATCATCTCCCTTAGGCTTCCCAACTAGCTCTTTCGTAAGTTGTAAATGATTTCGTTGCAAATAAAGTTTTGAAATTAAGAGGAGATCAAGCATAAATCGAAGCCTTTTCTTGCAATAAACAAAAATTCATGTATTTTAAATTTACAAGTGTGTTGTGTGTTTTATTTTTGACACATTTACAAGTGATCTTGATTGATCTAGATCTCTAGCTCACAAAGAGTCCACACTCCACATCCATAGATGTGTTGAGATCCAAAATAAAGTATCAAAATCAATAAAGTTCCATTGAATCTAGTACTAGTAGAGATAGTCCTAACTAGGGGTGCCACCGGATACGGATTATCCGCAGATATCCGCATCCGAATCCGCCTCCAATCCGGATACGGATATCATTTTTTCACATCCGTCAATATTCGTATCCGTATCCGTATCCGAAAAGTAGGTGCGGATACGGATATGGTAAAAGTAATATCTTATTCGTATCCGATCCGATATCCGAATGTTGCGTGCTTCATAATGATATCGGTATGGAGAAAACTATTCTTCAATGGAATAAGGCATTAAATTTTGATATTTTGAGTTAGTGAAAAAGTAATAGTGGAAAGTATTCGATTCTTGCAAGAGCACCACAAGATATTTTGAGTATTTCGACATCAATCATGACATCGAATCGGCATTTAGCACCGGAGGACGTGTAATCTATTGTTATAGAATTCAAATGACAATGAATACAATGAATGTATTGATATGTACACAATAATATTATAGTATGTATCACATTTAATATTGTAGTAGATGAGACAAAAAGTAATATAAGTAATTCTGTTTAATTTATCTTTAACCATATCCATTTTTTACATATCCGATTAGTATCCGCATCCGATCCGCTAATATCCGATTTATATCTGATATCCGATGTTGGCGGATACGGATATCATTTTTTCACATCCGCCAATATCCGTATCCGTATCCGTATCCGAAGGTTGAGTGCGGATATGGATATGGTAGAGATAATATCCGATCCGTATCCGATCCGATGGCACCCCTAGTCCTAACCCCTGTAAACCACAAAGGGTTGATTAGACTTAAATGAAAGTACCTCGGAAATGTGTTCCAATCACTAGCAACTGACACATGGGCATGGAATTGACCTGAAGTGACCATGAACCGGAATCAATTGTCTTATGATCTCACTGAAAAAAGATCACATCTAGGTCTAAATCACAAAACCCAATTTAAACTAGAAAGATAAAACAAAATATTCTAGCATGGCAATACGTAAGTGAGCTTCTAGATTGAACCAAACATATATTACGTAATATATATAAGTGAAAAACCCAATTAAGACGTGTTTGATAAAAATTCTGAAAATGAAAATCCATAATTATTGAGACTTTCTTACACAAATGATTTATGTTAAGCGGATTCAGCTCGTTTTCACTTGTCTCGTGATAAACACCATAGTAAGAAAAAAAAAAAAAAGTGGGGCCTGCGTCTTAATGACGTTTTTTTGAAACTTGCAGACAACTTATTTAAAAAAAGAAACTCACACGTGATTGTCTTTATCACACTACAATAAATTTCAATCTTGGCTCTGATTTTTGCAAGCAAAGAGTCCCTTGAACTCTAACTTGATGTAGGAAGAGAGGAGAGAGAGAGAGCACCTTCTTTTGTTTGCATGAAAAAGAAAGAAAATGAGAGAAAGGTAGGTCCTTGCTTCAGTTTTTTTCCCCCTTGAGAGAAATTAAAGAATGAAAAAAGCATTGTCTAATCCTAAAAGCCTGAGTAATTCAATGTTTCCATGTTCAACCTAAAAATAGTTGAAAAGCGAATAAAATCCACGTGCCAAGTAGGTATTCACACTAAACGATTACTTTTTATGATCATCTTAATTATACTAAACCACAAGGTTAGTTGGGAGGTCCCCAATTAATTAATTACTTCACGCTGCAAACAGAGGGTTGTTAACATTTCCAGCTCTATTGAAATGGGTCCAGGTCCTGCCAACATTTTTCTAGTACGAGACCAAATGATCCAAAGAGATTATTATAATAACACACTTTATAATCATCAATATCCTCCTCTAACTTGTTTGTTTTGGAAAAGTGACTGGAAAGTTGATTTTTTTTTTTTTTTTTTTTTTTGAATTTTATGAGTCCCATGAGTTTTTTCTTATGTGTTGTGTTTGTTGGACAAGAAAATCAACTGAGCTGAAAAAGGTTTTTTTAAACACAGAGAAATCTGACAACACAGAGCTGCTGTCAGCTCGCTTTTTCTTAAAAAAAAAAAAAAAATCTCTCAATGCATTCTCTCATCTCATTGCCAAACAGACGCGATTCATACATTGTCCCGTTGACACATCTTAATCCACGTCAAAAGGTTAAAAGCCTAAATGACTAATTTTCTACGTTTTGATCACGCACAAGCAACAGCGATGGGTCTGCTCCCCTCTTTCAACCACACATTTTGATGATTTGTCATTTCTTTTTATTCTTAAAAAGTAACTTTAAAAAATTGTGACTCTTGCTTTTATGTGTACCAATCCTAGGCCCATGCGTTTGGAAAAAAATCACTAAATTCTAATTAAAATATTGGGTGGCAACTAAACTAATGTGCCAGGTGTTTAGTCCATCCAAAAAAGAGTACTAGATTTGGTAATCTCCTGAGAGATTCTTGAAGACCCTGATCAATGTTTGTCCGTGTGTTTTACCTAAAGAGGGAAAGCAGTTATCTAAATGGGGAGCTTGTTTTAGTTTACTTCGTATGCATACAGAAAAGTAAGCATCAAGTTAATGATTATTCACCCTGGGTCTATTATTTATTCTCTTATATAGTCAGAGTTAAATGAGCAAAGCCATTGAGAAATAATTTAGTCACATCTCTTGTAGTTAAAAGTAGTCAATACAAATGTGGGATGCATATTTAAGGGGAATCTCATTTTGAATATTTTGAATCAATGAGATTTTCTTTTGTGGAAGGTTTAATAAAAGGATGGATCTCACTCAACAAAATTTAATAAAAAGTCATACCGTCAAGTTTACGTCTCAGTGATCACCAATTTGAATCCTGCGAGTGGACATGTGAATAGGGCGTGTATGAATAAGTGAATAGGGGGTGTGTGTATGATGGCGGTAACCGTGAGCTTTTTCTAAAAAAAAAAAGAACGATTAGTTTCTAGAAAACTACTTGCGTATATGATCCATACATGCGCACAACACATGCAAATATTTAATTAATGTTAAGATGCAAATATTTAATTAAATTAAGATATATTTCAACTAGCAACAATAATAAAAATAATATTAAGAGAGTATTTCAATTGTTTTAGAGATTATTTAAAAAAGTTTAGAGGTTTAATGAGATTACATTAAATATTAAAGATACGAGAGAAGTATGTCTAGTAATAAAAAAAAATAAAAAAAAAATTCCAAAGTGGTATATCTAAAAACCCTGACAATTTATCCAAAAGATTTGGATCACAAATCTTTCTTCTCCAAAGCTCTATTGAGGACCATCCTCTTTGTTAACAAGTAATACATCTCTCTTTTGATTAAATTGATCTGTTATTATTATTAAAGAAACAAAGGGAAAAGATTCTATTGTTTACTCAAATCAACAATTATTACATCTCTCTTAATTGCGTAATTGTTATTTGTTTATGTCTATTTCTAGTCCCCGTTTTCTACTTTAGCGACCATCATATCACTTCTATCAGGTGTATTTGAAGATGATTATCTTGTAGGTTTGAACTTGGGTGGACTTGCATATCATCGTCAACCCACCTTTCTTAACTTGAATCTAGGGCACTAATAATTTGGTTAGAATTTGTATGAACCACACTCATTTTATAGACACATTATTGCTCAATTGCTACACGAAACAGAGTAAAATATTTTCAAGAACATGAAATAACTTTCTTTAATTTAGTGTAATAAAAAAGTTGCACTAACATCCAAGGGTTTTACTTGTAGTGGCAAGAAAAGGACTCCTTGTGCTATCCACAATAAAAGGGCAATTTATATATATAGGGAGCTGATCCTCTAAGAACGGTTCTCACCAATTCATGTGAGAACTTTCACGTGGGCCGTCGGATCTGATAGATCTCTATCAGATCCGACGGCCCACGTGAAAGTTCTCACATGAATTCGTGAGAACCGTTCTTAGAGTGTGTGTAAAAATAATTAGAAAACTGATCTCCTCAAAAATATTTTTAAAAATCGATCTCAAGCATTTAGCGTCGGCGCCACGCCGGAGAGGGATCGTTTTGCCCCGCCAGCATGGCGACACTCGCTGGCTGGAGGTCGATTTTTTTGGTCCGAGATGGCAACCCTGGATAGACTATTAAATTTCTTTTGTTTATTTTCTTTGTCCGGGTTGCCAACCCGGGAAAATTAAAATTTTTTTGTTTTTGTTCGAGGTTGCCAACCCCGAAAAAAGAACTTGGTGGAAAAAAAATGAGGGGATGACGAGGGCGACCGAGAGGGGAGGTCGACGACGAGGGGAGTGGAGGGGACGACAAGGCAGAGCAAGCGATGTAGCATGAGGGGAGGCCGGCGATGACGAAAGGAGGGGAAGGGGCGGTAAGGCTGATCCAGAGTGCTGATGATGTAGTAAAAGGGGAGGCTAACGATGAGGTTGATCCAGAGGGGAGGCCAATCACGCGAGAGGAGGGGAGGGGACGACGAGACCGATCCAGAGTGCCCGTGATGTAGTAAGGGAGGCTGACAACAAGGCAGATCCAGAGGGAGGCCGATGACGACGAGAGGAGGTAAGGGGATGGCCAACCATGAGGTCGAGGGGAGGTTGTCAACGATGATGAGAGGCTGACGATGATGGGAGGAGGCCGATCCAGAGGGGAGGACAACGACGAGGCTAACGACGAGGGAGGGGACAAACGACGAAGAGGGGAGGGGAGGCCGAGGACGAGGTTGAGAGTCAATCCAGAGGGAGGTCGACGATGAGGCTGACGACGACGACGGGGGGGGGGGGGGGGGACGACGGGGGGGGGGGGGGGGGGGGGGGGACGACGATGAGGTTGAGGGGAGGCCGATGACGATGAAACAGAGTGTTAGTTTCAAGCATTGTTGAAGAAATAGAAAAGTTAATTAATTCTTCATCCGGGATTGTCGACTTCGATTCAAGAAAAAAAATAAAAAACATAAAAAAATTGTCTGAAGTTGACAACCCCAGAAAAAAAAAATTTAAAAAAAATTTAAATTCTTTATTCGAGGTTGCCAACCAAAAAAAAAATCTGTAACTGTAGCCAGCAGGTGACGCAATACTGGAGGGAATGAAATGACCCCTGCCGATGTGAAAAGTCAGAAGATGAGGAGGTCACTTTTTCGAATTATTTTTAAAATTTGTATTTTTTTTAAAAAATACCCCAATAAAAAGGTATAAATCAATTAACTCTATTTGAATATAAAAAAAAGGAAAATAAAATACCTCCAATGTTTTCCACCTCGTAAGAAAGTAAAAAAAGCCTGTTTCCTCTTGTATATATTCTCACCGGAGGTGAGCTTTAACTGATCCCTGGCCAATATAGCATCTCAAAAGACATTTTTTGAACACAGAGAGAGAGAGAGAGAGGAGAGGAGTAATGGAGACTCAAGCTAATAGTTTAGCCGCCGCTGGCAATGGAGGAGGGAGCCTCTTCACAATCTTGTCATCTGAGAACAGAGATTCCTCATCACTCCATCAGGAGACAAGGTTCACTTCTCTTTCCCTCCTCTCTCTCTCTCTCCCCCCCCATTTTTTTTTAAAACCTGTGAATTGTCACTGTTTTTTTCTCTTGCCTTTACTTATTGTAAGCTTCAATCATTTCCTCTATCAGACTGGCTCTCATTCCAATTTTAGGCACAAACTTATTAATTTCCCTGGCACAGAAATTTCTGGGTCTTTGCGATTGACCCCTGTTGTGGACTCTATCGTGGTGTTTTGTCTCTTAATCTGTTTTTTTGGGTGCTTAATGCCTTATTTTTCATTTGGGCTTCTTTATCCGTACCGAAAAAGTGGGAAATTTTTGTTGTTTTTATCTTTTTTATGTGTGAGTTATGATGAAGTTGGATTAAAAGATGGTTAAAGTCTCTCCTTTTGTTCAAGGGGGAATTATTGCAATTAGGAGTTATATACTTGTATCTGAATTTGAGTCAGATATTGTAACTTACTCCGGCTAATTTTCATTCTTTTCGTATGAGAGTATTTCAATTGTTTTAGAGATTATTTAAAAAGTTTAGAGATTTAATGAGATTACATAGAATATTAAAGGTACGAGAAGTATGTTTAGTAATTAAAAAAAAAAAATCCAAAGCGGTATATCTAAAAACCCTGACAATTTATCCAAAAGATTTGGATCAGAAATCTTTCTTCTCCGAAGCTCTATTGAGGACCATCCTCTTGTTAAGTTAACAAGTAATACATCTCTCTATTTTGATTAAATTGATGTGCTATTATTATTAAAGAAACAAAGGGAAAACATTCTATTGTTTACTCAAAGAAACAATTATTACATCTCTTTCAATTGCGTAATTGTTATTTTAATGTCTATTTCTAGTCCATGTATTCTCCTTTAGCGACCATCATGTCACTTCTATCAGGTGCATTGTAGATTGTGCATGAATGGTGTCTCTAAACCGTCTAACATGACCCCTTCTTGATTCATCATCAATTGAAACTACTTTTAATTTCTTATAGATGTATTTATTTCTCTAATTTCTTCTTCTGGTTCATCAGCACTTGTCTATTTTTACATTTTCACTTGAGTTACACCTTTTTCTAAGGGTCTGAGCACACTCACAACACCAACCATAGCCAAAAACTTAGACACAACCATAGAAATTAATCACAAGCTCAACATTTCTTCTAATGGCTTAGCTCACTTGCTTGATTAAAAAAAAAAAAAAAGAATCTTTCATCAACTAGGACATAGTAACTCTCCCAAAATTCAACTCGAGCCATTGCTAAAGCCCATAAAGAACTCTTCCTTGGACAGTTACTGTGCCATATAGAAAATTTCCAATCACCTTTAGCCTGGTAATTATCATGAACCCTCCTCCATTAAAGATATTTAAACTCTCTCATCAGACTGACTATTAAAGCTATGCCTCAAACTCACAAGTGCACTTTATTTACCTACCACCCTCGTCTCATTGGTTATTACTTAGAATTGGAATTTACACATGTCAAAGAAATCTAAGTCAGAAATCATTCCGATCTCCGTAGATGATTATCTTGTAGGTTTGAACTTGAGTGGACTCGCATATCATCGTCAACCCATCTTTCTTAACCTGAATCTAGCGCACTAATAATTTGGTTAGAATTTGTGTGAACCACGCTCTATAGACACATTGTTTCTTAATTTCTACACAAAACAGAGTAAAATATTTCCAAGAATATGAAATAACTTTCTTTAACTTTTAGTATAATAAAAAGTTGCACTAACATCCTCTAAACTTATCCAAGGAGTTTTACTTGTTGTGGCAAGAAAAGGATTCCTTGTGCTATCCACAATAAAAAGGTATAATCAATTTGCTCTATTTGAAGGGGGGAAAAAACAAAAATACCTCCAATGTATTCCACCACGTATGAAAGTAAAAAAGAGTCTGTTTCCTCTGTCTGTGTGTGTGTGTGTTCTCTGACCGGAGGTGAGCTTAACTGATCCCTGGCCATATAGCATGACAAAAGACATTCTTAGAACAGAAAGGGGAGAGAGAAGAGAGAGGAGCAATGGAGAGTCAAGCTAATAGTTTAGCCGCCGTTGGCAATGGAGGAGGGAGCCTCTTCACAATCTTGTCATCTGAGAACAGAGATTTCCTCATCACTCCATCAGGAGATAAGGTTCAACCCCCCAAATTTTTTTTTTTAAAGCATGTGAATTATCACTGTTTTTTCCCCTCTTGCCTTTACTTATTGTGAGCTTCAATCAGCTGCTGGCTCTCATTCCAATTTTAGCCATGAACCTATTAATTTCCCTGCCATAGACATCTATGGGTCTTTGTGATTGACCGCTGTTCTGGACTCTACCATGATGTTTTCTCTCTTAATCTGTCTTTTGTTTTTGTGTTTAATGCCGTATGTTTCCATTTGGGCTTCTTTATCCGTGGGGGAAAATGGTAAATTTGTGTTGTTTTTTCCTTTTTATGTGTGAATTATGTTGAAGTTGGATTAAAGGATGGTTAAAGTCTCTCCTTTTATTTTTAACTTTTTAGTAGTTCAAGGAGGAATTATTGCAATTAGGGTTATATATTTGTATCTGAGTTTGCTAGTAGATCTATTTAAATTTCATTGGGAATCAATAAGTTTGATGCTTTTTCTTTGTATTTCCATAGCAGCAATCTTGTTTCTCTATGTTGGATTGGAGTATATTTTTCAGATTCCTGTCATATATTTTTGTCTTTGTTGGCTGGCTTCATAATTTTAAGGCCCTTAAAAAATTATGTGATTAAAATATTCATCGCTTTCATATGAAGCCATGGCCAAGAAACCTTATGATCTTTTATTCAGAAAGTTAATTCTAAAAGCCCCTTTAGAATAGAATTGAACCTTGCATAGTGTTACTTTTTGATCTAATATTTGTTGCTTATTTTAATCACAAAGATATGATGTAGACTATCTATGACTTTGTTGGATAAAACATATTTAATGTCCCTAAAAGGCCTGCTATTTGTCTTATTCCACCAATCTCTTCTTGTTGTTTTGCCCTAATTTTTGATTAAGTATCCACACTCGCAGGCCAGTATCGAGGATGTTGAGGGAAATACCATTGGATTGTACTTTGGTGCAAACTGGTACTCCAAATGTGAGAACTTCACTCCAGTATTGGCCTCTGAGTATCATCAGTTGAAGCACAAGGGATCCAAGTTCGAAGTTGTGTTCATATCCTCAGATGAGGATCAAACATCCTTTGAGCGGTTCTACAGCACAATGCCTTGGCTTGCAATCCCTATGGTGACTTGCGGTCTAAGAGAAGTTTGACCCAGAGGTTCCAAATTGAAGGTATTCCTTCATTGATCATTCTGAACCCTGACGGGAAACTGATTCGCACCGATGGAGTGGAGCTCATCTACCGGTATGGGTGGAGGGCATTTCCTTTCACTCCAGAAAGGATTGCAGTATTGGAAGCCGAAGAGAAAGCAAAGCATGCCTCTCAAACTTTAGAGAATCTCCTCTTTGTGGATGGTAGAGACTACGTGATGAGCCATGAGGAACAGGTATGCATCACACCTTTGGAAAAGTTATGCTTTCCTTTGGTAGGACCTGACACGAAACTCATCAAAGATAGAGAGTTGCAGGTACCAATTTCAAGTTTGGTAGGAAAAACAGTAGGTTTATACTTCTCGGCTCACCGGTGCCTGCCATGTACAAAGTTTACTTCAAAACTGGTTTCTATATATAACAATCTCAGAGAAAAGAACGAAGACTTTGAAATTGTGTTTGTTTCGCTGGATAGAGATAAAGACGGGTACTTGCAATGTTACAGTGACATGCCATGGCTTGCTTTGCCGTATGATGCTGAGTTTTCAAAGTCATTGTCTTGGTACTTTGACATCCAAGGAATTCCAACTCTTGTTATAATTGGTCCTGATGGCAGGACAGTTACAAGAGAAGGAAGGAATCTAATAAATTTGCACTTGGAGATGGCATTTCCATTCACTGAAGCCCAATTACGGTTGCTCCAAGAGAAGATGGATGAAGAAGCGAAAAGCTATCCAAGCTCTTTCAACCATGTGGGCCACCGCCATGTGCTCAACTTGGTGTCAGAAAACTCAGGTGGTGGTCCTTTCATATGTTGTGAGTGTGAGGAGCAGGGTTTGGGTTGGGCTTACCAATGCCTTGGATGTGGCTATGAGGTACATTTGAAATGTGTTCGAGAGGTTGAAGGAGATGGTGCAAAGAAACAGACGCCAGCTGTTGATTCATTTCGTGCCATTAGTAGCAGTGAGGTTTAGGAATATTAAGATAATAAAGTCAAAGACTTCTTATCTGAGGTGTAAATACCACCTGCATAGAGTTTGTGGGGCTTCTGTTGACAGAGTTAGACAACAATGCTGCTGCTCTAAACAATGGGGTGTGTTGATGTATCACTGAATCTCAATAACTTCCTTTCACCGAGGTAACTCACACAAGTCAAAATAGAAGTGCTTCCAAACTGTTGTCTTTGTTGAATGTACCTTTTGAAGTTTAATTTCTACCGTAGTAATGTATTAAACATGGCTTTTACTTTCAAATTTCTTCCTATCTGATGTGAATGAAGATGGTGTCCGGCAAAAGTTAACATGTTGATTTAATTTTCAAAACATTTTGATGGACTTCTTCTGGATTGATTAGTTCCATTATAAATAAGATGTTTATGCTTATCAGAAACTGTTCCAAGTAGTATATGGTTAAATTTATTTTAGTCCAATTTGAAGTTGGCTGAATAGGCCCTACAATTCTATGGCAACCGTATTTAACTTTATATATTTCCATCATTGTAGCAGTGGTTCAAGACAACCATTTACTTGCCTCCGAATATACATTAAGCTGAAGACAGTGATTTAATGGTATTTTGTATTTAGATTTCTCCTAAGAAAATTGATTTAGGGAAAGGTGATTGGATGTGAAATCAAATTGCTAAGGTTTTTCTATTTACATAATCTGTTTGTTTATTTGTAGCGTATGATTCTCATGCTAAACAATTTATCACATGAGATCTCTTTGGTAATTCTATTATAACTTCCCCTTGATGACCTAGTCAAAACATGACTGGCTTTATTAGTAAATATTCCTTTTCTATTTTATAATATGTTAAGAATTATGAAACCAGAGGTACTTTGCTCAGATAAAGTTGATTTCATCATGTATTGTATTCAGTTCTTTTTAGTTCTCGCATGAAACAATTTAACGCATCAGATTTCACTAATCACAAGTTCTATTATAACATTTCCCTTAATTTTAGAGATAATTAGCTTTCAAGTTTTTGATAGCCCTTCTGACATACAATCTCTTTAAGAACAATATTACTAAACAGAATTTGAATCTTCTGTTTGGTAATATTATTGTACTTTTAGTAGTATAACTTAAATTCAAGAATTCTGAAACAAATATCGAGACATCACTGATTCAACACCTCACTGCATTAATCATTATAACAAAATAGGATTGGATTCAAATATATCATTTTATGATAGAAAATCGTAGCTCCAACAAATTAGAATAGTCTGTATCTACTTGACGAATTTTTTTATGGGGATTTTTGTATTCAGTGCTCCTAAAATTGTGTTCTCTTTTAAGAATGAAATACTGGAATAACTGGGAGTGCAATCTCACATACAGGATTTCTTTTAGGATGCTTACTTCAGTCTTGGTAAATACGTGTCTAATCCAATGTGAAACATAAGCTCTTTGGATTACTTCTGTACATTGGTACTTAAACAATAAAGAGTAATTTAGGATGAAAAGGAGGGTTCTGAAGTGAAGGATGCAGCTGATTTCTTATTGTGATTCATGCAATATAAGAAACTAAAGCTGGGTTCCTTCCACTTCTTTTTCTTCAGGGGTATAAACTAAACTTGGAAATAATACCTTATAACCCCCACCATCTTTCTTGTCACTTATGCTGCTTTTCAGACAACTTGTATATTTGATTCGCTGATCTTTGCATTATGCTCCATTATCTTTTTGCACCATTTTCCTAATTACTGTTGCGGGTGTGCAGTGTTTATTTCATCAGTTGTAGATCAATAAGGTTAGTATCATTTCCCTGTAGATTCTAGTTATCCAAATAGTAAGAGGCAATATATCTTGTGAAGTTGAAACATGGAGGTGGTGTTATTATCATTGAACTTGTGTTATAACTTGTATTAATAACACTGCTATAGTATGTAGGGGGAAAGTTCAGAATACTCTCTGACCACATAACCAGTGTTAAACTTTGTGTGCTAATCAAGAAAAAACTTTTCCTCATATCTCTATTAAGCTCCAGATTGGTGCCCTTTGCAAAATGATAATGATTTTCTTTAACAATATGCAGTTAGAGCACTCTTAAGGTGGTTTAGGTCATGCAATATGCAAAATCAGACCACATGTCATGACTACCTACAAGGTGTGTGGGAGAATTAAGTTTTCTGCGTAAGTATTAATAAATGTTTCTTTAACTATAGTTTTCCTTTGCCTAGTGTTCTATACGGCTTGATGTTATTATCAAGCAACAACTTTTCACCATACAACATCAATAACATTTTTTAGGGCAAAGGTTGGAAATGGGAGACGAAGTTCCTTGTGTGTGTGTGTGTGTGTGTGTGTGGGCGCGCGCGCAATTCAAGCCTTGAGCTTGGACCTCTCCCTTTTGCACCCTTAGATTATCCTGTGTAAGCAACAAAATCTTGGTTGGTGACATCAAAGTAATTTATGTATATTGGTCAAGTTTTGGTGTCGGGTTGGTTCTCTCTTTTCCTATAACAAGCAATATAAGCAAGGAAACAACAATTTCAAGCCTTTTCGTCCAGCATCAATGGGTGGAAAATCTTTAAGCATGAACGTAGGAAACCTTTACGAAATTCACCTTATATGTGTGTAGAATTGCTTGAAGGGATTTCCGGGCTTCCATGATTCTATAGCCGTGTGTTGGGAATACTGCCGGAGGTCTAATGAAAACACCAGAGTTTTTATCGTAGAACGGTCATAAATAGCAAGAACAAAGCAAACGAGAAAGAAAACGAGAAAACACAGATTTAACGAGATTCAACAATTGCCTACGTCCTCGGGGTAGAAGGGGAGAGTGATCTTATTCAAATTAATTAGTTTATGTTGCAATCAATAGGGACAATACCCTCTTTATATACGCAGAGAGCCCATGAAGAAAAGAAAACCAAATGTTTTGAATTCGGAGAAGAAACAAACTCAGAATCTGACTTGAAAATTTCCCAGAATATGTGTCTGTCGACAGCCAGGAGGGCCTGCTGACAGACTGCACAACACACAACTCTCGGGTTGTCATTGTCGGGCTGTCGACAGACTGAGCCACAACTGTCGACAGGCCTCAATGGATGTCTGTTGACAGGCCTCAATGGATGCTAATTGTCTGTATAATTTCATTCTTTATATCTGCGTATCCAAGTATTAGCTGTTGACAACACCCAAGCCTGTCGACAATGGTTCTCTACTCCAGTCTTCTACTATTGCTGCTGTCGCTGTTAGTTTTGATTAAAAATCCTACCAACTAGATTTTTACCCTCTCCCTATAATTCTCCACCTCGATAAAGATTTCTCAAATCTGAGCCGAACACAATGAACTACCATGTCGACTCAACCAGGTTGCATCAATATGGTTGCATATGTACCCCTGCCTATGTAGCACATACACTTTTATCATAGAGCTGTATCATATTTGAAACGTGTCCGAAACGCGTGTCGGATACACGTGTCATGTGTATTTATAAGAAATTGTCACGTGTCCACGTGTCATGTCCTTTTCAATATTGTCGTGTTCGTGCAACATAGCTTCCTGTCCAGGGGATTAAGTCACTCGTAGTTCATCCAAATGAGCTCCACCAAATTTAAACAACTGAAAAGATATGGAGTACTTTTTGCAATGCTCGAACTTTACTCCCGAAACAATCTTGGTAAGCATATCGATGAGATTTTCCTTCATGTGAATCTTTTTTAGCTTGATGTTACCCTCATCAAGAATTTTCCGAACAAAGTGGAATCTACATCGATGTGCTTTGTCCTTACATGATAGACTTGATTTTTTTTCAAAATAGATAAGCTCATGTTATCACAGTTGATCTTCTATTGATCATGATCAATCCCCAAGTCAAGCAACCCTTAAAGCCAAATTGTCTCTTTCATTGCCTCCTTCATGGCCACATACTCGGCTTTTGTAGAAGACAATGCGACATAAACTGTAGAATAGAGCGCCAACTCACCGGTACTTGGGACGATATGAATACATACCCTCTCGTATCAGAGCTTCTGGGTTCATTGAGATCGGTGAAATAGATCATTTTTGGAAATTCAATCTAAGGTTACGTTTGGAGGTAAAGTTTCAACCTTTATCTATTTGGATCAATTTCTCTGATTAATTTTCACAATTGTGTTTGGTTGTTTGGAGAATATGGCCGAAGTCAATCAATCAACAATGAAGACCGTTAATATTCACCAATTAAAGATCGATGTCTTGAAGTTTGGTGATACGAACAACTTTGGTATATAGAGATGTGAGGTGATGGATGCACTAACCGTATCAAATTTGAAAGATTCTCTTCTATTTGAGAAGAACTCAGAGGAGATCTTAGAGAATGATTGGGACAAGATGAATCAGACGGGGCGTGGGGTCATCAAATCTTGTCTGACACAAGATCTAAAGTATCATATGATGACAGAGACTTTCACAAGGAAGATTTGAGAGATTCTAGATAACAAGTATTTGACAAAAACATTGAAAATCGCTTGCATCTCAAGAGGAGGTTTTACCGCTTCTAGTTGAAGAAGGGAATTTCCATCGGTGAGTACATGAACTACACGAAGCTTTTTGCAGACCTAACTAATATGGACGAAGTGATTAATGATGAGGACAATGCTTTAATCATGTTGAGCTCTCTTCCAGATGATGATTATGAGTCCTTTATTCTCACCTTTGTCAATGATCAGTAATTTGATGTAGAACGGGAAGGGAAGGGAAGGAAAAAGGAAGAAATTAGGGTTTTTGAGAAAAAAAGAAGATTTGATTTAGGCTTCAATACTAAGAAAATCGCTCTCTCACTCAACACTTCACCATACAGAGATTTAAAACAAAGCAATTGCAATACAAAATTTAGGATTTTTTTAAATCAATTGAGCTGCCAAACAACTACAATACTTTGCTTTTTATAGGCCCATAAAATTAAAAGTTTTTTGTCATACTCGATATGGGACTAAAATAAAGGAGAAAAATGAGTCTAGCATAAAACAAAGGGGAAAATAGCCTAAACAAAATAAAAGCCTACTGATTCTCATCATTTCTTTTTGCCTTCAAAAAAATTCACAATTGGCGTACGACAACGGTGTGGATGATGAACTCGAACCAGGAAGGACTGCCCAAACTCCTCAGTGATAGGTCTCCTCAGCAATGATGGTTGCAATGAATAAACTGAAAACCGCTGTGGCTCCTGAAAGTGAGATAACGAGTCAGGTCCTCAATGCTGAACACCAGGCTGATCCCAAGATCACGGGGAATATCGAGCTCGTAGGCGTTAGAACCAAACCTCCTCAAAATCTTGTACGGACCTTTGTGTCGAGTATGCATCTTTTTTAAAGTTTCTAGTGGGAACCTGTCTGGCACACTCTATATTCTCTAATTAGCACCTCATCATTTATTGTGAGGTCTTGTAACCACTTGCGAGATCCTGCATCACATTGATAGTTATAATTGCTGATTGTCATTTATCTTGTATTATGATCATGTAGCTCATGCAAATGTGATACAAATGGCTCAATTGTGACAATGTGTGATACCTAGAGGAAGAGGGAGAAGGCTGAGGGAATTTCTAGACCTGAGAGTAGACCATCAATAAAAGACTTAGGAGAAAAGTGGGATCTAATCACTAAGTAATATGGTGTCTTGTTGTCTTTGTCGGTGACTGTTCCCTCCTTATTATTCCCTACATTTGACTTGAGTTTGACAGGTTTCAATACTATTTTCTTTCCTTTAAATTTAAACTTATAAATGTTAGATCTACCCAGACCGGTTACATTCAAGTCATACAACCAAGGCCTACCCAATAAAATGTGTGCAATATCTATTTCTAAGACATCACACCAAACATGATCCTCATAACTAGACATGTGGATATAGACCTGACAGTGTTGGGTAATAGGTTAAGCTGTCTTATCAACCCAATTCACATTATATGGGTAAAGATATGGTTTAGCCTCGAGACTCATTTTCTCAAGAGCTGTCTTGGCAATGATATTCACACAACTACCCTCCATCTATCACCAATTTATAATTCTTTCCCTTATGTGTAATATAGGTGTAGAACACAGTAGACCTAGGCCAATCCTCATTACTAACAGCTGTGTGTAGACACCTAATGACACCCAATTAGATGCTAAAAATCCTAACACCATCATTAGAATCAGTCGCGCTACCATTTGGTTCGTAGACATAATCTCATCATCATCGGCTTCCTTAATTAGAAGGTTCTTAGAAGGACATTGTGTAACAACGTGACCATAACTTTGACACTTAAAGCACTGAATACACTAGGCGTTCTTAGAAGATTCACTTATCACAGATTTGCCCTTAAGGTCTCTAGTTGTGTGAGTGCGTCGGTTAGGTTGCTCCCCGACTTTAGGAATGATCATACGCTCTAAAAAAATTTGAGGGAGGTTTTTATGTCTTGAGCTGGCTAGCTCAAGGGTCTCTATGCTGTGGGAGTGATGAACATTCATGGTTCAAAGTCTCGGTCTCGGCCGCCGACTCGGCCGTCACCGAGACGGATCGGTCTCGACGACTCGGATCGGACTCGGACGATACACGCAAAACGTTACATAGAACGCCAAAAAAATATGAAAAAATCATGACAAATCATAAAAAAATGTAGACATCAAAATTCATATATCACATATTCAAAACATATCACATAGCACTTAAAACATAACGTGAAAGTATAAATACAAGCGTCGTCGGTAGAAAGATATCAAAATACATGCATAATATAGTAAATTGCACAAAATAATTCATAAGTACCTGTTAATATAGTAATTTTCACATTGAATTATGAGGAGGCACAAAATCATCATTATCATCATCCCCACGATAAGTATAAAAATCAGGTATATAGTTTCCATAAGGATAATAATATGTTTGTGGGTGAGATTCTGTAGGCTGAGATGATTGGCCAGAAGATCCACTATCAGAGTAATATGGCGGTAGGGGTTGTGCAATATCAGCTCCATGGTGATAATACCCAAAATCTCGATATTCAGTGCTGCTTAGTAGAATATTCACCAATGCTAGAATAATCAGTGCCAGAATATTGGCCAGATGTCAAACCCAACCCCTGTAAATGGCCTTCTAAACTATTATGACCATGTGAGTAGTTATTATGTCCACTCGAATAATCATCGCTAGAACTGAAATCAACCAACCGATACAAATGCCTACGCTATTGTGAAATCTCGCCCGGCCTCCATGATCTGTATCTTGTGTGGCATAATATTCTGAATCCCATATTATAGCACCAACACCATGAGTCTCTTCATCATTACCGCCATCATCTCTATAACCGCCGTCACCACCATCACCGCCATCATCATTACCGCCGTCATCATACCGCCATCACCATCATCGTCGCCATCACCGCCATCACCGCCACTTTGATCACTACGACGATACCTTCATCCAACCAACATAAGTCATCTGGTGGTAACATCAGCTGTTCTCCCTCACGAATTCACTCACCCAAAATATCATCATTGAAAATATTGTTCAGATTAATTGGGTTGTAATAATCATGAGTGTCGCTTTTGCATGTCAAGTTTCTTACTCGCAACCGCATATTGTAATGCACAAATACTAGTTTATGCAACTTGTTCATTGCCAACCGGTTGCGCAATTTTGTATGAATCAGCGACCACGTGCTCCAATTTCTTTAACAACCCAATAAAGAACATGTTTGGTTTAAAACTTTGATGACAATTTTCTATAGATTGTGAGCTTCTTCGCAATAATTAATCCACCAATCAGCTGGAAGAGATTGTTGCACTGCTCTTCTAGTCAGTGAGCTTCCAAATTATTCCAACTCCATCTACAAATAATTTTATCTGCGAGAATACACGTCACAAGTGTTAATATTTGCATAATATTATATCGATGAAATAAATAAATTATTATTACCTCATTAATAGCTTTTGCTTGTTTATTCAAATCTGGCTCCAATCTTTTAATGACCTCTTTTAATCCATTTCTCACTTCTGGATGTGTAGAAAATTTTTTAAATATTGGAGTGCCGGATTAAAAAAATATGCTGCAATAATATAAGCACATGATTATTATGATATGACAGTTTCAATTTCTAGTCAACAAATATGATTTCTAGGCAAATGAATTACCAGCAGCATGTAAGTGTCTACGCAATTGTCCATTCCCATCTTCTATCAATGATATCTCAGTATTTCTTTCAGTTCTTATTTGATGCCTTTATAGCAAATTTTGTTCTATCCATAACTTCATATATAATAGATAATGTAGGTTTCTTGTCATGGTCCACTATCTTCAAGACTCTAACAAGAGGATCCATAATATTTTGGACCTCTTGCCTTTTTCAAAAACCGGTCAGTCAGAATGAGATTAGAAAACTTATCTCGCACACTTCTTCTACTTATTTCCTTGTTGAATTCACGCCATTCGGTAGTCGTACACATTCTTTTCAAATTTTGCATATAACGAATAATACTTTCAATAGAAATAAACTCGGTGGCAAACCGTGTTATACCTGGTCTCAACAAATCTCTATTTCTGGTAAATAGCTTCATTAAATTCACCACTTTGAGGCTATTGTAAATGAATGATGTGATCATCTTAGCATCATCTAATGTCTCCTTGACTGATTTCACAGAGCCAATATCTTCAAGTATCAAATCAATGCAATGTGCTGCATAGGGAGATCAAAACAAATGTTTTCTCTTCTCCATCAACATGTGACCAGCTGCTTTGAAACTTGCCTCATTATCTGTTACAACCTACACGATATTTTCTTCACCAACTTCATCAACAACTTTACCATTAGCGAGAATATATAATCAGCAATCTTCGAGATATTAGTAGTATCAACAGAAGTATGGTAAATCATGTTTCTATCACAATAAATCATGAAATTAACAATAGGCTTTCTATTTCGAGAACTCCAGCCATCACACATGATCGTGCAACCATACTGCGGCCATTTTGTTTTTATTGAAGCAATATATATTTCAATTTTTTTATTTCCTCCTCTAAATATAGATTGCCAATCTGGTACTCTGTAGTTCCGCAATAGTATTAATCATGACTTGATAGTAAGGACCACTATCAGCTGCATTGAATGGTATTGCATTGTAGTGAAAGAATTTCGTCATGGATTTTTCAACCTTTTTAATATTCTCAGTTGAGAACATGCTTTTGATTGATTTCTGTTTTGTTGGGAATATGTAAGGATCAATACCATGAGCTAGAATTTTAGCTTCTCTCGTAGTCAGAATCCGACGCAATCCACGGTTAATCCCTGATCCTGAAGGCTGCGAATTACTGCCACCAATATCAACTCCTTCTGCCGACCTCTAAGCCATTTCACGACTTTCTTTCAAAACTTGTTTTAGTTGTATTCTTTCAACTCCTTCTAAACCACAAACTTCTTCAATTTTATTATCAGAATCTTCATCGGCCACATCATAAAAATCTTCCTCACTTAAAAATCTCATAAGTCGCTCTTTCTTCGATTTTACGGCCGCTCTTTCTTTGCTACCTTCAGAAAGATGTCTCATTATTTGAGATACCTATTTTGATACTCGCAAGCATCATTCCACCTGATCGGGTACATGTGCTATATGTTGCTTCAATCTAGTGATACCACCATGGACTTGTTTCCCACAATAATTACACTTCATAAGTTTTCTACTTCCACCAACAAGGGTACCATGTTCCCATCCAATATCGCGTTGCTTTGGAGTCATACTGAAATTTAAAAAATTATTTGTTAAATTAAATTAAAACTAAAATTAACTAAATTAAAACAACATTAAATTAAACTCAATTAAATTAAACTAAATTAAATTAAACTAAACTAGTTTATACTAGATTAAGATAAATTAACTTAATTACCTAACTTTAATAAAATTATTAAAATACCTAACTTAATTATAATTACAAAACTTTATTAAATTAAATTAACCTAAATTAAGTTTAACTAAACTAAATTAATTTAAATTAAACTAAACTAAATTAAATTAAACTAGTTTATACTCGATTAAGCTAAACTAACTTAATTACCTAACTTCAATAAAATTATTAAATTACCTAACTTAATTATAATTACAAAACTATTAAATTAAATTAACCTAAATTAAGTTTAACTAAAATAAACTAATTTAAATTAAATTAAACTCAATTAAATTAAACTAAATTAAATTAAAAGGAGACGGAGACAAAGAGGGAGAGAGCAGAGAGATGGACAGAGAGACAGAGAGGAGAGGATCAGAGGGGGAGAGAGATGGAGACAGAGAGGGAGAGAGATGGACAGAGAGACAGAGAGAAAGGAACAGAATAAGAAAGGGAGAGGGAGAGAAAGACGGAGACAGAGAGGGAAAGAGAGGGACAGAGAGGGAGACGGGAAAGGATCAGAGGAGAGAGAGACGGAGACAGAGAGGGAGAGAGATGGACAGAGAGATAGAGAGGAGAGGATCAGAGGGGAGAAAGAGAGGAACAGAGAGAGAAAGGGGGGAGAGAGAGACGGAGACAGAGAGGGGGAGAGAGACAAAGAGAGAGAAGGGAGGGATCAGAGGGGGGAGAGAGAGACAGAGGGGGAGAGAGAGGGACGAAGACAGTGACAGAGAGAGACGGAGACAGAGAGATCGACAGGGAGAGAGATCGACGGCGAGAGAAAGGGAGAGAGATGCAGAGGGAGAGAGGGAGAGAGATCGACGAAGAGAGAGGGGGGAGAGAGAGGTACCTACGAAGGCGACGGGGGAGATCGACGGCGAAGGCGACAGCGACGTGGGCGAAGACGACTTTTCTTTTTCTGATTCAGCAAACGCAGAGATCGAGAGATCGAGTGTCTCTCTATGTCACAGATTCACGGGTGCCGAGTCGACCCGGGTCGGGTCCGACTCGTAGTCGACTCGGTCAACTCGGCCGAGTCTCGTAAAACTCGATCGAGTTGACCGAGTCGACTCCGATTCGGACCCGACCCGGGTCGACTCGGCACCCGACCTTCGACTCGGGCGTCCGAGTCATCTCTTTGATGGCCGAGTCGGATACGACTCGATCGAGTCCTTGATCCCTGTGAACATTACTCGTTGGATGTCTGACGTCACCTCTGAATAGTACCTAGATATAGCTTGATAAGAGTTTTCTTGCACCTTATAACATAGGGTTAGGTCGTCAATTTTGATAATGTGATATTGAATTGATCTGCTACCCTGGCGATGACTGTACAACTTGTCTAAGAGGTGGTATTTATAGGAACCATGAAGGTATTTCTCCTTAAATTTTTGTTTCATTTTCTCTCAAGATTCTACAGAATCTCACACCGAGGGTACTCTCTCTACCGATGTCCAATAAATTCTAGCTGACATTGTAAGTCTCATCCTAGCAAATCGAATCCTACTATTCTCAATGAACATATACCATTCAAAGTAGTAATCTAAGTTTGTCATCCAATCACTAAAATTCTTTGGGTCAAAGATATCATTTAATGTGGGAGAATCTATCTTAATCATACAGATTATGTCATCTTCTTCATTGCTATGTCTATTGGTGTTCTTCTCTCTCCTTCTCGAGTATCCTAACTAGATTTCTCCTCTTTTATTTTTATTTTCTAACCTTCTACCATAAGTTTTAGGTCTTGAAGCTATTTAAGGATTTGATCTAATTTGGACTCTATATCTAGATGATCAGGGGAATAATTCTGCCACTACGAAGGAACATGCACTATCTACAAATGTAAGTATAATAAACGCAATCACACAGATGCACAACAATTCCCCAATTGTCGCTAAATGCGTGCACTATATGATCAACTGAAAATTTTCTTAATGACTTCTAAAATGAATATGCAGAGAATGACTTCTAAAAGTGAAGATGCAAGCAGGCAACAAATTAGGCAACTAACAATATCAACTACATTAACAATCACCACAGATGCACAAGCGATATGCAAAATATCACAATAATGAGAGGCGAGTTTAGAATGTACCCAAAAGCGCTTGAAAAATCACTGAGATCGAGTAGTAGCACTAAATAAAAGCTTGTAGAGGCGGGATCTGTTGTCCAAAAGCTGTGAAATTCTTTCAGTATCTTTGGGACTCAGCTGTGCATCCAACGCTTTAGACGAAACTCGAATCGGACTCTGAACGGGTCTGAAATGAAATCCGGAAGAACCGATGTGCTGTTGTTGCTGAATCGGCTGAGTTGACTTAGTCAGGCCGAGTTTACTCAGTCAAACTGTGTTGATTTAACTCAGTGGGTTGGCTTGCTTGAGTTGGATCCAATGCGGGTTCGGATCCAAATTGAACTTGGGTCAACTCGAATTGAAATGGGATTAAATTAAACCTGTTACAATATTGGGTGGGATCTGACTTAGATTCGACTCAACCCAAATCAACTCGGCCCACCTGCGAATCCTCCTGCGTGACGACGGCGAGGGGTGTTGAGCGTCGACGATCTCAGATTGAGGTCGGAAAGATGGTGGCGACGAATGAAAAAGATGTTGAAGACAGTGGGGACGATGAAGAAGGAAGATGGCGGCGATCTGGACTAGGCCGGGGCAGTGACGTCTGGAAGAGAAAGAGGCGGTGGTGGGGTCGTGGCGTTGTCGTCGGCGAGCAGGAAAGAGGAGATCTGGGCGTGGAGGCGGAGATCTGGCCGACGACTATGATGGCACGATGAAGCTGAGGCGACGATGACGATATCGATGCAAGGTTGCGGAGGACGTGCAGGGATGCTGTGAGGGATTGGTGGAGAGGTTAGAGGAGGTCGGGGTAGCGGTTGGTTGCAGGGGCGAGGTCGTTGGAGGGTAGTTGGGACAGAGAGGTTGACAAGGCGTCGGTGAAGAGGTTAACGAGGTCGTCGGCGGAGAGGAGGTTTAGTGAAGTCGCGACGGGGGGCTGCAACGGCAATGAAGGAGGGTGAGGGATGTTGGGGGGCAAGAAGGCTTGATGCGGTGGATGTCGGTGGATCTGGCTGGAGAAGTCAATGAAAGTGGCTGATGTTGGGGTCAACGTCGATTGGCGAGGCAGTGTGGCGATTTGAGATGGAGCTCAGGGAAGACGCTGACTTTTTTCTTTTTTTGATTTTTTTTGATTTTTTTGATCCGATCTAGAGTTTTGGATTTTTTTCAAACTAGAGAAGAGAAGAAAGGGATATAGAAGGATCTAAGGTTTTGAAAATTTTGTGGAGGAAGAAAAAGACGAGAAATTTTAGCCCTAATATCAAGCTGATATAGCACAGGAGGGGGAAGGAAGCAAAAGGGAAGAAATTAGGGTTTTTTGAGGAAGAAAGAAGAGGATAAAGATTTGATTTAGGCTTCAACACTAAGAAAATCGCTCTCCCACCCAATACCTTCATCATGCAGAGATCAAACACAAACAAAATTGCAATACAAAATTTTGGGTTTCTTAAATTAACTTAGTTGCCAAACAACTACAACACTTGGCTTTTTTATAGGCCCATATAACTAGAAGTTTTTTGTCATACCCGATATGAAACTAAAATAAAGGAGAAAATGGGCCTAGCCTAAAACTAAAGAAAATAGCCTAAACAAAATAAAAGTTTATTAATTCCCATCACAGTTCCTTAGGTATCGGCTGCTCTTGTGAACCATGAATTAAGACAGAAGGACCAAGAGTCCTCCAATAGCACATTAGCAGAGACGTTGACTGTATGAGGAAGAAGTTTCAATCGGAAGGGCAAAGGTGTTTGTGGGAGATTGAAGTTAAGTCTGATTTGAAGAAGAATCAGTGTGTTTTCTACAAAGAGGAAGGACACTGGAAAGTTAATTGTTCAAAGCTCAACAACAAAGGAGTCAAAGTCAGAAGCAAACATTACAGAGGTGAAGAGTTCACAGGTGGATGGTTCGGATTCTGACTCATCAGTTGTTTCACATACTATCACTACTACAATTTGCTACTCAGATGTTTTTGAGTGGATATTGGATACGAGCTCTACCTACTATGTTTGCCCCAAAAGAGATTGGTTCGCTAACTTGAGAAGCTGGACGGGGTATAGTGTAGATGGGTGACGATCACGCATGCAGCATGGATTAAGTAGGTGTGGTCCTTATCAAGATGTTCTATGGGATGGGAGAGAGCTGAAAGATGTGAGATGTGTTCCTCAAATAAAGAACTTTATCTCAGTTGGAGCTTTAAAAGCACATGATTTAGAATTTACTGGTAAAGACGAAGTTCTCAAGATACTCAAAAGCTCTATGGTTGTGTTGAAAGGTGTCAGGTGCAATAACTTTTATTACTTGAAGAATAATACTGTTACAAGGCAACTGACAACTTCAGTTGGTACAGATGATGATTTGACCAAGCTATGACATATGAGGCTGGGATACACATATGAGAAATCTTTGCAAGCACTTGCACAGTAAGGATTGTTAAAGGGTGCCAAGACCTGCAAATTGAAATTCTGTGAATACCGCGTCATTGGCAAGAAGACCAAGGTGAAGTTTAGCACCGCTATTCACTATATAGAGGGGATTCTTGATTGTGTTCACGCGATTGTTTGGGGACCTACCAAGATGTCATCACTTGGAGGTATGCATTACTTTATAATTATATTATTCATTGATGATTTCTTTAGGCGTTGTTGGGTGTACACCACGAGACATGTTAGTTTAAATAATAAGTTAATTGAGTTATTGGGTTTATATTGCTCTTAACCCAATACCCGTTTGTATCTCTTTATATTGAGGTGATCTCTCTAATAAAGTATGCTTTAGGGTTTTATGTGCTTTCATGGTATCAGAGCAACTAGTAAAATCCTAACCTTAAGTTTCGCCTTTCTCTTTCCCTTCCCTTCTCTCTCCAAAGCCTCCACCAACAAACACCGGTACTCTTGCCGAAGCCTTGCGAAGGCACCAGAACCCTCGCCGAAGCTCTATGAGGGGACCATCACCCTCGTCGAAGCCCTGCAAGGCAACAAAACCCTCGCAGAATCCCTAGAGGCTCATGTTGCTGCGGTGAAGCCCTGAGTGGGCTCATGTTGCCATGCTGACACCCTGATAGGGCTCTTGTTGTTGCGCTGAAGCCCAGCAAGGGCTGATGTTGCTGCCTCAACTGCTGTTACTGCCTATCGAGTCCTTCGCGGGCCATATCAGGTAATATATAATTTGATCTGGATTTGTTTCACTGCCTTTTGGCTATTTCTAAAGCAAAAATCAGTTCTTTTTACATATGATCTTATTTGAACTGGCTGGTTCTCTGAATGTTTAGTGCTTTCTGCTTACTACTGGCTGATTTCTGTTGATCTATCAACTGGCTACGATGTCTGAGACTACGAGTTTCTCCTTCACTCAGATTACGAGTTTCTCCTTCACTCTGATCTTCTCACTGACGGTTGAGACTTCTGTACCCAAAAGGATGTTGGGGACTACAGTGAAGTTGAATGACCCTAACTGCTTGTTGTGGGCACAGGCGTTCCACATATTTATTTGTGCTCAGAACAAATTGGCTCACCTCCTTCAAGCTCCACATGCTGATACAGATCCCACTTATGTGACCTGCTCTACTGTAGATTATTCTGTGATGACCTGACTTCTCAACAGTTTGGAGAAAAAGATTAATAGTAGTGTAATGTTCTTGACTATTGCTAAAGAGATGTGGGATATACTGAAGGTGATGTATGGCAACGAGAAGAATTCTTCGAGGGTGTTTGAGATATATGAGCGCATGTTTGAGCTCAAATAGGGAAACAGATCTGTGCCTGAGTTCTATAGAGAGCTCAAGGGTTTGATTGATGAGTTAGAGCTGCATCAGCTTGTTGTTATTGATGCAGAGACACTGAGGGAATATCATCAGGATCTCGCATATCAAAATTCCTATCTGACTTGAGTCTTATACTACGATCTCAGGTGCGGGGTCAGATACTTAGAGGAAATAGTACTCTCACATTGACTGCACCTTCTCTAGAGTTTTGTGGGTATCTACTAGAGATGATGTTTCCTCTGCATCATCCATTGAGTAGTCTGCTAGGGTTTCTGGGCCTGGCAGAGATTGCGGCCGCGGTCGCAATTTTGAGGAGGACGAGGATGAGGACGTGTGGATTCTTTAGAGGTGGACGTGGATTCTTATGATGGCAGACGTGGTGTTTTTGATAGAGGCCTCTTGAAATGTAAGCATTGTGGGAGGAGCAACCACGTTTTAGAGAAATTCTGAAAGAAAGTTGGTTGGCCTAAATGGGCACAACTATGCCGACACTCCTACATCTGGTGATACTACTCATGCTCCTGTTACGTCAGTCGCTCATTTGGGATCTTCTGGCTCTTCCACGGTTGTTCTATCTTAGACAGAATACAATATACTATGTCAGTTTGAGGTTTCTCAGAACAGTTATTCAGCAGCTCTGCATCCTCTTCGGGTATACACGCCTATACTGTCTCTTTTCAAAGCCCTAAATTTTAGGCTCATGAGCCTCATCTCACATGATAGGTATTAAACAACAGTTTGTTTCATTAAAATGTTCAAATACCTACCCTTCTGATAAAATTGCTGATGGTATCCAGTCACCTGTATTAGGCAATGATATAGTTCAAGCTATATTATTTTTAACCCTTACTGATGTCCTGTATATTCTAAAATTTTCTGTTAGCCTATTGTCTATCAATTAATTTACCAAACATAATAGCTGCAAAATAATATTTCTTCCTTCTTATTGTGTGTTAGGACCTATCGACTGGGAAGAGGATTGACTTGAGACATGAGAAAGGAGGCATGTCCTATTTAGACGAACGAGTGACCTCTACTGGCTTAGTTGCAGATCAGCCTGATCACGTTCTACTCAGGTACTGGCGCTTGGGTCATCTGTCGGTACAAAAGTTTCAGTCTGTAATTCTTATTGTATTTTCTGTTTCTTCTTTAGGTTATGAGTCTTGTGAGTTAGGTAAGCATCATCGTGCTATCTATCAGAGTGAGTCAATAATCGCAGTAGTTTTGCGTTTGCGTTAATCTACTCAGATGTTTGGATCCTAGTCGTGTACCTTCCATTAAAGGTTTAAAGATCTTTTCTACTATTTATTGATGACTTCTCTCACATGACTTGATTATGCTTACTAAAAGAGAGGTCAAAAGTGTCCAATATTCTTGAACTTTTTTAGGGAAATAATACATCAGTTTTCTATTTTCATTCGTATACTTCGTACTAATAATGCATTGGAGTATGTTAAAAATGACGTGTCTACCTTTTGTTCCAAAAATGAGATTATTATCAGACATCTTGCTCTCATACATCCCAGCAAAATGAAGTTGTTAAGCGCAAATATAGACATATTTTGGATGTAGCTAGGACCATGATGATACATATCAGTGTTCTCAAATATTTGTGTTTGATGTTGCATTAACTGCCTGATATCTAATTAATAGGATGCCTTCATCTGTCCTTGATGATAAAATTTCTTTTTCTTTCCTCTATCTTAACAAGAGTGTCTTATCCATGACTTCACGTGTTTTGGCCGTACTTGTCTTGTTCAAGACTTGTCTCCTGGGTTAAATAAACTTTCTCCTCGATATATCAAGTGTGTTTTTGTTGGGTATTTTAGAACTCAAAAGGGATATTAGTGTTATAACTCTTCCACCAAAAAATATTTTGTGTTTGCAGATGTTAAGTTCTTTGAGTCTATTCCATATTTCTCTCCACAAAATCCTGTTTGCCTCTGAAACTATTTCTCTTCCACTGTCGTGTCATTACCTGCACCTGCTTCTGCTGCTTCTTCGCCTGTGTCGCTGGTAGACTTTCAGAGCCATCTGCATCAAAATCAGTTTGGGATTTCAGATACATTTACACTCATCATCAAAAAGTTTCTGCCTCTGAACCAGCTCCAGCCAACCCTCTCTAGTAGACTGTCCTCCTGCACCTCCCTCTGACCTTGATATCCCCATTGCCCTTCGTAAAGATAAACGGTCTTACACAAATCATCTTAGTTCAAAGTTCATTTTTTTGTGATCATCTTAACCCATTTTTTGTCAGTTTATTCTATCTGTGTCTTCTCAGTCTATACCCAAGTCTTGTGAGGAGGCTTTATTAGTATCTGCTTGAAAGCAGGTCATAGATTAGAAGATGGATACTCTTGTTTCTCGAGAAACTTGAGAGTTAGTTTCGGCAGCCACAGATGTTGTGGGATGTCGCTAGGTCTATACTTTAAAGTTTCGCCGAGAGGGATCGGTATAAGAACAGGCTCATGGCCAAAGATTACACTCAGACATATAGCATCAATTATTTTGAGATATTCTCGCCAGTTATTCGGGTGAATCTATCAGGATTTTATTCTCTGTTGCTGTTAACTTGTCATGGTCCTTGTTCCAACTGGATGTAAAGCATGCCTCTTATATGGGAATATTCAAGAGGAGATGTATATGGAACAACTTCCAGATTATGTTGCTCATGGACAGAATAAAGTCTGTCATATCAAGAAGACTATCTATGGCCTCAAGTAGAGTCCAAGGGTGTGATTTGAGAAGCCCAGAGTTACCATCTTTGACATTAGTTTTCACCAGTGTCACTTAGATTACTTTGTCTTTGTTTGGCACACAGTCTGTCATCATAGTTTTGACAGTATATGTTAATGATATTTTACTGATTGACAGTGATTCAGTTGGGTTATTAGAGACAAAGAAGTATCTTAAGAGTCTATTTTATGACCAAGGACATGAGGATGCCTAAATACTTTCTGAGAATTGAAGTTGCACATAAAAAACATATCGTACTTTCTCAATGAAAGTATGCTCTGGATCTTCTAGAGGAGACGTGACTTTTGGGGTGCAAGCCTGCTAGCATTTCAATGAAAGTTAATGTTGGCTCATGATTTGATGACAGTCACACACTAGATGATCCAGGAAGATATAAGAGATTGATTGAGAAGTTAATTTATCTCAGTATTACTAGGCCAAATATAATTTTTGTTGTTGGTACACTGAGTAAGTTCATACGTTAGACCAGAAAGACTCATTGGTCAGCTGCGCTGAAGATTCTGGCTTATATCAATAGTTATTTAGGAAAAAAGTTTGGTGTATAGGAAACGTGGACATGTATGTATTTCTAGATACTTTAATTCAGCTTATGTTAGTAACCGATGAGATAGAAAGTCTACTACTGGATATTGTACCTTTGTTGGAGGAAATCTTGTGACTTGGAGGAGTAAAAAGTACGATGTTTCTCTTTCGAGTGCAGAAGTCGACTATAGAGCTATGGCTCATACTGCATGTGAGATGGTTTAATTAAAGAATCTACTAATAGAGCTTGATTTTCGACAGCCTGAACCAATGCCTATACATTGTGATAATCAATCTGCTATCTACATTGCTCAGAATCTTATATTCCATGAAAGAACCAAGCACATTGAGATTGACTGTGATTTCGTCAGATATGTTTGGACCAAGAAAGTGGTGACTTTTCAGTTCACACTTTCTTCGAAGCAGTTAGCGGATCTTCTCACCAAAGCTGTCTCATCTCTGGTGTTTTCTAACTTATGTAACAAGCTATGCATGTTAGATATCTATGCTCCAGTTGAGGGGGAGTGTTAGTTTAAATGATAAGTTAATTGAGTTATTGGGTTTACATTGCTCTTAACCCAATATTTGTATTCTCTTTATATTGAGGTCATCTCTCTAATAAAATATGCTTTAGGGTTTTATTTGCTTTCAAGACACAAATGAGAAGTCCTAAATTTGTTTGTGGGGTGGAAGAAGTATATGGAGAAACACACAAGAATGGAGATCCAAGTACTCCGTTCGGATAATGGTGGTAAGTACACTAGTGATCTTTTTCTACTGTTATGCTGTGACGAGGGCATATCGAGGCACTTCACGGTTAGAGAATTATCACAACAGAATGGAGTGACTGAAAGGATGAATCGGACCTTACTGGAGAAGGTTCGGTGTATGTTATCAAATTCTAGATTGTCAAAATCTTTTTGGTTGAGGCATTGATGTATGTGTGTCATCTCATCAATAGATTGTCATCATCTGCGATAGGAGGTAGAACTCCCATGAAGGTTTGGTCAGGGGAAGCTACTCAAGACTACAATTCGCTTAGGATATTTAGATGTCCTGTCCACTACCATGTCAAGGAAGACAAGTTAGATTTTAGAACGAAGAAAGGTGTTTTTGGGGTTCAAAAGAGGTTAAAAACTATAAGATATGGGACTCGAAAGACAAGAAGACTGTTTTAAGTAGGGATGTCATATTTGATGAGGCTTTAATGATGAAGCCTACTGAATCTCAGTAGGTGAAGAGTAAGAATTAAGAAGACCACAAAGGATTGCAGCAGGTGGAGAGTGATGGTACTCCACATACTCTAGGTAGTTCAGTATCGTTTGAGATTTCACCTACAATGACACAGAATGAGAATCATGTAGTCAACGAGGATACCGAAGACATTGAGAATCAAGGATATGTTATGGTTCAAGTCCAAGGTTCTGTTGCAATTGGACGAGGTAGAAGAAACTCACAGAAGTCTGCAGGGCTCACTATAAATATAACTGTGGCCTATGCACTCTCAATCATAGAAGATGTTATTTCATCTACATATAAAGAAGTAGAAATCAGTTCTGAGTTTGAGATGTGGAAGGAAGTTATGTTGGAAGAGATGAACTATTTTTAGAAGAAGGACACTTGAGAATTTTCAGAATTGCCCAAGAGGAAGAAGGCCAGTGGTTGCAAGTGGCTGTATGTTAAGAAGCAAGGATCTTATAATGGATCTACTGTTCGCTACAAGGTCAGGTTAGTAGCAAAAGACTACTCACATGGAGAAGGTATTGATTACAATGAGGTCTTCTCACTAGTTGTAAAACATTCTTCCATTCGAATATTGTTGGCATTGGTGACGTAGTATGACTTGGAGCTGGATCAGCTCGATGTGAAGATCGCTTTTTTTTCATGGTGATCTTGATGAGGATATCTTTATGACTCAGCTGGTGAGATTTAAAGTTAAGGGAAAAGAAAATTTAGTTTGCAAGCTGAAGATGTCACTATATAGGTCAAAGCAATCGCCGAGGTAATGGTACAAGCGATTTGACAGATTTATGCGTGACAAAAAGTACACAAGTAAATATGAACCATGTGTTCACTATAACAAGTTACCAGGTGGAGAATATATCTATTTGTTGCTATATGTTGATGATATGCTCATTGCTTCTAAGAGTAGATCGGGGATTGACAGGTTGAAGAAACAATTGTCTTCCGAGTTCGAAATGAAAGATCTAGGAGAATCAAAGAAGGTACTTGGCACAAAAATTGAGAAAGACATGTATAGTGGCAAGATTCGCTTAATACAGAAGGGGTATTTGTATAAAGGTACTTCAGAAGTTCAATATCAGTAGTGATACGAAGTCTGTAAGTACACCGTTGGCTCTTCATTTCAAGGTTAGAGCTACTATGTCTCTTACTACAGTTGAACGTGGGTATACGTCTCACATATCATATGCCAATGCAGTAGATAGCTTGATGTATGTTATGTTGTGTACAAGGCTCGATTTGTCAGAAGTCGTCAGCATGGTTGAGTAGGTACATGCACGATCCTGATAGGGGGTCATTGGGAGGCGGTGAAGTGAATTCTATGATACATTATAGGTATGATAGATGTTGGATTGGTATTTGTGAAGGATACTAATGATAAGCAAGATTGTGGGGGGTATGTTGACTCTGATTATGCTGGAGATCTTGACAAGTGTCGGTTTACGATGGGGTATGTCTTCACATTATTCCAACCACCAGTGAGTTGGCGCTCGACTTTGCAGTCTACTGTAGCTTTGTCGACAACGTAAGCTGAGTGCATTTGACTTCAAAGGTTGCTTGATGATTTGGGCATCGAACATGATCAGTTGAGGATCAAGTGATAGCATGAGTGCTATTTATTTGGCTAAGAACTGGGTCTATCATGCACGGACGAAGTACATCGATGTCAAGTTTCACTCTGTTAGAGCGATTCTCGAAGAAAGTGATCTAATGCTTGAGAAGATTTACACGAAAGAGAATCTGACAGCCATGCTTACCCATGTGGTTTCGGGAGCTAAGTTCAACCATTGGAAGAACTTACTCCATATCCTTCCAGTTGTTCGAGTTCGGTGGAGTTCGTTTGAATGGACTACGTATAACTTGATCCCCTGAGTAGGGAGTACATAGGCAATCGTAATGATGCAGCCCGTTTGCTGAGTTGACATAGTGATTCAATATGTTCGACTCATTGAGAAATCTTCACCAAGGTGAAAAGTTGTGGGAAGATGATCTAAAATCTAGTTGATAGATTTTTTAATTCTTGTTGGTGATAGCCTAGAGAATTGAAGATCAAAGCAATAAACAACACAAGAGTTGATGCATAGGAATAGGTCGGTTGATTGTCTGATCGAACAATGTGCACAACATGCATAACAGAAAGAAAAGTAGGCCGGTCTACCTACCTGTAAGTTGAAAATTGAAGGAGTAGGTGGGTCGACCGACCCAAGAGCAATTTTTTGGAGCTCAGGGCCAATTTGGCCTAGCAGTCGACCGCTACACTGAGCTGGTCGACCGCAAGTCAGTTCTGACAGTTTCCTAATAGTTTTCTTATTCATTTTCAGAACTTTTGGTTTTCTTTTTTCTATGGAATTCTCTGGCTATATGGTATTGTACCTTACTTTGTAACATGTATTGGTGATAGATTAATAAGATATCTCTCTTCTGTCCTGAGGACGTAGGCAAATTGTCGAACCTCGTCAAACCTTGTGTTCTCTACTTTGTTCTTTGTTCTTGCCCATTGTGATTGTTCTCGGCAGCTCTTATCGTGGTTCTAAACTTCCGGAGGACGCAACATGCACAACACAGACTTGGGTTTGCATGGTCTTAAGATTATGGGGCTCATGGAGGAGTCCGTCATCTGTGGCATCAGGGGGGATCATGCTGAAGTAAGGAATGTGAGTTCCAGTGAACTGCGAGGCACCGATGAGGGAAGGGATCATGCTAATGCCATCTTCACTGCCATACAGACTTGGGTTTGCATGGTCTTAAGATTATGGAGCTCATGGAGGAATCGGTCATCTGTGGCATCAGGGGGGATCATACTGAAGTAAGGAATGTGAGTTCCAGTGGATTGCAAGGTACCGATGAGGAAAGGGATCATGCTAATGCCATATTCACTATCTTCAAAAATGGGTATCAGCTCAGTCCAGCCAAAGGACTGCACAAGGGCAGCGATTACTCTGGCCTGCGTAGAATCAGTGATGGGCGCAGCTTGGATGAAGTAAAGAGTTCTAGGGGAGGAGAGGAAGGATGACGTTGCGGAGAAGGAGATTATGGGGGTCTGGATTTGTTTCCAAGCTCAATAATGAATTTTGCTAGAGTTGATGTTTGGGGGCCAATGATTGCTTGGACTTTTTAAGTTCTTCAGGAGAGATACAGCTGCATGCACAAAGGTCGAGTATTAATTTTAAACCAAATTCTACTGTAAGTATAGAAATGGATATAAGAGTTGGCTCACATTGCGCTAAATCATTTTATTTAGAGGTATGGATAAAATTTTAGTCGATGATGTGCTTCCTTTCTGAAATTTTACCTGTACAAAAGAAATGCAAACGCATTGCGGCAACCTGCAGTATGAGATAAGGCCCGAGTCTATCTTATTAATTCAGAATTGCAATCAGTGGTTAGACACAACCCATTCGCTAAGGTATGTGTGTTCAATGTTTTATCCATTTCTAGGCTTATACTCAGCTTTTAGATTTACAGAAATTTTGCACTTGGAGTTGCATGTATGCTTGTGCATAGGTTATCATATAGCTAGGTACTATTTTTATGCAAGCTTTGAGGTATAACTTTTTCATGGAGTTGCACCATTGCAGGATTAGAGAAGAAAAACTAACCCATTCTTAGGTGATATTGCTTATAAACATTCAAAAGTTAAAGATTGCAGAAGATAGTGGGTACTAATGGAGTTTTGACTAATGAATGGTTTATCCTCTTAATTATCTCATACGTAAAATCGTTTTAGGAACAGAGAGAGAAAAGCTTTCTAGTTGTTTGTCCTAAAATAAAATTCCTGTAATTATGAGTAAGTTATTTAGAACAAGTAGGAACAGAAAGATATAGCATTACTTTACTGGCATATGTAGCAGAGACGATATCTTGTTTGGAATCCTTCAAGTGCAAGACCTTGTGTGATTAGGATGAGAAGCATAGAAATCATCTATGGCCAGAGAAATTCAGCTCCAACTTGTGTTCACAACCCATGTACCCCATATCCAGTTATCACTCCAAAATCAAATGGGCTTTGCAGAGTTTGGTTTGATTTTCTGAGAGAAAACCTGTTCTGGACCAAAGCCTACTAATACAAGAAGAAAAAAAATAAAATTATAGGAAAAGGAGTCGTGGAGATCCTTTTCCTTTTTCTCTCACCATTTTTTTCCCTCACCTTTTTTCATCTTTTTCACATTTGAATTATTGCTCTATATATTTCATATTAATTCGGATGCTTCTTCTGGTCTGTTATGTAACATGCGTGTGAATTGAGTGTCATATTGTGACCATGTATTGCTTTGTTGATTTCTTCAATAAGTTTACTGGTCAGCATAAGTTCATAATAGTAGTGCATTGCCCAACATGCTATGTTGATGCTTTATATATGCTTTTGTGTTAATATTAACTGTAGACAACTTGGACCCCAAATCCTGCACTAGATTTTATTTCTACCTTTTTTTCTTCAAGGCTGGCTTGTCAATATAAGTTTTCCTCCCCTTCCTTGTCACTAATACACTTGGAAAGGACAACAACATTAACCCATAGCCTTCACCATTGATACAAATGATGGAACATCTTAACTGTCGAACACTTTTTTGGGGCTTTTTTCGTCTTCTGGACCTGAGTATGAATCGGTTTCTGAGGGAAAACGAAAACAAGAAGGATTTTGTAAAGCATCGTCAGTGTAAGGCCAACCTTCAATATCTTTTGTCGGTTCCACCTTGGGGTTCTTCTTGCATATATGTGAGGAATTGTCCTTTTTATCCATCAGTTTGGCAATTATAGCAAGCCTTTTCCATATAGAGGTATCTGAGTCGGCTGTGCTGAGGACATGTCGATGCTCATAAAGGAAGAAGATTAAGAACAATATAAGGGCGGAAGTGGAAGTGATCCCTGTTATAAGGAAGAGACCCCAGAAGCTCTCAAGTGTTAGGCTATCTGAAGATGCACTGTTATTTTGATCAGGACAGGTAGTCTTGTTTCTGTATAACTTCTTGTCAATCTCCTCCGTGACTTTCAATATCGTTCTCGATATATCAGGGACCAATGGCGAGCCTTTAGGAAATACCTGCATAAAATTGGGAGGATGTATTAGTAGTGGATACAATATAGAAAATAATACCCTAATCTGTTAATGTTGATTTCAGAGCTCTAAGTTTCCACTGGAAATTTGATGATTGATGGGTCCATAGAAAGGGATATCAGATGTAGGATTAGTCCCATATCGAGGAGGGAGATAAAACATAGATTATCAACTTTAGATTTAAGACTCCATAAAGTTGTGTTAGGTAATGTTAAACTATGAAGAGTTGTATTTTTACTCAAAAGAATACCAAAATACAATTACATGAAACTATGAACTTTCCCCATAGAAGTTGAAATCTTACTCAAAACCATGACTCATAATACTACTGAAACTTTAAAATTCTAAATGCTATTAGAACTCGATAACAAAACAACTCCACTAATTAAGAGAATGAGGGTGAGGTACTTACAAAGCCAAAGCCATCAGTCCTATAGATGTTGCCAACCATAGTGTACTTCCCACAATACTTGGAGAGAAAGACCTTGATGTAAGGAATCTCATCAATAATGGCACCAACACCTCCCCTTGAGCTGCCTTTAGTCAGGGCCTCATCATACTCTTCATCAGTTTGATACACTTTGAGCTTAGACCTGTCAATGTTGAGCATGCCCAACATGGAGGGATCCCCCATACAGCCAATATATTCCCCATTCCTTATGAGCTCATGAAGGTTGGTAACTGTGGGATGAAGCTGCTGCACTGTGAGCATTGAGGTTAAACTTGCAGTGTAGCTTGATGTGAGGATGAGCACCACAAATACCCATATGATCATTACTACCCGAGTGAAGTTGCTCACCACCTTTTCTCCTGCACCATCAAGCCGATTGTGAGTAACAAAACCATGAGAGGGAAAGAACTTCCACCATTTATACTCAACTGTGAGCGAAAACAAGTGTGGAGAAGGAGAAGTAGAAGATGGTGCCGAGCTGATGGAGGGGCGGGCCTCTGAAGCTGTCATTGATTCGGTGTTCAAGCAACCATACAACCAATCCGGTGAATATGAAGAAGGCCCCTATTGCCCACCAAAGGCCTGTAGTGAGTGGTTTCAAGAAGATCCATGCACTCTTTCCGCGGTCATCCTTGATAGGAACCACCATAGACATGCCCTGCTCTGTGTAGGGCACCGTGAAGTCCACATACAAGGATCGGTTGGGTGTGATTGTCACATCACCTACTACTGCATCAAAATTCTAAAAGAAACTTGGCCAATTAGAGAAAATGAATTGATTGTTGTTCAGTACATATGATCTTATTGTGACTAACCTGTAAGTAGACCTGGTATATTAGATCGTTGTAGCTCCCCTTCATCTTCCCATTCCTATCCTCGAATGGGATGTACTCGTAAGGTACACTGTATGGCAAGGACGCCATAACTGTGTCAAACACCTCAATACAGAACCCACTTCCATTCCGATTTGTCAATGGATTCCACTCCTTGTTCACAAACTCGCGGAAACCTTGTTTGACTGGAACTCCTATCTTCAGTTTCTTTCCTGTCAGCATCTCCCAATCCAACCCCTTTGGGATCGCCATCGAGTCTCCTGGCCACACCACCCTTTGTAGGCTTGCTCTCGAATCTAGTCTCCCCGATATCCCATGATCCGCTGTCCAGAAGCCGACTCTCTTCTTCTCACCAGCCACCACGTTGATGATCTCAAATCTCGGTGTTGATTGCAACTGTCCGTTGTTCAACCTAAACTGTCCCGTCAAACCGTTGAAGTTAGTACCTAGAATCGCATCTAGTAGCCCTTGGCCCCTTGGTCGGAGTCCTAGTAGCTCCAGATCTGTTGTGTGCTGGTCTATAGCATTGAGTCTTCTTCCAGTTGACATCGAATTTGCATTGCCAAAACTTTCAGCTGCCAGTGCCAGTGCCCACGCCGTGTCATAGCCCCACAGTGCAAAAACACTAGGCTGGACTAGTTCTGATGCACTAGGATTATGCTTGTGAAACCATTCCTTAAATCTAGTGTTGAAGTCCTCATGTTGATTTGAATCCACAACATAAGGCTTAACAGTTAGTATTCCATGCATTGCATCGACTGTTGAGTTGTCCATGAAGCCCAAGTGATCAGTGAGGCCATAGGTTATAATCCAAGCATAGCCTTCTTTCATCATGTCAGCCTCCCGCGCCTTCAAGAAGATACGGGAAGCAAGGGAATTTGAAGCGTGCACGACAAAGACACGAGTCTGCATAGTCTTGAGATTGTAGAGTTCGCGAAGGATTTGATCGTCGTTAGCAGTGAGGGGGATCATGCTGCGGTAGGGGACATGGGCATCAGCTGCCTGAAATGCATCTATGAGGTAAGGGATCATGCCAGTGCCGTAGTCAGTGTCTTCGAAGATGGGGATGAGCTGGTTCCAGCCAAAGGACTGGACAAGGGAGGCAACGGCTTTCGCCTGGGTGGAGTCGCTGAGAGCAGTGCGAATGAAGTATGGAATTCGAGAGGATGAGAGGAAGGGGGAAGTTGCAGAGAAGGAGATGATTGGGGTTTGGGATTTGTTGCCCAGCTCAGCTACGAATTTGGCTTGAATTGAGGTTTGTGGACCGAGGATTGTGTGGACTTTGACATTCTTCACAAGATCAAGAGCTGCATTCAGAAAGTAGCAGTGGTCAACTGTACGTAAATTTGAGGCCATATAATTCTACAGAGTTGGGTTTCACATTACTCATAGTCTTTTCTAATGGGAGAAGAATCAGTCATTTTCAACAATTGATATGGAACTCGATGTGTTTATGGTACAGAAAGCTTTTAGTGCGAATGAGGTAAAAATCAATGTTATGTTGATACTACTATGATGCCCTGAATTCATTTCTTTGAGCATGTAATAGATCTGTATGCTCTCTGTGTTCAGCGTTACAAATTTTGAGTTTACATAGATTGTGTTGTACTCAGTTTTTGTGTGGAACCACAAGATTTTGGATATTGTTGTTATCTCAGGGATCTGGTTGAAGTTATGGCTGTTCTACAAATATTTAAGCTTTTTGGATTGGTACTTATGAGAAGTATGTTTCTCTTTGGAGGCTCCGGTGTATGCAATAAAGGCTCTCTCCATATAAATCTTTATGTCGATCTTTTTCATTTTTATGTATGTCTCATGCAAACATCTTTGAAAAGGAAATATTAGTAAGGTACTGCTTTTAAGATGAGTAGAATATATATGAATGATTCTCAGTAACATGTAAATTCAACCTAGCTTTATGTTCTCAAGTTTCTTCCATGAAGTTGCTAAAGTATCAAGCATATGCATTACAAAGGAGATGAAGAGGAACACAATCTCATACCGCCTGAAGCAGCGATGACTACATCTTCCTGCGAATTCCTCAGATGAAGGGCCAGCCTCGTAGTGGAGTTGGGATGTGCAGCATAGAAGTCATCCAGTGCCATTTGAATGCAGCTCCAGCTTAAGTTGCCCACCCAGGTTCCCATGTCCAGTATCACACCGACATCAAACTGGCTCGTCGAGTTTGGTTCAATCTGGCTCGACTGGACCAAACCAGGTTGTCCTCCGAGGTACAGAGAGAAGAAAAGGAAGGAGGAGAAGAGTTGAGTAGACTTCTTCATCTTCATATTCTGAGCACTGATTAAGAGAGGATGCTGTGTGAGCAGATATATATATATAGAGAGAGAGCATGCAGTTTGGAGTGTAGTTAGTGGAGAGCTACCGGAAACCATGTGAACAGCGCGTTGGGCACGGTACTGGTCGGTCAACTGGGTCGGCAGGGGCCAATGGATGCTTGACATTGAGGAGAGTCCACTCCGGCAGTGCGAAATGATATCAGTCGAAAGCATGGGAGAGGCACTAAGCCACTACGTGAGGAAGATCATTGTGACCTCGACCTTCACTCTTGTGTGTTGCGCGTGGATCAACTCGTCGACTAATCTTTTTGTTTTAGTTGACGAACTCAATCTTAATCTGATGATGTGGATGGCTCTTACCTTGGACACACTCTTGATGGCAGAAACGCTTTCTGCCATGAGATTGAGCAGACACGATTCCCCCACATCGCCAAACATGCCTTTTGTCCAAGGCGGTGTGTGTTGGTGATATGTTGAGTTAGCTGAATGGACCATTTGAAGAGAGAAGATATGGGAACTATATGAGAAAACATTGATTTTTTGTCTTCAGTATAAAAATATGACGTCAAATTTAATCCAGTTTTTCAAATGATGATGACAGAAACTTTCATGCAAAAAGACCCTAGAGAGCCACAGACATTCAGGCAAAACCCACTTATGTTTGACACAAAATCAATGTATTACTCAGTGCTGGTACTACAGTTAAAATGACAGGCATGAACATTGGATGTACGAAAGAAGTATCTCTGAAGAAATCAGTGCAGGCAGTGCTTACAACCGAACATAAGTACGGATCATCATCCTAGGTTTTACTAAGTTCAAGCAAAAACCTGCAGAAACACAAAAATCAAGCACTCTTTCAGCCCAAGTAGCAGGATTTTATGATGACTCCACAGTGATGAACAATGCTCGAGTCAGTCAGGCCGCATGGTACTCATAAATGCAGAAATTTGCCAAAACAGAGCTAAGTATAATAATTAAATCGAGCGAAGTAAGGTTTCTTCCGTGACCATTTCTTACACTTTGTCCGTCCGTCTGTCCTCCAAAAAAGAGGGCCACAGCCAGCCCCCCCCCCCCCCCCCCCCCCCCACTCCCCCAAAAAAAAAAAAAAAAAAAAAAATCTCCCCACTCCTTCTTCTTCCTCCTCTCCCCTCTCGCCGCTCGGTTCCACCGCAAACGGTAATCTAGCTATATGTAAGTGCCAATTGACATTGAAAGAGGATTTTACGTCTCTTCTATCATTTGACGGGAACAAGCAAACCACATAGCATACTTCTGTTACATATATGTAGATATCCGAAGCCATGCAATCAGATTATTTGATTTTCATGTTCTTTGTCACGCCCCGCTTCCCAAAATATGTGGAAACGGAGTCGCGATAAGAGTCAGCGACGTATATACGTAAGAAAAATACCCCACATATACACGCTAAGCCTAAAGTAACCTAAACAAGTTATATAATCACTATGATAAATCAATATCACTGTAATATGACATATAAATATCTAACACACTGATCTCAAATGAATAAAGGAATAGAACAATAGTAATGTATAGAGAATCAATGAAACTAAGAAACGACAAGAATAAAAAGAAAGATAAGAATACCAGAATAGGTAAAGAAAAACTCCAACTCCTCGCAACATGTCCGTCTCATCGAACACCTGATCAATAATATAAAATATCCAGTATCTGGACGTGTAAATTCAGGGTCGTCAGAAGTGACCTAATTAGTGTGTTAGAAAAAGAGGGAGTGTTCATGCATATAAACAGTGTGTACATAATGATAAACTGTAAATAAAAGATAACTGATAATTAATATCATGAAGAAAATTAGGAAAATAAATACTGGAATAAGACTAGAATAACATGCTGAACAATAATAAGGGCACTTAGTACTAGTATCATATGTCCAAATTAAGTGTCATGTGTACAATCAGGTGAATTCAGTTAGGTGGATATAGTTAGTCACAATACACTATGAACAGTTCATTATTATTTATTATGTCAGCGAACACCAATTGCCATATGTAGTAGACACATCTCATATTATGCCTATCACACGTGTTAATCGAACGCCTAAGTTATTGAAATGATTGGTCGGAGACATTTTTCATGCTTTAGATGGGTCCCGTACATACCCGGGACCACGGCCCAGATGTCTGGCGCTGAATCAGGCCCTTCCGCCAGGTAGTCAGTAACAGTAACAGTACTCACAGTATCACTGTGGAATAGTACTCACAGTATCACTATGGAACAATAAACAGATGGGATGTCAGTCATCTCTCGAAACCCTGCAGTGGAATTGTAAGTCGGTTGCGCAACCTATATCCTAGGTCCACCCAAATACAGATGTTGTCTCCTCCATCAATTTTCCCAATCCCAGTATAAGTTGTCCATTTATATTATTATTTAATTCAGTTAAATCAGTCAATATTCATGATACTTAGAATGCTGGGACGATACAGTGACAGTAACGGTGCAGTATAATAGTCAACAGCAATCGTATACACGGTGAACGATAACAATAATAGTGAATGGTAACATTAACTGTGTATACGATGAAAAATAAAATAGTACAGGGTGTTACGGTCAAATAATATTTTCTCAGTAACTTTCAGTAACATGAATAATTATAGTAACAGTTAGACACTGATCCCTTACCATACAGTCCCATCTCGAATCAGTCAAATCTCATCCATATGTACTAAAGCGATATCAGTAATTGATCCATCAACCCATAGTCTCAATACAATCATCATAAATATGAAGTATCAATCCATATCAAAGTAATCTAGTATAGTAACCCACAAGTCTAATAAATCAATAATCAGTTCTCTTATAATTACCAATTTATTCTAATCCTCTAAATCACTAATAAACGAGGTTAAACAATAACTGCTATAAACTCTCTCTCTCTCTCTATACACACACACACACACACACACACACACACACATATACACTGATATCAATGAAATTACTCTCATAATAACTCAATCTCTGAAACCGAATAACTGAAGTAGTCAAGAGCCAATCATGCAACACTGAATATATCCTCGAAATCAACAAAAACAACATATATCCAAATCACAAATAAAGAGTGGAACATCCTCAAATAACATGAAATTTAAATATCTATATCTGATACTCAACATCAATAAAATCATCAATACTCAAAGGTATAATCATGGGTGAAACTGGGAATACTCACAAATATCAATTCAACTACATCAATTCATCAGAACACTGATCAATATCCTCTGAAAAGAATACAAACCTCATGTCAATCAACTCAATAGTTTATCCCTCCTCTACATCATCAGTATATTCATCCTTTAAGTCACTGATATCCAAGTCCCGACATATAATAATATACTCATCTTTATCTAACCAATCCTCACTTTCTAAATCTGATTAAGATCATCATACACTCTCACTTTTATTGAGCTTAAATATAAGATCCAGAAATTCAAGTAACTAATCAATTATGTATATAACCAGGTCAGATCGACCCAAAATATACCCACTCCTCAACCCAAGATCAACTCCACCACAATCGAGTTCCCTGATCAAACCTAATGTACAAAATATAAATCTCAGGTCAATTCTAACTCTAACCGAGTCAATACCAATCCAAGTATCGGTAAATCAGTCTATCGATTTGGCAGCATCAAATCTAACACTTTCTCAATATTCACAAAAGTTCTAGTCGGAATAATCACTAAACAATTTATCCGACAAATACCACATGAAAATAGGCCACCTATCCTCAAATATGAACTAAACCAGTCAATCAATACATCGAATCAAGTCACTGTCCAAGATGTATCAATACTAGGCCTAAGCCAATAACAGCGAACTACTAACACATGAAATGACGCTGATAAATACTCAAATCAATTGAATATATATGATGGACATTTACTAATGACTCATGAAGTGAAGTAGGTAATCAGACTAGTAAAATATATTAGATAGCCAAATGAAATGATACAGGTAACATATTGACGCCTACTGACAACGATAAGTAAGGAAATACATAAGAACAAACATTCACTGGTAGATCCAAAACTAATATCTAATCTTAACTCCCGGCTAAATCATCATCAAACACAGAGATCTAACCTGATAAATAATTTACATGAGAAGTCATGCATTTAACCACCAACACGAACTAATCAACCTGAAGTTCCAATATATATTTCTATTTTATCACCAAATACGAAAAGATCCAGTCTAATATGTATCTCAAGTAAAGTCCATGCATCCGAATACCAAGACAACGGATCCACTATATATCCATACATTCCACTAATCAATACTAATCCAATTTACATTCACCTCTAAGTGATAAAATACTATGTCCAAGTACATTTAAACATGAAATATATGTATAATCCATCATCCCAAGATCCCACTCTCTTTCAGCGCATTAATCATAAATCGATAATCAGTTGTCCGAATAGTATCAACAAAATATAGAATCAACAATCTGTCTTCCTGAGATTTTCATCTTACTAATTATCAATAAATATTTACTCGATACAGTCTATCATAAACTCTAATATAGCTGTCTGGAGTGGTTAATCAATTACTCAAAATGTATGCATATATGAACCATAACTAAGATGTATGAGTGATAACCGGGCATGAACAATAATTTAAACGGTAAATACAATTTATTGAAAAGACTAAAATACCCACAATTAAATAACAATAAAATACAGAATGAGATAAAACACTCACATAAAATGACGCGATTTTGAATCTAAATCGCCATCTGTTTTTACTGCACAAACCGGTACGGATCTCCGTATAATCTCATAGGTCGGTTTTCGAATCGCCAATGTATCGGGTCATCTGCAAGCACGAATCCGAGCTTCCTGTAATGAGTCTGGATCTCACCAAACGGGTTCGAACGCTGCAATACACAACCCAACCCATGAACTCACACGAACATACACCCATATACATACGCACACATGTACACCTATATACATAATATACACATACATACATATTATATACACATACCCAAACACACATTCACAGAACACACAAACACTCATGCACGCACACACAACACACTCACTAACCTATGCATACACTAACACATACATAATCACACAAATAATTAAACACATGCACCTATATTAACATACACACTACTTTATACACCATGCATTAAATTATACTTAGAAATATAAAGAGAAGAGAAAAAGAGAGTTATGGAAGGGAGGAACTCACGGTCGTAGAGAGTTCGACAGCAGAGGAGGAAGAGGCCGCGGAGGATGTCGGGGTGTCGCGAGCTGCCGTCGGGATCTCGCTGGAGAAGAAAGAGAGGAACAATGGAGACTCGAGCTAATAGTTTAGCCGCTGCTGGCAGTGGAGGAGGGAGCCTCTTCGCAACCTTTTCATCTGAGAACAGAGATTTCCTGTTCACTCCATCAGGAGACAAGGTTCACCTCTCTCTCTCTCTCTCTCTCTCTCTCTCTCTCTCTCTCTCTCTCTCTCTCTCTTTTTTAAACATGTGAATTATCATTGTTTTTTTTCTCTTGCCTTTACTTATTGTGAGCTTCAATCATTTCCTCATCAGCTTGCTGGGTCTCATTCCAATTTTCGCCACAAACCTATTAATTTCCCTGCCACAAACATTTATGGGTCTTTGCGACTGACCCCTGTTCTGAACTCTACCATGGTGTTTTCTCTCTTAATCTGTCTTTGTGCTTAATGCCGTATGTTTCTATTTGGGCTTCTTTATCCGTAGGGGGAAAATGGGAAATTTGTGTTGTTTTTTCCTTTTTATGTGTGAATTATATTGAGGTTGGATTAAAAGATGGTTAAAGTCTCTCCTTTTATTTTTTCTTTTTAATAGTTCATGGAGGAATTATTGCAATTAGGAGTTGTATACTTGTATCTGAGTTTGCTAGTAGATCTATTTAAATTTCATTGGGAATCAATAAGTTTGATGCTTTTGTTGGGATTTAGGTCGAACAAATAGTCCCACATCGGCTAGACGTGGGGATGGTCTTGGGTTTATAAGGATTTGGGCAACTCCACCTAAAAGGCTAGTCTTTTGGGATGGAGCCCCGGGTACTTCAAGTGGTATCAGAGCCATGCCCCGAACTTAGTCGTATGTGTGGGTGATGTTCTTCGACAGTGTATAGACCCCCCAATGGCGCAAAGGCGCAATAGGGCCTGCCCACCCCACTGGCGCAAAAAGGCGCAATAGGCCCTGTGAAGCTGTTTGACTCTCGAGAAATTTGGCAGTGGTCCTCGTAGAGGAGAGTGACCGAACTGCAGTTGGTACTTCACATAAGGCGTGCTGATCGCCCACGCAGTGAAGAATTGGATCTCGATGGAGCATTTGATCTTCCGGTGCCCCTGTGAAGCTAATGTCTGGCTCTTGAGAAATTTGGCACTCCCCACTGGCGCAAAAAGGCGCAATAGGCCCCTGTGAAGCTGTTTGACTCTCGAGAAATTTGGCAGTGGTCCTCGTAGAGGAGTGACCGTGGTCCTCGTAGAGGAGAGTGACCGAACTGCAGTTGGTACTTCACATAAGGCGTGCTGATCGCCCACGCAGTGAAGAATTGGATCTCGATGGAGCATTTGATCTTCCGGTGCCCCTGTGAAGCTAATGTCTGGCTCTCGAGAAATTTGGCAGTGGTTCTCGTAGAGGAGTGACAGACTGCAGTTAGGTCGAACAAATAGTCCCACATCGGCTAGACGTGGGGATGGTCTTGGGTTTATAAGGATTTGGGCAACTCCACCTAAAAGGCTAGTCTTTGGGATGGAGCCCCGGGTACTTCAGCTTTTTCTTTGTATGACCATACCAGTAACCTTGGTTCTCTATGTTGGATTAGAGATTTTTTTTTTTTTTTTTTTTTAAGATTCCTGTCGCGTATTTTTGTCTTTGTAGGCTAGCTTCATAATTTGAAGGCCCTTAAAAAATTATGTGATTAAAATATTCATGGCTTTCATATATGAAGCCATGGCCACGAACCCTTATAGTCCTTTATTTAAAATGTTAATTCTAAAAGCCCCTTCAGAATAGAATTGAACCTTGCATGGTGTTACTTTTGATCTAATATTTGTTGCTCATTTTAATCACAAAGATATGATGTAGACTATCTATGACTCTGTTGGATAAAACATATTTAATGTCCCTAAAAGGCCTGCTGTTTGTCTTATTCCACCAATCTCTTCTTGTTGTTTTTCCCTGATATATGATTAAGTATCCAAACTCGCAGGCCAGTATCGAGGATGTTGAGGGAAATACCATTGGATTGTACTTTGGTGCAAACTGGTACTCCAAATGTGAGAGCTTCACACCAGTATTGGCCTCTGACGACCATCAGTTGAAGGACAAGCGATCCAAGTTCAAAGTTGTGTTCATATGGTCAGAGATGAGGATCAAACATCCTTCGAGCGGTTCTACGGCACAATGCCTTGGCCTGCAATCTCCTACAGTGACTTACAGTCTAAGAGAAGTTTGACCCAAAGGTATTCTGAACCGAAGGTATTCCTTCATTGATCATTCTGAACCCTGACGGGAAACTGACTTGCACCGATGGAGTGGAGCTCATCTACCGGTATGGGTGGAGGGCATTTCCTTTCACTCCAGAAAGGATTGCAGTATTGGAAGCCGAAGAGAAAGCAAAGCATGCCTCTCAAACTTTAGAGAATCTTCTCTTTGTGGACGGTGGAGACTACGTGATGAGCCATGAGGAACAGGTATGCATCACACCTTTGGAAAAGTTATGCTTTCCTTTGGTAGGACCTGACACGAAACTCATGAAAGCTAGAGAGTTGCAGGTACTGATTTCAAGTTTGGTAGGGAAAACAGTAGGTTTATACTTATCGGCTCACTGGTGCCCGCCACGTACAAAGTTTACTTCGAAACTGGTTTCTATATGTAACAATCTCAGAGAAAAGAATGAAGACTTTGAAATTGTGTTTGTTTCGCTGGATAGAGATGAGGCCGGGTACTTGCAATGTTACAGTGACATGCCATGGCTTGCTTTGCCGTATGATGCTGAGTTTTCAAAGTCATTGTCTTGGTACTTTGACGTCCAAGGAATTCCAACTCTTATTATAATTGGTCCTGATGGCAGTACAGTTACAACAGACGGAAGGAATCTAATAAATTTGCACCTGGGGATGGCATTTCTATTCTCGCTGAAGCCCAATTACGGTTGCTCCAAGAGAAGATGGATGAAGAAGCAAAAAGCCATCCAAGCTCTTTCAACCATGTGGGCCACAGCCATGTGCTCAACTTGGGGCCTGTCGCTGCAAAACGTCACAAATCGTAAGTCTTAAAATGAGAGTGAGAAAAGTGAACTGTAGCATGGAAAATATATTGTGTTTTACGGTGTTTGGTTGATAAAGTATGTAAAAATGATAAAATATATTGTGATTTACAGCGTTTGGTTGGTAAAGTGAAAGTGTAAATGGGAAAGTATATTACGTTTTTACGGTATTTGGTTGGTAAAGTAAAATTGTAAATGAGAAAGTATATTGCGTTTTACGGTATTTGGCTGGTAATATAAAAATGTAAGTGAAAAAGTTGACCACAAATTTAACTGTAGCAGTGATTTAATTATGTTAAACATGATTAAAATAAATCTAATATTGTAAATTAAATTGTATTAACAACTTTGAGATAAAATATTATTAATCTGAATATTTTATTTATAACATTATTTTTAATAAAGAATGAGTTTAATTCGTATATATAGGACGAAAATATTAACCGAATAAATAATAATAAATTTGAAAAAAAATCTATGTAATATTAATAGCACTTTCAGAATACTAATAAAACATAAGTATTCCAAAATTCTAAGAAAATGAACAAAGTAAAAATATAATGAACTCATGTGAACAAAAAAAGTACTATTATAATATTATTATAATGAATTAATATTTTCCAAGTTATTTTCAACGAAACAAACACCGGTAAATGAAAATGAAGTTTTACGACTTACGACGTTTTGTGGCGAATCAAACATGCCATAATAAATTGCACAAATCCTATATACCAAAAATCATCCCCACGTCACGCTGATGCGGGACTATTTGTTGGAAACCAATCCCAACAAGTACATGATAGCTTTCTATAATAAACAAGTGTACGACAGAATTTCAAAACTAATATAATAACATTCTATACTGTAATGTGCATGTATACATAAGTACTGTAACAAGCACAAGATGAATCCTTCAGAATTATCTGTTAATGATACATCAGTTGTATTTCAATAAAAAAACAATATTTGACCCAATAAACAAATGAGTCAATATATCCCCTCCCCTCATGGACATCAAATATAAACATGTACGATACATATAATAAAGTCATCGTCAACATTTCCTCTATTCACTCGAGGTCGGGCGACTCCAACAATTTGACTTTCTATTCATCTAAAAATATTAATACGAATGTTAGTTCATAAAAATAAATTTGCGGAGTAGGATATAACTAATGACAAAGTTTACAGCAGAGGAGGCACAATACCTGAAGGGTCGTAATGTTAGAAGCACCTTGTGCAAAGTCCAAACTTCAATGTTTTCCTGCACATAACTGTAATTCAAATGTAGAAAAGAAAAAACACATGTGGTTAAGAGGTTACAAATTTAACTGCTTTATTGGACGCTTCTGTGAACTTGAAATAAGTCAATGTGTTGGATTTTAAGGCTCAGAAGACACTGTAGATGCTATATTAATATCTCCATATGATGTAGGGATTGCACGGAATGGGCTTCCAACTTGATATAGGTAACAGAGAGGTAGTGACTCAAGGTGATTAACATCCAGCCTGCCTCCAAGATAGGGGTTTCAATCACTGAGTTGTCCAACCTGATCAGCAAACCTGAATTCAAGGGTTCCCAAGCTAACATGCAATACTCGCAGTCTAATTCTACATGTGCATCATCACAGCCCATCACAATAGGAGTATACTTTTCAAGAAACCCAGGTTAATAAAATAAAACCATGAAGCAACAGATTAACGAATTAGCAAATGAACAGATTAACAGACAAAGCATTAAGAGCAAGCAGGCCATCAGGGACCTGCAGTTAACCGACATTACCAGCCAACATGATAGCAAATTTGAATAGCACTGAAAGACAATATATGAAAATTAGATCAGTAACCAACAAGGAAGAGCACAACAAGACAATATGAACAACAAGCTATATTCCATGAGGACCCAGACATGAAAGATAGGTAATTGGTAAGCATGAAACAGCGGATTACTAACAGAGCAGTCGCTTTATCAAGAGCATCAACAGTTGCCTCTGTCCAACTGTTACAACAGCTATATCAGATTTGCAAAGATAAAACATGTGTAGGTTACCTGAGGCAATGGCGGTTCCACCCGGCAATCAAGCTACTATTAAAGAAATAGCAATCAGAGATGGAGAGACACGAGAGGGAGGAGGTGAGGACAGTAAAGGCATTAGCAGCCTTTATAGAGCCTTCTGATGGAAGACTCTCAATGCTGGGGACCCGGGCAGGCCACGGGCTGTGATTTTCCAAGCTAGATTGGAATTGCAAACTGGACTGGAATAGCAGCTATAACCAAATAGAAAAATAGTGTAACTCTGTAAATGTTTTGCATTTGGCAACCAACCAAACACAATTCCAAGAACCTCTTTGAATATTTCTCTTCCTCCTGCTGTAACGGAAATGGCAAGTGCAAGAGGCTCAGATTTTGGAAGAGGTAATTTAAGTGGGGAGGCCTTGACAGACCTCTCCTCCACACCCATGATGGTCAACTACGAATGCGTGAATGGAGCCACGCCGCTCGTGTACCATACTTTAACGGCTGCAATCCATTACGCACTCTACACGTCATTGCACCCTCTCGTTAAGGCTCCTACCCCTTCAGATCATCATTACCTTTGAAACAAATTTAATTGCCTACATAAATCAAATAATGTCAGCCGAAAAACAAAGCAAAAGGACATAATTAATAAGAAGCATAAACAGTCCAATAGCGTGCTGTCTAAATAAAACAGTCTCAAATTGTGGATGGCCTAGCGCCATCCACGAACTAACAAGCAATCACTCAGAAAGATAAATATAGGCGTACTGATTGCCTATGACAATCGACTTAAACCAACATAGCATAAATATCCATGTAAAGGAAGGGGTGCAAATAAGAGGGGTGCATAAAAGAGTTCAGTGGCTAAGGGTAGAAGGAGGACCACGAGCTCCCACTTTGATGTCAGTTAATGTTGTTCTTCCTCGTGAATCGATATAACCATGCTGCCTTCTCCGCGTCGGTCCTCCTACTAAGGAAAGCAGCTCCGATGTCGGGGTTCTTCATGAAATAATCAAAAGCAGCAGGGATCTCATCTTCATTGAAGATGTAGTATTGATAATCCGTCCCCACCATTGAACGCAGCTGCTCGTAGCACTGTGCAACCACCTTTTTATCTTCTTCTCGCTTATCTTAGATGGTATTGGCAAATTTTTTGAAAGAATCTGCAAACGATCCCATGATCTCCAGCTCAACATCCTTCCTCTTGCCTTTACTTTTGGAGCGTTGGGACACAGACATGCTCTTCGGGAGGTCTGTGGACTTAGTAGCCTCAGGTGGGGAACCAGTGTTGAAGGAACCCCCTCTAATGTCGTTCTGTGTTGGACATACAAATGATTGGCCATCATCCAGTGCAAACCTTCCTTTGGCCCTGTCACCACCAAAAAGGATGTACATCTCGTCGTAGTGTTCAATTGGCTGGTTGAGAAAAGGCTTGTCTTTTTGGTGAAGCTGTACTCATTATATTATTTATATTAGACCTTACTTAAGAAAATTAATGGTGCTGATGCAGAAGTGAAAGTCATTTATCTTGTTACCTTGATATATTCCGCATAAACAGCTTCTGGCATCTCAATAGTGCGAATCTCTGGCTTCCACACAACGCAACCGCTTAGAGTCTTTAAAGTACATATTCGACTCCACTTGCTCTTTCAAGTGCGCAACTGATTGTAGACGTGTTTGTCAAAGACCGCCATATTAAACTTGTTCTTAATTTCGTTGGCTGCTATTACGTTCAAGTCCCCCTTCACTCCGTCACGTAGCAGCCCTGCCATGAACTCAATGAGGAAAATACTTGCTGGCTCTGTCTAACGCTGGTTCTTCCCACCTGTTTTCCTCTTCTTCTTATCACCAGTAGATAGGGCTGCATCATTTTCAAAGGTGTACTCATTTTCGAACATCCTCTGCAAGGAAAAATGTCAGACAATATAGCTACAATAGTGTATACATTCAGAGATTATGTTAACATGAAATAAGGCTAAACACCAGGCATTTCCCAGAGTAAAACTAGGAGACATTAGTTTGTAGTTGGCACCATATTAGCATGGTTACGTAACATAGCAAAGCCAAAGTTGGTTATTAATACTAAAGTCAATTTTGCATGTCAGCCCACATGCGTTGGGCAATTTTTTCTCTCATTTGAACCCAAGCATTGGCCTCTTCTCGAAGCTGTCTACGGGTCCTTCCCCCTTCTGCTAGATTCTGTGCAGTCCACTCTCCCTCAGTTGGGATGAAATCATCTTTCCCGTGAGACAAGATAAAATTGTGGAGGATGCAACAAGCCATCATAGTCTCGACTTGTGTGCGATATGGAAAGAACGGACGAGACGTTAAAATCTTAAATCTTCCCTTCAGAGAACCGAAAGCCCTCTCCACCGACGTCCGGAGGGAGGAGCGACCATAGTTGAATAACTCCTTGTAATTGGTAGGTAACATGTCCTGTAATCACTTAAATGATACCTAACTGAGTGATATGGAGCTAAGAAGCCTGGCCTGGTACTGTAACCAGCATCACACAGGTAATATTTTCCTATAGTAGCAAATTTTGAAACAGTTAAGATTTGTTCAGTAAACAAATGAAACATAACGAAGTGTGTAAGAATCACGCAATAGGTATGAAATACCTTCGGGTATACGCAGACCGTGTGGTCTTTCAAGAGCATCTCGCAGGACGGTGAGATTATGTGCTGATCCTTCCCAACCCGCTAAGACATATGTGAATTTCAAATCAAAGTCAACAGCTGCAAGGACATTTGAGTTGGATACCCTTTTCTTCCGTAGAATGGTCCAACTTTAGCAACTGGTAGAGTAGCGGGGATATGTGTCCCATCAATTGCTCCGACACAATTCTATTGACGTTAAATTAAAATTGGTTAGACAGTCAACTGATAATTCGCTCTATTTATTAATAATTGAGTAGAAAAGGTTTAATTTACCTTGAAGTAAGCACTGAATCTATTGTCGCTGGCAATCTTGTCATGGACAATTGTGCTAGGACCACAAATGTAATCCCTTCTGAGCTCTCCAATTGTCCAAAGTATATGTTGAAAATAACGGCTAATTGTCTCTCCAGATCGTATGAAGTTCCCTCCAATCACTATTACGGACATTATGTCCTATAGTGTGTAGGAACATTGTTAATTGCTCTTCCATAGTGACATTTGTAGAATCTTGAAGGAGTCTCTGAACCCTAATAATGGAACAAAGGTCGAAGAAAACATCCCTATTCATCCTGAACATATTATGACACATGGTGTCACTGGACTCTATAACTCGTGATAGGTACATTCGTCTCTCTTGATCCCTGACGTTCCTAGGGATAGGTTGCATGATTTCTTTACGACCAGTCATCCACTTAAGCACCATGAATGCAGTGGTACAAATAATAAGCAAGCCTAATTCCTGATCCTCACCATCCAACCCAAGTGGACAAACCTTACCATGCTAAACATATTTGGGAACAAAGGTACATATTACTCAAAATGAGAAATAGGAGTGTTAATGGGTTACGAGTTCTTAACAAAAATTTAAAATTTGCATCTATGAGTTAACAGGTATAAATAAAATAGGCAAGTAGAAGGTGAAACTACAATTTTCAGATAATACAAGCCCAAAAGGGGGCGTAGACACAAGCAGTAAAGCATATTCAGTAATGTTACTCTTTTGACGATTCTAGCATAACAAATTGTGCATAAAATTATAGGAAATCATCATTTCGTAGACTATAAATTTCTGACATTTTTCGGGAAGATTAATCTTGGTTAAGTTCTATTCAAATTTTCATCCTCAGTATGAAGCATGCTTATTAGTTATGGATTAACATAAATCATTAACAGATGATCAAAGGGTTTCTGCAGAATAAAATTTTTCAGGTGGACTAATTCATACAGGGAATGAATTCAGAAAATAAAGGCACAATATCAGTCAATGTTACCATATCAGAAGAAATTGAAGTAGCAATTGCAGATTTATTAAGAGAAATTGGCTGTTACTTGAAAAGTACCAACTCACCCGCAGATGAATAAAGATACCAATTGATCTTTGAAGTTAGCAACATAACTGAACAACAAATTTCTCTGAAGTTGATGCTGATCAGAGATAACCGGGCTCGGCCTCTTTCTCAGGTTCCCACACAATTCACAGTGCTTCTCCATTGAAGGCCCTTTGCCCTCTTTATGCTGCTGGAGGCAGATTTGAAGGAGAGGGACGGTAGCAAAGAAAGGGGCAAGATGACCTTTGGATAATACAAAGGGTAATACAGAGTTCCGAGGAGGTCACGAGGGAATAGTGAAAATCCTTGGATGCCTAATTTTCCAGCACATATTGCTGACCAATAACAAAGATTCACAGTGAAGGTTGATCAAGCTTTCAATCGAGCAAGATTTCAAGGAGCAGAGGGGAATCCTTGTGGAATCTCTAGGCTACAGTGGCTGGAAGGGACCGATCAGGCCTGGTGGGTGCAGCCGGTCGTTGACGCCGTACGAACAGAGGTGGAGGAGATGCTCTTCTACAGGACAACGATAGAGAGAGGGGGGACAGAGAGGGGGAGAAGATGGAGGAAGAAGAGAAGAAGCGTGAGTCTACAGTAGAGATGGGGAAAGATCACGAGATGGGGAGACGGGTACAGTGAAGGCTTTTGCAGCCTTTTTCAACAAATCAGAACTCTCTCGATCAACATGACTCGGGCAAGCCACGTTTGGGAATTTTGTGAAAAGGTAGGTGTAAAACACTGGAATTGCAGTTGTCACCAAACAAGTGCAAACTGTAAATTTGCAAAAAATTTTGCATTTTGCAACCATTTTGCAACTCACCAAACACACCCTTGGTGTCAGAAAACTCAGGTGGTGGTCCTTTCATATGTCGAGAGTGTGAGGAGCAGGGTTTAGGTTGGGCTTGACAGTGCCATGGATGTGGTTATGAGGTACATTTGAAATGTGTTCGAGAGGTTGACGGAGATGGTGCAGCAAAGAAACAGGTGCCCGCTGTTGATTCATTTTGTGCCATTTGTAGCATGAGGTTTATGAATATTAAGATAATAAAGTCAAAGACTTTTTATCTGAGGTGTAAATACCACGTGTATAGAGTTTGTGGGGCTTCTGTTGACAGAGTTAGACGACAATACTTCTGCTCTAAACAATGGGGTCTGTTGATGTGTTAAAGTGTTGCAAAATTGATATGTTATGATACTAATTATTATTCTTAGGATCGACATTTGCGGAACTTGATAATATGATTAGTATTTGCAAAAGAAAACTATTGTAAAGCAAACTAGCAGTATCTAGATAAAAGAATAATAAGAAAGAATACGAGGATTTAACGTGGTTCGGCTCAAACTTGGCCTACATCTACGGGGAAAGAACTTGAGAGAGTTTCATTAATAAACTTGGTACAAAGAGATCTAACCTTCCTCTTGATGCAACAAAAGTATTTATTTTCTACTTGAATTTATTCCTAAATAACAAGAGTTGTTTCTCTCTATGCATCTTCAACGTGTTCTTCTCTAATCTTCTTTGTTTGAGAATTTAGAATTTCTCTGTTATTTTTTTGAGACAATTACTGTAACGGTCCCAGTTTTCATAAATTCCAAATAACAAGAATATTCTTTTAAACTGATAGATCATCGTAATCATCTCCAAATTCTTAAAATTTCGACAGCACTTCCTTTGTAAATACTGACATGCCCAAATATACATTGCTCTAACCGTATCAAAATTTGCCTCCCAGCAGCTCAAGTCTAAAACATAAATGCCTGGGGTGACGTGAGTATTATGTTAATTCTTATAGACAAGTAATATGACAATTTATTTACAATCTCACCCTTTATACCCTTCTATCGCAGTACTCCTAACTTGTGAATATTGTCAATAAGATTTCCAGCCTAATCCTATTCCAAAATCATAGAGTCAGAAACCACAGTCCTATTAGCTCGGGACTGTGAGTCGTAGACCGGCAACACTGGATAGTGTTATTAATTTATAACAACATGCGTTATTAAAACTTATTTCTTATTATTGAAAATTATAATACTTGCCATCTGCCATAATCCTTCGTTATCCTGAACCTCTTGAATCTCGCTTCTAAATCATGTGCGGAAGGAGAGATGGGTCGAGTAATTCTTCCAGTTGCCTTCCTTTTTCCCTTTGCCATTAGGATTTGTGTTAGTCCTACCAATTGATTGGATCTATAATTCATCACATCAGAATGTGCTCGACATACCCAAATGTATCAATACCTCTAAACATGTCAGATTTTCCAAGTGTCTGGGCGAATACAACAGTAATTATTTAATGATGCAGATATGCCCAACAATATACCTACCTGAACTTGAAATAATATAATACAAGGATAAGAGCTCTTCAGGAGAATATTGTTTTATGCTGAGCTCAGAGAATTCTAATCTAGTGCTATTGGATCCAGAGCACCACTTGATCTAGCACCAAGACTCTGAAATTTATATAAAATCTGATAGGGGGGTTCTATGTCATTTCACTAGCTACACTGAAAATTTAACAAAAATTATTACGTCAAGAATATATCGAGTCATAACCTACCAATTTTTAGAATAAGTATCGTCACCCCAAAACACAATACACTTTACTGCCACTAGGCACAAGTAGTAAAATCTTTCAGGCCTTTTAACTTCTTTCTAATTATTTACGAGGACAGATCCTGGGGTTACCTCTTAAATAGAAACAAGCATATAAAATTTATGAAACATCAACATTCATTATTAGGAGCGTAATCAGTTCTGAGCTTGGCGCAACATGCCTTTCTATTTATTCTAAAATTCTCATGGGCCTCCCCTTAAATGGTACTTCATAAGGAGGGAACTAATTTTCGACATGATTTATGTTTTCCTTTGTTTTCCAAAGGATTCCTAGCGTCCAACCAATGCAGGTTTAGGATTCATGTACTTAGAAATACTATCACCTTTCTAATAGTCTATTAGATGACATTTATAATTGAGTTAACTAGTAAAAGAAAAATTTAGAAACTCCTCAATCATAAAGAAAATTCTGCAACTCAAGAATCTTGACTAGCCGGTCTTATTTTGACAATAACTTTCAGCACAGACCCTCAATTGGGACACGCAAAAGCCGTTAGAAAGTAAATTCGATTATCTTTCCAATGATATATTATATGATCAGTTTTATCTAACTAAACTGTTCCAGATATACAAAAACTTCTCAGTTGTGAGTGAGTTCTGCAGCAGGACAGTTTCAACCAACATGCAATGTTTTTAAAATAACTTGAGGTGCAGATATCCGATTAGGACATGGTATGAACCGTTAGAAAGTAGACTCGATTGTCTTTCCAACGGTATATAATATGATATAATATAACCCTAACATACGGATGAACTGAGCCCGAATTTACAGAGCAATTATGTTTAACAGATTTCTGCAATTATTAGAAAGGTTCTCTACTTTGCTCTAGATGATGATTTGTCCAGAAATTTTTACAAAAAAATATAGGGGAAACGTAGATTAAATGCTGCTTTAAATGACAGGAATTAATCACTACATAACATGAGGATTTCTCTGAAAATTGAGAAAATGGAATAGGTTTAGATCTAGATGAAATCTCCTCACCTAGATTTTCTTCTCTTCGACATGGTCGTGCCTCCGCTCCTCCTCTTGCGAGCACGCGCAGATCAGATCCAGAGAGGGAGAGAAAGAGTAGAGAGGAAAAAGAAAAGGAGAGAAATAGGGTGCTTGAAATCAAGATGGGGGTTTTTTTTTTTTTTTTTGGGTTCCTAGGGTTTCTTTCTCCATAGAGAAACCTCTCTAGGATGAGGATGAAGACATAAAAGTTCCCTTGACTCTTTCAAGAGTCAAACCCCCAAAATATTACAAGTTTGCCACCCCTTTCATCCAAGTGTCCACTCCCCCAAATCAAGAAGATCTAGGCCCTTGATCTCCCCTCTCATGCATACCTACTCCCTCCACTAAAAATATAATATATAAAATTGCCATGAATGTATTTTCTTGGTAAATACATGTATTTCAAGTATAACACTAGTATTCATCTCATTGAAATACTAGTTACATAATAATCATGGTATAGGTATATTCATATATACCACTAGATATTCCCAAAATTAAATTAAAAATCATTACACACTCAATTAACATAATAATTCGAGATTTATATTTTTAATCAGGGTTTAAAAATTCGGGGTGTTACATTCTACCCTCCTTACAAAAGTTTCGTCCTCGAAACTTGCTACCTGAAGTGAGTAAGCATAAAACTTTGCATTTCTCTTGTATATCACAAAATCTTTCTTTGATTCAATGTCTTTCTCAATCATTCTCTTCAAGATTCATTATTTCTCGATCAATTCTATACTATGTCCTTACGATCCAAATTAATCTTGATCCACTTGATATTTTTATCATTCCCTTACTCCAGTGTCCCATACCACTGGCAGCTCATACTGAGGGCCCACACCCTAGCAGAGCACATCCGAATTATGGCATGTGGGTACCATAATCCGAACATAAGGCAGTGATCAAATATCTCGTGGTTCGGGATCAATCATACACGTAAGAACTCCTACCCCCCTTAAACCAATCATAACAACAACAATCCACATACATATAAAAAAAATTATCATGCATATCAATCACAACAATCAGTCCTACCAATCCAATCCTCCTTCTACGATAATTATTCTAAGTCTATTCTCATTCTATATCCTGCGCTCTGATACCAACTGTAACGGTCCCAGTTTTCATAAATTCCAAATAACAAGAATATTCTTTTAAACTGATAGATCATCGTAATCATCTCCAAATTCTTAAAATTTCGACAGCACTTCCTTTGTAAATACTGACATGCCCAAATATACATTGCTCTAACCGTATCAAAATTTGCCTCCCAGCAGCTCAAGTCTAAAACATAAATGCCTGGGGTGACGTGAGTATTATGTTAATTCTTATAGACAAGTAATATGACAATTTATTTACAATCTCACCCTTTATACCCTTCTATCGCAGTACTCCTAACTTGTGAATATTGTCAATAAGATTTCCAGCCTAATCCTATTCCAAAATCATAGAGTCAGAAACCACAGTCCTATTAGCTCGGGACTGTGAGTCGTAGACCGGCAACACTGGATAGTGTTATTAATTTATAACAACATGCGTTATTAAAACTTATTTCTTATTATTGAAAATTATAATACTTGCCATCTGCCATAATCCTTCGTTATCCTGAACCTCTTGAATCTCGCTTCTAAATCATGTGCGGAAGGAGAGATGGGTCGAGTAATTCTTCCAGTTGCCTTCCTTTTTCCCTTTGCCATTAGGATTTGTGTTAGTCCTACCAATTGATTGGATCTATAATTCATCACATCAGAATGTGCTCGACATACCCAAATGTATCAATACCTCTAAACATGTCAGATTTTCCAAGTGTCTGGGCGAATACAACAGTAATTATTTAATGATGCAGATATGCCCAACAATATACCTACCTGAACTTGAAATAATATAATACAAGGATAAGAGCTCTTCAGGAGAATATTGTTTTATGCTGAGCTCAGAGAATTCTAATCTAGTGCTATTGGATCCAGAGCACCACTTGATCTAGCACCAAGACTCTGAAATTTATATAAAATCTGATAGGGGGGTTCTATGTCATTTCACTAGCTACACTGAAAATTTAACAAAAATTATTACGTCAAGAATATATCGAGTCATAACCTACCAATTTTTAGAATAAGTATCGTCACCCCAAAACACAATACACTTTACTGCCACTAGGCACAAGTAGTAAAATCTTTCAGGCCTTTTAACTTCTTTCTAATTATTTACGAGGACAGATCCTGGGGTTACCTCTTAAATAGAAACAAGCATATAAAATTTATGAAACATCAACATTCATTATTAGGAGCGTAATCAGTTCTGAGCTTGGCGCAACATGCCTTTCTATTTATTCTAAAATTCTCATGGGCCTCCCCTTAAATGGTACTTCATAAGGAGGGAACTAATTTTCGACATGATTTATGTTTTCCTTTGTTTTCCAAAGGATTCCTAGCGTCCAACCATGCAGGTTTAGGATTCATGTACTTAGAAATACTATCACCTTTCTAATAGTCTATTAGATGACATTTATAATTGAGTTAACTAGTAAAAGAAAAATTTAGAAACTCCTCAATCATAAAGAAAATTCTGCAACTCAAGAATCTTGACTAGCCGGTCTTATTTTGACAATAACTTTCAGCACAGACCCTCAATTGGGACACCGCAAAAGTCGTTAGAAAGTAAATTCGATTATCTTTCCAATAATATATTATATGATCAGTTTTATCTAACTAAACTGTTCCAGATATACAAAAACTTCTCAGTTGTGAGTGAGTTCTGCAGCAGGACAGTTTCAACCAACATGCAATGTTTTTAAAATAACTTGAAGTGCAGATATCCGATTAGGACATGGTATGAACCGTTAGAAAGTAGACTCGATTGTCTTTCCAACGGTATATAATATGATATAATATAACCCTAACATACGGATGAACTGAGCCCGAATTTACAGAGCAATTATGTTTAACAGATTTCTGCAATTATTAGAAAGGTTCTCTACTTTGCTCTAGATGATGATTTGTCCAGAAATTTTTACAAAAAAATATAGGGGAAACGTAGATTAAATGCTGCTTTAAATGACAGGAATTAATCACTACATAACATGAGGATTTCTCTGAAAATTGAGAAAATGGAATAGGTTTAGATCTAGATGAAATCTCCCTCACCTAGATTTTCTTCTCTTCGACATGGTCGTGCCTCCGCTCCTCCTCTTGCGTGCGCGCGCAGATCAGATCCAGAGAGGGAGAGAAAGAGTAGAGAGGAAAAAGAAAAGGAGAGAAATAGGGTGCTTGAAATCAAGATGGGGGTTTTTTTTTTTTTTTTGGGTTCCTAGGGTTTCTTTCTCCATGGAGAAACCTCTCTAGGATGAGGATGAAGACATAAAAGTTCCCTTGACTCTTTCAAGAGTCAAACCCCCAAAATATTACAAGTTTGCCACCCCTTTCATCCAAGTGTCCACTCCCCCAAATCAAGAAAATCTAGGCCCTTGATCTCCCCTCTCATGCATACCTACTCCCTCCACTAAAAATATAATATATAAATTGCCATGAATGTATTTTCTTGGTAAATACATGTATTTCAAGTATAACACTAGTATTTCATCTCATTGAAATACTAGTTACATAATAATCATGGTATAGGTATATTCATATATACCACTAGATATTCCCAAAATTAAATTAAAAATCATTACACACTCAATTAACATAATAATTCGAGATTTATATTTTTAATCAGGGTTTAAAAATTCGGGGTGTTACAATTACAATGCTTGGTTACAAACTTAATTTATATGATTTTACAATACAACTCCTATTTGGACTATGAGATGATCTTGGTTTTTAGATGGTTGAAAAATCTTGATCAATCCTATTAGGAGTTGATCTCCTGAATCTAGAAGGATTTAGACCCTTTAATCTTTAGAAACAAATCTTCATTGAATAGGAATTTAATCCAATTCGTATCCCACAAGAATAAGAAAACTTGTGTCTGAAAAGGAAACTGATTTTGCTTCAAAAATGCTGTGTATAGTCGATTAGTCCTTAAAGCTAGTCGACTAATACCTCCAATTAGTCGACTAATAACTTTAGTTAGTCGACTACTGTAAAATTGTTTCCTCTCTGTATCCTGCCTAATCGATTATATATAGTCGACTAGTATTGTGTATTAGTCGACTAATCAACTGACTAGTTGCCTAATTTGCACCAAACCTAGGTCTGTTTCTTTCTACTTCAAGCCATCGTCTTCTCCAACTTATTTGGATCTTCTTGGACCATCATCTCCTTTTGAAAATAAGGTAAAATCCTAACAATCTCCACATTGACTTGCTTTTCAAGTCTTTAATAAAACAACTAGAGATTTCGGATTAATACATTGATTCTTTCCTTGATTGTAACCGTGTCGTGAACCCTTTAACTCTTGCCCCCTCTCCTTGGAGCCTTTGGCTGATTACTGCTATGGCTTGGACCATCTTGGGCCTTACTCGAATATACCTTTTCTCCTTTCCGCAAAACTTGACCCGGTTCACGTCCCGTTGCAGTCTTCTTTGAAGCTCCACCTCGCGATGAACTCCCTTCCAAGTTTATCTTTGAAACTCCATCTCGAACTGAGTTTTCTTCCTTCAGCTTATATAACCGTCCACACTTTACTCCTTTCAGGATTATCTTGTCCCCTTGGCTAACTGTGACGACGTGTTGTTGCACTTAGATCCGGCATCTTTTTTATCAAGTACCCTTATGGATATTAGATTGTAGCGTGCCTCCGGGACATAGCGGACCGCCTCCAGAACAGGCACCGTTCCATCTATTTCTGTAACTTTGACTGTCCCAGTACCAATGACCTCGCAAGCTGAGACATCCATCATCTTGACAGCTTCTTCCTCCTTTACAACTAAGAAGTTGAACAGCTCCTTTTGGGAGCATACATGAACCGTACTACCCGAATCAAATATCCAGTTTTATCTTGAGAAGTGTTATCCTCATAGGAAGCCATTAATACTTCAGTTTCCTCTAAATCGCTTAATACTACGCCTGCCTCCGCAACTTGTCCCTTCTTCTTCAACCACTCTTATCGATGCTTGCAGTCATTTTTTCAATGACCTTCCCTGTGACAAAAGTGGCACGCCTTTGACGAGCCCAGATCCTTCTTTCCTTCTCCTCTTCCTTTCCTTCCCATGACCACCAAACTCGATCATGTTTGCTGCTCTGGCTTTTTTTAATCTCATTAGATAAGAGAGTGACGTAACCTCCTTCAAGATGAGAGTTTTCTTGCCGTAGAGCATAGTGGTGACGATGTGATCATATGACTCTGGAAGTGAACTAAAAAGTATCAACGCCTTGTCCTCCTCATCAATCTTGATATCAACAGTTAGAAGCTCAATGATGATCTTATTGAAGAAGTTTAGATGCTCTAACGCTGTTGTCCATCATTCATTCGTAGCCTATATAGTGTTTCTTGAGATACAACTTGTTGGAGAGGCTTTTCGTCATATACAATGTTCTAACCTTGATCACAATCCTGTAACTGTTTGTTTATCCATCACGTTGTACATCACCTCATCTATGAGACATAGTTGAATCGTGTTTGCCGCCTTTAGATCCATCTCCTTCCAATTCTCGTTTGACGTACCTGTAGGTTTTAATGACTTACCCTGCAAAGTCTTGTGACCCTATTGCACCAGCAACACCTTCACTCTTTTTTGCGAAAAGCTGAAGTTTTTTTTTTGTCATTAAACTTCTCGACCTCGAATTTTGTCATAGAACTTCCTATCTTCGACATATCGCCCTTCGTCAACTCTCTGATACTAATTATTGTGAAATTGATATGCTACGATACCAATTGTTACTCCCAGGATCAACGTTTGCGAAACTTGATAATATGATTAATACTTGCAAAATAAAACTATTATAAAACAAACTAACAATACTTAGACGAAAGAGTAATAAGAAAGAATACGAGGATTTAACGTTTTGGCCCAAACTTGGTCTATATCTACGAGGAGAGAATTTGAGAGAGCTTTATTAATAAACTTGATACAAAGAGATATATCATTTCTCTTGATGCAAAAAGAGTATTTAGCTTCTATTTGAATTTAGCCCTAAATTACAAGATTTTTTCTCTCTATGCACCTTCAACTTGCTTCTCTCTTTCTTAGCTTCCTCTGGTCTCTTTTGTTTGAGAATTCAGAATTTCTCTGTTATTTTTTGAGACAATTATAATGCTTGGTTACAGCCTTAATTTATAGGATTTTATAATACAACTTCTATTTGGACTATGAGATGATCTTAACTTTTGAATGGTTGAAGAATCTTGATCAATCCTATAAAGAGTTGATCTTTTTGATCTAGAAGGATTTTAGACCCTTTAATCCTTAAAAACAAACCTTTCTTGAACAGGCATTTAATCAAATTCGTATCCCACCAGAATAAGAAAACCTGCGTTTGAAAAGGAAACTAATTCTGCTTCAGAAGTGTCGCGTATAGTCGACTAGTCCTTAAAGCTAGTCGACTAATACCTCCAATTAGTTGACTAATAACTTTAGTTAGTTCAATGCTGTAAAATTGTTTCATCTCTGTATCCTGCCTAGTCGACTATATATAGTCGACTAGTATTGTGTATTAGTCGACTAATCAATTGATTAGTCGATTAATCTGCACAAAATCTGAATTTGTTTCTTTCTGCTTCAAGTCATGGTCTTCTCCAGCTTATTTAGATCTTTTTGGACCATCATCTCCTCTTAAAAATAAGGCAAATCTTAACATACTAAATCTCAATAACTTATTTTCACTGAGGTAAATCACGTAAGTCAAAATAGAAATATTTCCAAATTGTTGTCTTCCTTTCACTGAGTTTTGAAAATTAAATCTCAATAACTATATCTGCCTCCGCCGCTTGTCCCTTCTTCTTCAGCCACTCTTATCGATGCTTGTAGTTATTCTTCCAATGATCTTTCATGTGATAAAAGTGGCACGCTTTTGATGAGCTTGGACTTTTTCCTTCTTTCTCCTCTTCCATTCCTTCCCGTGACACCAAACCCGATCATGTATGCTCCTCTTGATTTGGCATTTCCTAATCTCATTAGATAAGAGAATTGACGTGACCTCCTCTAAGATGAGAGTTTCCTTACCATAGAGTATTGTGGTGACGATATGATCATATCACTCTGGAAGAGAACTGAGAAGTATCAACACCTTGTCCTCCTCGCCGATCTTGACATCAACAGCTAGAAACTCGTTAATGACCTAGTTGAAGAAGTTTAGATGCTCCAACATTATTGTCCCTTCCTTCATGCGTAGCTCATATAGTTATTTCTTGAGATACTGCTTGTTGGAGAGGCTTTTCATTATATACAATGTTTCTAACATTAATCACAATCTCGTAGCCGTTTCTTCCTCCATAACGTTGTACACAACCTTGTCTGCGAGACATAGTTGGATAGTACTTACTGTCTTTAAATCCATCTCCTCTTAATCCTCGTTTGACGTACCTGCAGGTTTTGCTGACTTACCCTGCAGAAGACCTTGTTGCACCAGCAACGTCTTCACCCTCTTTTGTCATATGCCGAAGTTTTCTTTACCATTCAACTTCTCGACCTCGAAATTGATAAGCGCCGGTGAAGTGGATTCTATGATACATCAAAGATATGATAGATGTTGGATTGGTATTTGTAAAGGATACCAATGGTAAGCAAGATTGTGAGGGGTATGTTGACTCAGATAATGCTGGAGACCTTGATAAGCTCCGGTCTACGATGGAGTATGTCTTCACATTGTCTCAAGCACCAGTAAGTTGGCCCTCGACTTTGCAGTGTCCTATAGTTTTGTCGACAATAAAAACTGAGTGCATTTGACTTCAAGGGTTGCTTGATGATTTGGGGATCGAATAGGATCAGTTGAGGATCAATTGTGATAGCATGAATGCTACCTATTTGGCTAAGAACCGGGTCAATCATTCGCAAACGAAGCACATTGATATCGGATTTCACTTTGTTAGAGCGATTCTTGAAGAAAGTGATCTAATACTTGAGAAAATTTATACAAAGGAGAATCTGACGGCCATGCTTACCAAGGTGCTTTCGGGAGCTAAATTCAACCATTGGAAGAACTTACTCCATATCCTTCCAGTTGCTCGAGTTCGGTGGAGTACGTTTAGATGAACTATGTATGACTTGATCCCCTAAGTAGAGTACGTAGGCAGCTGTAAAAGTGCAACCTGTTTGCTTAGTTGACATAGTGATTATTGTGTTTGACTCAGATTTGAGAAATCTTCACCGAAGTGAAAAATTGTGAGAAGATGATTTAAAATCTAGTTGATAGAGTTTTAAATCTTGTTGGTGATTGCCTAGAGAATTGAAGATCAAAGCAATAAACAGCACAAGATTCGATGCATAGGAACAGGTCGGTCGACTGCCAGTCAATCGATGTGCACAACGTGCATAACAGAAATGAGCAGGCTGGTCGACTGGCCAGTCGATCGGCCTGTAAGTTGAAAATTGAAGAAGTAGGTGGGTCGACCGACCCAAGAGCAATTTTTTGGAGCTCAGGGCCAATTTGGCCTAGCAGTCGACCAGGCGGTCCACCGCTACATGGAGCTGGTCGACCGCAAGTCAGTTCTGACAGTTTCATAATAGTTTTTTTATTCGTTTTCAGAACTTTTGGTTTTCTTTTTCTATGGAATTCTCTCACTATATATTGAGTGGTATTATACCTTACTTAGTAACATGTAGTGGTGATTGATTAATAAGATCTCTTTCCCTTCTGCCTCAAGGACGTAGATAAGTTGTCAAATCTTGTTAAACCTTGTGTTCTCTACTTTGTTCTTTGTTTTTTTCTATTCTGATTGTTCTCGGTAACTCTGATCGTGGTTCTGAACTTCCGGAGAACGCAACATGCACAACACAGACTTGGGTTTGCATGGTCTTAAGATCATGGAGCTCATCGAGGAGTCGGTCATCTGTGGCATCAGGGGGGATCATACTGAAGTAAGGGATGTGAGTTCCGGTGGGCTGCAATGCACCGATGAGGGAAGGGATCATGCTAATGCCATATTCACTACCATACAGACTCGGATTTGCATGGTCTTAAGATTATGGAGCTCATGGAGGAGTCGGTCATCTGTGGCATCAGGGGGGATCATACTGAAGTAAGGAATGTGAGTTCCAGTGGACTGCAAGGCACCGATGAGGGAAGGGATCATTCTAATGCCATATATTCACTATCTTCAAAAATGGGTATCAGCTCAGTCCAGCCAAAGGACTGCACAAGAGCAGCAATGACTCAGGCCCGCGTAGAATCAGTGATGGGTGCAGCTTGGATGAAGTAGGGAGTTCTAGGGAAGGAGAGGAAGGATGACGTTGCGGAGAAGGAGATTATGGGGTCTGGGATTTGTTTCCAAGTTCAATAATGAATTTTGCTTGAGTTGTGTTTGGGGGTCAATGATTGCTTGGACTTCTATATTCCTCAGGAGAGATACAGCTGTATGCACAAAGGTCGAGTATTAATTTTAACCAAATTCTACTGACAATCTAGAAACGAATATAAGACTTGGCTCACATTGCGCTATATTTTTTTTATTTAGAGGTATGGATAAAATTTTAGTCGATGATGTGCTTACTTTCTGAAATTTTACCTGTACAAAAGAAATGCAAACGCATTGTGGCAACCTGCAGTGTGAGATAAGGCCCGAGTCTATCTTATTAATTCAGAATTGCAATCAGTGGTTAGACACAACCCATTCACTAAGGTATGCGTGTTAATGTTTTATCCATTTCTAGGCTTATACACAGCTTTTAGATTTACGGAAATTTTGCACTTGGAGTTGCATGTTTGCTTGCGTATAGGTTATCATATAGCTAGGTACTATTTTTATGCAAGCTTTGAGATATAACTTTTCATGGAGTTGCACCATTGCAGCATTAGAGAAGAAAACCAGCCCATTCTTAGTTGATATTGCTTATAAACATTCAAAAGTTAAAGATTGCAGAAGATAGTGGGTACTGATTGAGTTTTGACTAATGAATGGTTTATCCTCTTAATTATCTCATAGGTAAAATCCTTTTAGGAACAGAGAGAGAAAAGCTTTCTAGATGTTTGCCCTAAAATAAAATTCCTGTAATTATGAGTAAGTTACTTAGAACAAGAAGGAACAGAAAGATATAGCAGTACTTTACCGGCATATGCAGCAGAGACGATGTCTTGTTTGGAATCCTTCAAGGCAAGACCTTGTAGCGTGATTGGGATGAGAAGCATAGAAGTCATCTATGGCCATAGAAATGCAGCTCCAACTTGTGTTCCCAACCCATGTACCCATATTATCACTACAAAATCAAATGGCTTTGCAGAGTTTGGTTTGATGTTCTGAGAGAAACCTCATTCTGGACTAAAGCTTACCAATACAAGAAGAAAAAATAAAATTGAAGGAAAAGGAGTCGTGGAGATCCTTTTCCTTTTTCTCCCACCTTTTTTTTTTCTCTCACCTTTTATCACTTTTTTCACATTTGTATTATTGCTCTATATCTTTCACATTAATTCGAATGCTCCTTCTGGTCTTTTTGTTTGATTCATCCCATAGTGTTATATACATGTGAATTGAGTGTGATATTGTAACCATGTACTGCTTTGTTGATTTCTTCAATAAGTTTACTGATCAATGTAAGTTCATAATAGTAATGCATTGCCCAACATGCTACGTGATGCTTTATAATTGCTTTGTGGTTAATATGACCCCAAATCATGAGCTAGATTTTATTTCTACTTTTTTTTCCCTTCAAGGCTGGCTTGTCAATATAAGTTTTCCTCCCCTTGTAACTTATGACACTTGGAAAGGACAATAACATTAACCTATATCCTTCACCATTGATACAAATGATGAAACATCTTAACTGTCATAGAACACTTTTTTTGGGCTTTTCTCATCTTCTGGCCCTGAGTTTGAATCGATTTCTGAGGGAAAACGAAAACATGAAGGATTTTGTAGAGCATCGTCAGTGTAAGGCCAACCTTCAACATCTTCTGTCAGTTCCACCTTGGGTTACTCTTCTTGCGTATCTGCGAGGAATTGTCCTTTTGATCCATCAGTTTGGCAATTATAGCAAGTCTTTTCCATATAGAGGTATCTGAGTCGGCTGTTTTGAGGACATGTCGATGCTCATAAAGGAAGAAGACTAAGAACAATATAAGGGCGGAAGTGGAAGTAATCCCTGTTATAAGGAAGAGACCCCAGAAGCTCTCAAGTGTTAGGCTATCTGAAGATGCACTGTTATTTTGATCAGGACAGGTAGTCTTGTTTCTGTATAACTTCTTGTCAATCTCCTCCGTGACTTTCAATATTGTTCTTGATATATCAGGGACCAATGGCGAGCCTTTAGGAAATACCTGAATAAAATTGGGAGGATGTATTAGTAGTAGATACAGTATAGAAAATAATACCCTAATCTTATAATATCGATTTCAGAGCTATGAGTATACGTTTCCACTGGAAATTTGATGGTTGTTGGGGCCATAGAAAGGGATATCAGATGTAGGATTAGTCCCATGTCGAGGAGGGAGATAAAACATAGATGATCAAGTTTAGAATTAAGACTCCATAAAGTTGTGTTAGTTACTGTTAAACTATGAACAGTTGTATTTTTAATCAAAAGAATAACAAAATACAATTGCATAAAACTATGAACTTTCCCCATAGAAGGTGAAATCTTACTCAAAACCATGACTCATAATACTACTGAAACTTTAAAATTCTAAATGCTATTAGAACTCGATAACAAAACAACTCCTCTAATTAAGAGAATTTGGGTGTGGTACTTACAAAGCCAAAGCCATCAGTCCTATAGATGTTGCCAACCATAGTGTACTTCCCACAATACTTGGAGAGAAAGACCTTGATGTAAGGAATCTCATCAATAATGGCACCAACACCTCCCCTTGAGCTGCCTTTAGTCAGGGCCTCATCATACTCTTCATCAGTTTGATACACTTTGAGCTTAGACCTGTCAATGTTGAGCATGCCCAACATGGAGGGATCGCCCATGCAGCCAATATATTCCCCATTCCTTATGAGCTCATGAAGGTTGGTAACTGTGGGATGAAGCTGCTGCACTGTGAGCATTGAGGTTAAACTTGCAGTGTAGCTTGATGTGAGGATGAGCACCACAAATACCCATATGATCATTACTACCCGAGTGAAGTTGCTCACCACCTTTTCTCCTGCACCATCAAGCCGATTGTGAGTAACAAAACCATGAGAGGGAAAGAACTTCCACCATTTATACTCAACTGTGAGCGAAAACAAGCGTGGAGAAGGAGAAGTAAAAGATGGTGCCGAGCTGATGGAGGGGCGGGCCTCTGAAGCTGTCATTGATTCGGTGTTCAAGCACCCATACAACGAATCCTGTGAATATGAAGAAAGCCCCTATCACCCACCAAAGGCCTGTAGTGAGTGGTTTCAAGAAGATCCATGCACTCTTTCCGCGGTCATCCTTGATAGGAACCACCATAGACATGCCCTGCTCGGTGTAAGGCACCGTGAAGTCCACATACAAGGATCGGTTGGGTGTGATGGTCACATCACCTACTACTGCATCAAAATTCTACAAAAACTTGGCCAATTAGAGAAAATGAATTGATTGTTGTTCAGTACATATGATCTTATTGCGACTAACCTGTAAATAGACCTGGGATATGAGATCGTTGTAGCTCCCCTTCATCTTCCCATTCCTATCCTCGAATGGGATGTACTCGTAAGGTACACTGTATGGCAAGGACGCCATAACTGTGTCAAACACCTCAATACAGAACCCACTTCCATTCCGATTTGTCAATGGATTCCACTCCTTGTTCACAAACTCGCGGAAACCTTGTTTGACTGGAACTCCTATCTTCAGTTTCTTTCCTGTCAGCATCTCCCAATCCAACCCCTTTGGGATCGCCATCGAGTCTCCTGGCCACACCACCCTTTGTAGGCTTGCTCTGAATCTAGTCTCCCCGATATCCCATGATCCGCTGTCCAGAAGCCGACTCTCTTCTTCTCACCAGCCACCACGTTGATGATCTCAAATCTCGGTGTTGATTGCAACTGTCCATTGTTCAACCTAAACTGTCCTGTCAAACCGTTGAAGTTAGTACCTAGAATCGCATCTAGTAGCCCTTGGCCCCTTGGTCGGAGTCCTAGTAGCTCCAGATCTGTTGTGTGCTGGTTTATAGCATTGAGTCTTCTTCCAGTTGACATCGAATTTGCATTGCCAAAACTTTCAGCTGCCAATGCCAGTGCCCACGCCGTGTCATAGCCCCACAATGCAAAAACACTAGGCTGGACTAGTTCTGATGCATTAGGATTCTGCTTGTGAAACCATTCCTTAAATCTAGTGTAGAAGTCCTCATGTTGATTTGAATCCACAACATAAGGCTTAACAGTTAGTATTCCATGCATTGCATCGACTGTTGAGTTGTCCATGAAGCCCAAGTGATCAGTGAGGCCATAGGTTACAATCCACGCATAGCCTTCTTTCATCATGTCAGCCTCCCGCGCCTTCAAGAAGATACGGGAAGCAAGGGAATTTGAAGCGTGCACGACAAAGACACGAGTCTGCATGGTCTTGAGATTGTAGAGTTCGCGAAGGATTTGATCGTCGTTAGCAGTGAGGGGGATCATGCTGCGGTAGGGGACACGGGCATCAGCTGCCTGAAATGCATCTATGAGGTAAGGGATCATGCCAGTGCCGTAGTCAGTGTCTTCGAAGATGGGGATGAGCTGGTTCCAGCCAAAGGACTGGACAAGGGAGGCAACGGCTTTCGCCTGGGTGGAGTCGCTGAGAGCAGTGCGAATGAAGTATGGGATTCGAGAGGATGAGAGGAAGGGGGAAGTTGCAGAGAAGGAGATGATTGGGGTTTGGGATTTGTTGCCCAGCTCAGCTACGAATTTGGCTTGAATTGAGGTTTGTGGACCGAGGATTGTGTGGACTTTGACATTCTTCACAAGATCAAGAGCTGCATTTAGAATGTAGCAGTGATCAGCTGTACGTAAATTTGAGGCCATATAATTCTACAGAGTTGGGTTTCACATTACTCATAATCTTTTCTAATGGGAGAAGAATCAGTCTTTTTCAACAATTGATATGGATTCAACGTGTTTATGGTACAGAAAGCTTTTAGTGCGAATGAGGTAAAAAAAATCATTGTTATGTTGATACTACTACTATGATGCCCTCCCTGAATTCATTTCTTTGAGCATGTAATAGATCTGTATGCTCTCTGTGTTCAGCGTTACAAATTTGAGTTTACATAGATTGTGTTGTATCAGTTTTTGTGTGGAACCACATGATTTTTGGTATTTGTTCTTGTTATCTCAGGGATGTGGGACTATTTGTTCGACCCAAACCCAACAGTTATCTCAGGGATCTGGTTGAAGTTCTACAAATATTTAAGCGTTTAAGATTAGTAGTTATGAGTAGTATGTTTCTCCTTGAGAGGCTTGGGTGTATGCAATAAAGGCTCTCTCCATATAAATCTTTATGTCGATCTTTTTCATTTTTATGTATGTCTCATGCAAACGTCTTTGAAAAGGAAATATTAGTAAGGTACTGCTTTTAAGATGAGTAGAATATATATGAATGATTCTCAGTAACATGTAAATTCAACCTAGCTTTATGTTCTCAAGTTTCTTCCATGAAGTTGCTAAAGTATCAAGCATATGCATTATAAAGGAGATGAAGAGGGACACAATCTCATACCGCCTGAAGCAGCGATGACTACATCTTCCTGCGAATTCCTCAGATGAAGGGCCAGCCTCGTAGTGGAGTTGGGATGTGCAGCATAGAAGTCATCCAGTGCCATTTGAATGCAGCTCCAGCTTAAGTTGCCCACCCAGGTTCCCATGTCCAGTATCACACCGACATCAAACTGGCTCGTCGAGTTTGGTTCAATCTGGCTCGACTGGACCAAACCAGGTTGTCCTCCGAGGTACAGAGAGAAGAGAAGGAAGGAGGAGAAGAGTTGAGTAGACTTCTTCATCTTCATCTTCTGAGCACTGATTAAGAGAGGATGCTGTGTGAGCAGATATATATATATAGAGCATGCAGTTTGGAGTGTAGTTAGTGGAGAGCTAACGGAAACCATGTGAACAGCGCGTTGGGCACGGTACTGGTCGGTCAACTGGGGTCGTCAGGGGCCAATGGATGCTTGACATTGAGGAGAGTCCACTCCGGCAGTGCGAAATGATATCAGTCGAAAGCATGGGAGAGGCACTAAGCCACTACGTGAGGAAGATCATTGTGACCTCGACCTTCACTCTCGTGTGTTGCGCGTGGATCAACTCGTTGACTAATCTTTTTGTTTTAGTTGACGAACATAATTCCTATAAATTTTCATCATAATTCACAAACTCAATCTTAATCTGATGATGTGGATGGCTCTTGCCTCGGGCACTCTCTTGATGGCGGAAATGCTTTCTGCCATAAGATTGAGCAGACACGATTCCCCCACAACGTCGCCAAACATGCCTTTTGGCCAATGCGGTGTTGGTTGGTGATATGTCGAGTTCGCCGAATGGACTATTTGAAGAGAAAAAGATGTGGTAGGAATTATGTGAGGAAAATATTGATTTTTCTCTTCAGTATAAAAATATGACGATAAATTTAATGTAATTTTTCAAATAATGATGACATAAACTTTCCTGCAAAAAAGAGCCTAGAGGGTCAGGGACATTCAGACAAAACCCAGACACAGGTTGTTTGATTTCAAGGAAGTGGGCGGAAGTAAGGAAGTGAGGAAATGTCATTTCTCACTTCTTTATCTATCTAAACACCAGAAAATGAAAAATGTGAAAACACATTTTTCTTTTCTCTTTTACATAATTATTTCTTCACTTCCAGGATGCTACAGTTAATTTTGTAATCATGTAAATCTCATTTGTAATAAATTGTAACCCAAAATACTCAACTTTATGCTCATGTAAATCTTACATGCATTTTAATTGCAGTTCAATTTTTATTTTTCTTAATTAATTTTTGTTTTAATATTATTTTACGATCAACTTTGTGGTCAACTTTTCTACTTCCACTTTCACAATACATTCAAACACTGAAAAAGACATAACATTTTTCAAATCACACTTCCCAACAACATCCAAATACCGAAAAACTTACTAACTAATTCTCAAGTTCTAAAAGGAACTATTACTACTTCCTCACTCCACCCCTAACCAAACAACCCAAAGATGAATGAAGACTGGATGAAAACTGGATGTACAAAACAACCGCCTGCATCAAAGAAGAATATCTGAAATGCACGACATACTTTCAAGAAATCAGTGCATGCTGTGCTTATAACCGAACATGAGTACAGATCATCATCATCCAGGGTTTTACTATGTTTAAGCAAAAACCTGCAGAAACACAAAAATCATGCACTCCTTCAGCCCAAAGAGCAGGATTTTATAATGACTCCACAATGATGAGCGATGCTTGTGAGTTAGTCAGACCTCATGGTACTCATAAATACAGGAATTTCCCAGAAACAGAACTAGGTACAATAATTATATGTAAGTGCCAATCGACATTGAAAGAGGATTTCATGTGGACTCTTCTATCATTTGACGGGAACAAGTAAACCACACAGCATGGTTCTAAATATCGGATATTGGGATCGTATCGGATGGGGGTTTTTCATATCGGATATCGGATATTGGGGGAGATATCGGGGATATGCGCGCATATCAGGCGTTCATATCAGACACTATATATAATGAAATATTGATAACTAAAAGTTGCTTTAGTGTCATTGATATTATCTACCTAATAAAAATGATGTAATATGCAAGCAAAGACAGTAAGAAATAATATACATTTGCACGCAGTCGTGCAATAAATAAGTTATTTTATATCGGGCGATATATCGGATGATTTATCGGACGACTTATCGGCCGATATTTCAAATATCGGCCATTTTTTGCTGCAAATGATATGGCGAACGATTTTCCCATATCGTATCGGCAGCAGGCAAAAAAAGAGATATCGGACGATATCTCGGCCGACTCGGCTGATATTTAAAACAGGGCCACACAGCATACTACTGTTACATATTTGTAAACATCCGAAGCCATGCAACCAGAATATTTGATTCTCATGCTCTGAAATAAAGATACAGAAGTCTCCGTCTTGAATGTGAAAATTTAACCTACTACAGCATCATGAATCTGGTTTCAAGTGACTTTTGCCTATATTTGTAAACTATGTCATATGGTCAGGATCGATACTGTTCCGAAGGAGAACTTAAAAAAAGCTCAGAACGCACTTTGCTCTCCCCACTATGATTAAAAAAAAAAAAAAAAAGGCTTCAACGGGTTGACGGTTTTGATTTTTCCACGAGAACAATCCTACCATTCCACTCGGTCTGATCAACTGCACGTATTGCTGCATCAGCATCTTCATCTCTTTCCAACGATAAAAAGCCAAATCCACGAGATTCCCCGGACCTATAGAAAGAAAGGAACTTTCAACAATATATAACTGCAGAAACATTTCTACATTTGGGCATATGCAGTTTCAGAAGTAAAGAAATCTGAAGGAAAGAAAAACTTAAGAAGTTCAGCTTAATGATGAAATGTTTAAGATATGGAACTAAGATGCAGGAGGAGACAAAATGGATCACCAGACTGTTTTATTTGCCACTTTGTAAAGTTCTAGCAGTCTTATCCTTAACGATGATCAAAATTTTAAATTGCATCATTTGTTCTTTGGAGAAAACATAAATATATGAAAAGAGAATAACAACAATACAGAGATAACCACTAGTGGTCAGAGGATAACAAGCACCTGGAGCTCTGAAATCTTAGATTTAATAGTTGAATTGTAAGTCTAAATGTGCTTCATACACCACAAGAGTAACCAAATCAAGAAATCATATTTCATAATCTTTAAGGCAGTGTTGCTACTGTGGTAAGGCTCTAAGAAACATTTTATGGAAGAAAAAGGGCCTAAAGACTAGGTTTCAATGTGGCCAAGCATGATTCTAGCAACTTGCAAAATTTACCTTGAAAAATAAGGGAAAAAATTATCCAAACAAAATCTGACCCAAAACATATAAAATTACATTTCGTTCAAAACCCTGGTCTAAATAAAGGATAGAATCTACAGAATATACAACCTACTTACAAGAAAAAGAATAATGCTAAAACCCAATTAAGAAGACTGACGTAGAGTAGACCTATGACTTCCTTTGTGTATAGGCATAGTTCAATTATGTGTGTGCAGTAAGTTGTGCAAATGGATATTGAACTATGCAATTTTCTCCCAGCTAGCAGTACATACACAGTCATAGTGAGCCGATAGGGCATGGAACATAGCATGGGTGTAAACTATTACTAGGACATAAAGGCAAAGATATACAAGAAAGAAAAGTAAGCTAAGTATATCAACCATTATATTTTTTTATGTACCAGAAAGAAAAGTAAGCTAAGTCTATCAACCATTATATGATTATATCCCTTGTATGTACTAGAAAGAAAAGTAAGCTAAGTTTACCAACCATTATATAATTATATCTTTTTTGAAAACTTTGGCTCCTCTACTTGTTTCAAGATCTTCAACAAAATGAATAATATTACAGAAGATCTAATCGACTTAACATATGTAGCATGGACACTTCTTCATGGACCCGTGTCGTGTACGAAACGTGTCCTACGCATGTCGGACACACGTGTCGTGTATATTTTAAGAATTTTCCACGTACTCATGTGTCGTGTCCATTTCAACATTGTTGTGTCCGTGCAACCATGAGCGGACCCATTGGTTGGCTAGGCCGGGCTTTTATAAATTGCCTAATACCCTTTTTCTTTTTCATATATTACCTTAAACCCCCTTCTATTTTGGTTTTCTTTTGGCAAATTTATTTTTGGTTCTACCCCTGATTTAGTGAAGAATATTGTTTTATTTTTTTGTTAAATTCATATAATTTATAAGCATAAGTTATAAAAAGTTGCAGCTCACCCCAAAATTTATTCCTGGTTCCGCCTCTGCGTGCAACATAGAACTTAACAAAGGATAAACCCAATCAGTTGTGTCTAGCACTTAAGACATCAGAATCAAATGCTCCACAAGATTATAAGAGCATGAGATATTGTTCCCTTTTGGTTCACAAAGTAAACATTTATTATCAACATTTACATCCCTCATAAAATGATCACAACCTATGTTGCACAGACACGAGAATGTTGAAATGGACACGACGCATAGACACGTGGCAAATTCTTAAAAATACACACGACACGTGTCCGACATGCATGTCGGACAAGTTTCGGACAAGACACGGCTCCATGATAGAATCACAGCAGAGAACCCACCCAAGGATACGCATATAAATATATCATGAAGTTTAAGGTCTCATGTAGGTGTAACATCCTGTTCTCAGAATACGTACTCAGATACGTGTCCTGATTTTTTTCCTTGCATTATTTTATTTTTCCTATATTATCCTGAGTTCGGAACCTAGCCCGGGAATTTTCCCTTCATTTTCTCTTTCTTTTTCTTCCTTTTTTCTTTTCCTTTTCCTTTTCCTTTCTTTTCTTTCTCTTTTCTTTTCCTTTTCTTTTCTTTTTCTTTCTCCCACCTTCTACACATTTCTTCCCCTTTCTTTCTTCTTCTTTCTTCTTTCTTCTTCTCTTCTCTCCCTCCGTTTCTCCTCTCCCTCTCTCAAGGCCAGCCAAAACCCTCTCTCCTCAAAATCTCTCTACTCTCTCTTAATCTCTTTCTCTCCCTCTAAACTCCTCCCTCTCTCTAGACCGGACAGCCATCACCTTCTCCGGTGACGACCTCCGGCGGCTAACCTTCCTCTCCAGCCACACCCTCCTCCGACGTCATCTCTGGCCAACACCCCCAACTCCACCACCTTTTTTTCATCTGTCTTTCTCTACATATCCACTCTTTTTCTCTCTCCTCTCAAGATCCGACAGCCCCCTCTCATCTCCGGCAACCCTCTCCATCACTCTCCTCCACTCTCTCCCCTCTTCTCCAATTTCACCACCACCACTCCACAACCACCACTTCATCCATCAATTCCACCACCCCAAAACCAGCATCACCATCTCCATCTCCATCTCCACCAAGCACCACCACCTCAACCATCTTTCCTCCTCCAGCATCTCCTCCCACAACCACCAACTCTGCCTCCACCTCAAGCCCCGGCCTCTCCTCCTCTTGACCTGACCAAGCCACCCCTTCTCGGCCTCCATGGTTGTGCCCGGCCGCGCCCTAGGCCGGCCGCACACCCCTCTCTCCTCTGATCTCTCTCTCGGATTCTAATTCTCTCTGTTGATTCTCTTTCTTTTCTCGCTCTATCCTCTCTCTCTCTCCTCCCTAGACGCACCCTCTCTTTTTCCCTCTCCTATATTCTCTTTCTCTCTCCTCTCTTTTCTACGCACTTCGTGCGTTAACACCATCAGCGTTCCACCGGAGTCCGGTGTCGTGCCTGAGTCGTTCTAGGCGAGTACCTATTTTTGTGTGTGTGTTTGATTTGTTTGTGCGAGTACTCTTTTTGTGTGTTGTGGTTGGGCGATATTGTATTTGTGTTATGCGTGAAATTGTATTTGTATGGATGATGTGTGTATCTGTATATGCAAATTATTGTAATTGTATCAGTGATATATTATATTATGTGTGATGAGTGTTTGTAATAGTGTAGGTGATACTTGTTTATGTGCGTGTGCTTATTCTAATATTTGTGCAGGTACTCTTATCCACTCCTCGCGAGTGTTAGCCTCCGGGCTTTTCTCCAGCCTTCGGGCTATATTCCAGCTTCAGGCTTAAACCCTCAGGGTTTCTCTAGCTCCGCCGAGAGGCGAGCTTAGCGTCAGCGCTTTACAGCTAAACTCGCCCGAGCATAGCTTCCCGCATGCGTAGCATGGCGTTCATACGCCCGCTTCACCGTGTGCGTATAGCTTCTCGCGAGCGTGGCTTCATCATATGCATTAGCATAGCATAGCATTATTACGCTCGCTTTGCCTTGTGCGCCTAACTTCGCTGCGAGTGTGGCTTCACCGTGAGCGTTATCAGTGTTCAAATGCTTGTTGCGCCGCGAGCGTTAACCTTGCCGAGTAAGTTAGCGTTTAGAGTTGCACGCTAGCTCCGCCAGGAGCCAAGCTCTGTCGTGAGTCGAGCGTACTGCTGACACGATCTAGCTTCGCTCCAGCTTAACTAGCCCCGCCTGAATTATTATTAGTATAATTAATTATTATTGTTATGATGGTTGTGAAGAGTTTAAAATATTTTTTACTTTGTTTTCTTATACTAGATTGTGTGTCCGGTTGCTTGTATTGTATCGTGATCCTATACTTTTCTGTATGATTATACTCCTAGTACTACAACATCGGAGCCTGATTCCTATATTATCTTACCTGACACTCCAATTACTTGTACTTACCGGCTACTGACAAACAACGCAAGGATCGTAAGTGTTGCACAAAGGGACCAAAGTGCTCTATAGACCTAAGTTCTCGAAACTTACGATCCGGGGAAACCACTTCTGAACTCCATGGAGAGGCTACCTCTTGACTCCTGAGTGTGAGCCACCTCTTGACTCCTGAGTGTAAGCCAATCCCACTTTGTATGATATTAATATATCGAATACATCCTCTATACTTCAATCCAGTACCTGATATATATATAGAGAGAGAGAGATAGACTTGTGTCCTTCCAAAAGAATTTGAGCCTGAATCCTTCCCACTCAAATACCTACATCCGACATTCGAATACAAGATCCACTCAGTTGAAGTTGATCTATATTGTTTTAAGTATCTATAAACCAAAAATCAAGTATTTTGAATACTTTTTGCCCATACATCAAGTGGGAAAAAACAGACGGTTTAAATAGTGAGTTGATTAATTTGACGGTGTAGAACATTTAAAACCTAACAAAAATTGATTTGTAGGGATTTTTAAATGTTTAGATTATGATCAAATGGTCGGATTGAGAATTTGTATGTCTAAAGATATAGATCTAACCAACTTAATACTTTCGGCCGTCCATTTTACGTCGCTTGATGGATATGCAAAAAGTATTCAAAACACTTGATTTTTGGTTTATAGATACTTGAAACAATATAAATCAACTTCAACGGAGTGGATCTTGTATTCGAATGTCGAAGGGTTATATTTGAGTGGGAAAGATTATGGCTCAAATACTTTTAGAAGGACACAAGTCTCTCTCTCTATATATATATAGCAACCTAACAATAATATCAGGAGCGATTGTTATTCAGTCACTCCCTCGTTCGAATAATAGTAACTGTATATCAAAGTTCAAATGAGTTCTACTGGAGCCAGTATAGACTGCCAATAGTACGGAACACTGGAAGAGAATGATTAAAATAACAAGTGATACTGAATATTATTATTATTACTACTATATATAATATACTTTGCTCGCCACTTGTGTAATACTAATCCTGTGCTACTATAATTAATTCCTAATACTCTTGTTATTGGATTATCTCTAGCCTCCTGTTACTAAATCTTATTATACTCTACTTGTAAGACTTGTGATAAAACACATTAGCCTGCACCAGATATAACAATTATCAAACAATAATAATCTCAGGAGCAGGTGTTATTGAGTCACATCCTTATCCGGATAATGGTATTCGCATGTCAAAGTTCGGATGTGTCTTACTGGAGTGCAGACTCCAATATGAACTTCCAGTGGTATGAAACACTGGACGAAAATGATTAAAATAACAGATGACGCTGATTGTTATCATTGTATAATTAAGTTATCTTGTCTGTCACTTGTATACTATTTCTGTGCAACAGTAATTACTTATGATATTCTTGTTTACTGAACTGTACTTGCCCGACTGACACCTTACTCCGTATACAATGATAATATCATGAACGTGTGTTATTTAATCACTTCCTCGTTCGGGTAATGATACCAGGTATCGTGATTCGGATGAATCCTGCTAGAGTAGGAACTTCAGTATGGATTAACCAGTGGCATGAGTCATTCGCAGGGAATGACTAAAATAACAAATGATTCTGATTATTATTGATTGTATATTACATACATTGTCTGCCTCTTGCAAGATATTATAACTATGCTACTATATTTAATCTTCTGACTTGCTTGCTTCTTGGTTTACATTGATTCTGTGTTTACCATTTATGTTTACTATTCATTGCATGCATGACTTGAGTCCACGACACACTTCCCGGTACACGTATGCTTATCTGTGCACGTCACTTGGCTTCATTTTACGTACTCATTGGGTTGCTTTCTGACAACCCCTGGACCTGCATGTCCAGATCTCAGAGCATGCAGTGGAAGCGTTGAGGACCAATTCGTGGAGGACCATGCGTTCCTTGCGGAGTGATCGGATCTGCCGTAGCTCTTTCCGTCCTTGCCTCCTCTTGATCGGCTCTCGAGATTCCTTTTGCTGCTCGTGAGTATTTTCTACCTTTTATACTTCGTAAATCATACTTTTGCACGCTCTGTGATCTGTGTTCTTGTACTCTTTTTATTAAAATGTATATTACTACTATGCTTCCGTACTCTGATTCTTGCCTGTACTGATTCTTAGCGTACAGGGTATTTTCACCCTGTGTATGTACGTCGCAGCAACGTCTCCGTACCCGTGGGATCGGAGCGTTACAGCAAGACTCGTTACAAATGAATTTGGACTTTCATATCCAAAAAAAATATTCGATGATAACAAGCAAGTTGAAAAACCAATACATAGATTGGAAGTCGCAAGGGAAGCAAGAAATGATGCTTGATTGAAGACTTGGAAGTATATCCAAAAGAACCTATTTTCGAATGCAGGGGAAGCAACCCCCCCCCCCCCCCCAAAATGGAAAAATAAAAAGGGTTATTATGTTTTTCTAATTCCAAGTTCATACTTTCTTTCAAAACAAACTTCATCCTTGAACCTTACTTAACAGGATCTGTTCTATAGGCTCCGACAACTGTATCCTTGAGTTCTAAGGAAACCACAGCATGTCTATTGTTTGGACAGAAGCCTCATCCCCTTTTCGTTGTCGTTGTTGTTGTTGTCATTGAAATAGGTGAATTTTTGTGCCCCTTCCAGGATTCAGCCCTAGACTCCTTTTGCCTATCCTCCTTTTACAACTTAACCAGCATCACTTCACTTGGCATCTAAGTAGAAATTATGAGTAGCTTTCTTGTTAAGCACAGAAGCATGTTACTTTGTATTTCCCAGCTCAAAGATATGTTTCAATCAACAGAAGAAAAGGTATCAAAGCAAACAGAGGAAAACATATGAATTGCTTAATAAAAAGGAAATCAATCACTTCTCCAGTCCATTCATTTAACATGTTGACAGATGAATGTCTTTAAAAGGTTACATAAAATGGCTAGCCAGACTAGCCTTTTGACTCGATGACAGAATGGAGAGTCAATGCAATTATACAAATCACAGGGGTTAACGTTAACAAAGAACAATTTATCCAACTTTAATGAGTATTGAGGCCTGTAGAATGGAAAATTTTAGGAATAAGACCCCCAAAGTATTGCTTTCTCCCCTTGAGTTTTTTATATGAGAAAAGAAATAAACTCCAACAAGATCAAAGTATCAGTTAAATAATGATGAGCTTATGTATACATGATCAACAACTAACACAACAAGGAAAAAAAAATTGTAAAATAATTATTAGACATTTATACCATTCTTCTTGTAAATAAAGGATGATGAAGTATCAATATATAGGAAGAAAGTCCTGGTAGCATAACTTGAGTAAAGGATGTCTGTCACCCAAAAAGTAGCATAATTATAACTAGAGGTGTCGACTAACAATTAAGAACACTAAAGCAAGAAAGGTGCTAATAGAGGACAAGGAAGCATTAATGTTTGAATATATAGTCTAAGCCAAAAGAAGACAATGTGAAGGAGTCCACAACATAACCTCAAGAGAAGAAAGAAGATAAGAAAATGACAGCAGAAGAGTTATACTGATGTCTTTCAAGGGAAATTCAAGACACTATCTTTCAGCTAACTGCAATAAAATGGTGATAATGAATATAAGGTTTTGCTTTTAAAAAAAAAAGAAAGTAGATAAATGAGAAAAAGTTTTCCTAGGTCCCTCAAATAACTTAACAGGAGCATGATATTTAAAATTCTGTTGACATTAAATTTGGCCAATCCACTTGTGGGGCCTTAGACCTATATGTCCCGCAGATGAACCCATTTTGATAGGAAAAGCCTAGAATGATGGTGAAGGAAGTGGTGATGATGGTCAAAAGGACACATTATCCCCAGAACATCCTTGTGAAAAGCATCACTAATAATTTAGAAATATATAATGATAGGAAATCACTACTGGTTAGTAGATATTACATACAGTAATTGACTGATTAAGTTCTACCCACAATGAAATACATAAAGAAAAACCGACCTTTGCAAACAGGCTGTGGAAAAAGCATGAGCCAAATAATCCTCCTCTGAGTCCCAGACCAAGATATGCTAAGTTTATGGTAAAAGAGACCAACTAGAAACTTTGGCAAGTTTTAAAATTAAAAAGTTTGGTAAGGTTTAAACTGAGCAATTGTCAATCAAAAATTTTCAAGTGCTTCAATAAATGGCACTTGCATACTTCTTAAGAAAAATGACACCTACATAACTGTAAATTCAATAACGAACATGCTGCAATCAGCTAGAGATAATTCAAATACTTGTTATCCAGTGAACAAATTCTACAGCATGATAATACTAATGATTTAAATAGATTTTTCTACTTTACAACCTCTACAAGTGAACCTAGAACTTCAGCAAAAAAAAAAAATGGTGCAAATATATTTGGGAAAGACCATGCATAGTTAATTTCAGGAAGTCATATTACTAGCGAAAATATCAGCCTCGTTCCCTGATTCTAGTTCACTTGAATTTTGCAATAAAAAATGAGAAATTCAGTAACGCTGCAGTATATTATAATTTCTTCAGACCAGTTCTTTCAGTTAGATTTTGATAAGGCATCCACCTCTAATTAAAACAAAAATCAGTTGCTATATCATAGTTATTTACAGGAGCCTAGACCAAAACATAAACACCATAAGTGCACTGTGCCTTCACGTTCTCCAGGGCAAATTAAAGTTCAATGTGATAAGTATTAAGGTGACTGAACCAATGGATAATAATAGACACCAAGAAGTTGATGCATAAATAGTACCATGTGACTTCTACATTGTGGATGCTATGCAGACAAAATAATATTAATTAGAAATTGCTGCTATAACAAAGGCATTTAAATATTTAATAAAACAAAGTAACCTTCGATCACGGACTATGCGAACATCTGTCACGCGGCCAAATCTTGAAAATTTCTTCTCTAGATCCCTCTCAGTGGTAACATAGCTAAAACCTGCAACAAATAAATTGTTCCCAGGCTTGCCCAATCCTGTGTTTCGATTAGCAGGTGGCAACCAAGGCCTCCTTGGCGAACGGCAACGAGAGTGACTTGGTGGAGGAGACCTACGCCTTGGAGACAGCCTTCTCCTGTTAATGGGGAAAAAAGATGAAGCACAACAATTAAAGGAAGAAAATAGAGATAAAGGATCACACTTGAGATATGTGGAAAATAAAGCTTTTGTTCCTTCCCTGATGCCCAACCAATTATTCTGACTTGTGCTCAAAACAGGAATGCTATCTTAACCTTACCAGTTGCATTACATAGAAGAGAGGCATAAAATGTACAACCATGTGTACTGCTGGTAAGAGAAAAACTAAGAGAATGGAGAAAACATAAATACAACCAAGTTTTGTTTCCAAATTGGTGAGCTCATCTGAATTCCTAACAATAAATTTCCTTCTTTTAATGAGGAATGCCATTTTCCTAACAGCGGATCAATTTCCAGACATGGAATGAAGTTCATGGAGGTCGGGTCAGAAGAGGTGGAAAGAAAACTTGAGAAATTAAAATAATAAATATGAGCAAATTCACCTTGGGGATCTTCGATTATGATCCCTTGCATGAGGAGACCTTGATCTAGATCTACGGTTGTGATCTCTTCTACGTCTTGGAGAATCCCTTCTCCTCACAGGCGAGCGTGATATTGACCTACCCCTCCTCCATGGAGAGTCTCGCCTCCGAGGAGATGAAGCTATGTGTCTCCTTGGAGAACTATCCCTGTGGTGAGAGTCTCGCTGTGTTGTCCTCTCTGAAGGAGATTTCTGCCTTGCAGGAGATGAACAATCGCGTGAGGAATGTCTCTTGTGACCCCCACTATGTTCTGCAGGAGGTGAGCGTTTTCTTCTAGATGGGCTGTGCGAAGGTGCTGATTTCTTGTGAATATTCGCTGGAGATTGTACTGCTTCTTGCCTAGGAGATGGATGAGTGTGAGGTGACTGTTGTGAGGGGAAAGACCTTTCTGCAGAAATAGAAAATTGTCTTTCAGGTGATGGTGAAGCATTTTGAGTCTGAGGAGAATGCAGACTAGAATTTTCCCATACCATCCCTCCATTTTCTGAAGCTGCTATCACTGAGGAGTAATCATCTTCCTTCATTTCAGTACGGGGGCTCAAGTTTCCACCATCAATTTCTGCATGGACTTCAGGCTTTTCAGGATGAAAATTTGCTGAGGCATCTTCCTCTCCTCCATCCCCAGCTTCGTCTAATGCAGGAGATTTCACAATCTGACGGTTAAAAGCATCATCACCCATTATCCCATAACAATTGTTATTATCGCCTGTCAAAAGAGAATTATGAGCTGATGGATATGAATCTTCAGTATGAAACTCATTGTTGTATGTTTCATTGACATTATTATCAAGAAAATCGCCACGATGAACAAGATGGTCAGCATCCTCAGTCCCCTCTTTCTTGTCATCACTATGATAATCCTCCACAGAGAACCTCTGTTCCTCGGTACCATAATCAAAAAATCTCCTCTCCATATCGTCATGATTTAGATCAGATTCACTTGGTAAGAAAGCCTCCCCATGGTTTCTAGCAGGGGATGACAAGTCTGCTTGATTTGATTTCATTATAGAAGATTGCAGTCCCTCATTTTCAACACCAGCATGCATGACAGGTGAGACAGGGTACTCCTGATCCAAGTATACTTGTGTTCCATCATTTGGTACTTCATTTTCATGCACAAAATTTTCACCCATCTGATCATCCTTGTTCCCGAATAAGGCTAGATCTGGATTTTTCACAGGAGAAGACCCATCCTCTTCCCTGATTTCTTCCACAGCTTTGTCAGGTGAATCAATATCCATCCTATCACAAAACTCAACAATGAATAAAGACAAATAGTTATTTGTCTAATTAAAAAAGAATAACAGAAAATAAAACTTAGTATAGCACAAAGGCACTTGGCTATCTTTGGCTCCACATTCACTTTAGAACATGAAACACGCAAGCGCAAAAAATAAACAAATGAACAAAACCAAAAAGTCTGTTTTTGGGTTATCTTGTATCATCATTGAAGTGAAAGGTTGAAAACTTAATTAAGGCTTAGTTATATTGGTAGTTTGATTAATTTATTCGCCAGTAACTTATAGCATCTTCAGCTGGATATTCGCCAGTAACTTATAGCATCTACAGCTGGATATATACAATTAAAAAATTAAAACATATTTATTGTCACTTAAATGGATCTGATAGATAAAGGCAAGGTTCAGGAAATCAAATACACATGCATACTGTCAAGATTTTTTCCGGTGTTACCATTATCTTTTCTAGTATCCATGCAAAGTTCAACATTTTATCTGTACAGAGAATGGAACCCTCTCCAAAGTCCAGGCAAATGATAAACGACAAGGTTGTGAAGGACAGAGTTGCCAAGTGGGCAGCCAGGTTCAGACTAGGTGAATGAGAATATATTGGTGTTGAAGTTTGCCTCTCGCCAACATTTGTTGCAACTAGCATGGAGTTGTGTGGCGGTAGAATGCCCGGTATATAGAAGTCAAGAAGAGGAGAAATTAACCGGGGTCGGGACGGGTATATAGAAACTAGTTAATTTAACCAACCTGCTGGGTCACCTCCAGTTAAGTTGGGCTATGGGAGGTCCCAAGTTCAAGACATGGCTATGGCCTTTGTCAAAAAATAAAATAAAAATAAATTCCTAACCACATATACTCTCACACTCTCCTTTTAACATAAGGAATCCCACCACAGAAAACTAGATGGAAGCACATATCAAGCGGCAAGCAATGGGTGGTGTGGAAGAAGACGGTTTACCCATCAAGCCCGTGGCCTTATTCATTTCTCCCTCTTTTCTCATTTTCCTCTACCTAGGGTAGTTAGGGAAATTTCCTACCCAAAGACTAGACTAGCATGCCTATACAGAAAGTTCTTTTCCTTGTCTACAGCTTTATCAGCCAGGAATATTGCAATAACCAAGAAAATTGATGTTGGGTAGACATCCATTTTAAATTTTCATCAAATCTTTATCTGGGCATTAACGACAACGACAATGATCATGACAACTAGATTGGAAGCTTATTTTAGGTACCTTGGCCCTAGGATAGATGTCCAACGTCGTAAACCATCCTCAACTGATATTCTGGAATTGGAAGTGTGTAGTCAAATTTGCCTCATATTCCAAGAGTAAGAAGGGCAAAAAAAGTGAAGAAATAAGAGCTCAATCAAAAGGGTCAACCTCTAATCTTATGACTAACCCACTCGACTCAGTCACTTTCTTTCAAATCAAGTTGTTTGGGATTTGGTTATAAACTACAGATCAACAAGCATCAAACCCTAATTCTTTGTTTCTCTCTTCCCCCCTTAATCTTTGTATAGCAGCCAGTAGACTGTCCCCTGCTCGCTCTCTCTAACCAAATGCAACTTGGTCATATCCTTCCAACTCAAGCTGGGTACAAGAGGAGAACAAGGTGCAGGGACATGTTACGGTCCTTAACCTTGAAAGCTCAATATATTGCATAGCTTTTTTGAGCTTTCCCACATTATTCTTAGTCATTCTGTAAGTGATCTCTTTGTAATAAGGACTATAGAGGATCTAATCGTGACCCATTCCTAACCACGTGTCTGTAGAATCCCTTTGTCAATACCTTCCAAACAATCAAACAACCACATTAATCAGAATAATATAAGTGGGACCTTTGGCCAAGTATGATGATAGTAGAACTAAAATTTAAAGCAGGCCCTTGCTCAAGCATTATTAATAATTACATAGGCACAATGCAAAATATTTAAGCATACTATAATTAGATGTGTGTTTATTATTAAAACTATTCTGCATCATACGCACCTTTCCTTAGTCCTTACCATCTTAAACTTTAAACACTTCATGACATTCAGTCTCATATTCATCTAGCTACAACCCTAATGCATATTCCATTTCAAGCAATTAAAAAAGGGAGGTATTTCATTAATTAGTATTAAGTAATGCAGGAAATTCATGCAGTAGGACAAAAGATTTGCTAGGTTCGCCCTCACTGGAAAAAACATTTCGTGCCTCCACCCCTGATTGCGTAGGATTGGTTATAATCAAGGTTTGAAATATTGCCTAATACATACATGTATGCCTCACACTGATATTGTCGTTATGTGACCATATATGACCAAGACAATACCAATATTGCCAACACGGCGAGCCGAAATGACCGACCTGAACGGCAATATTGCTGATTCTAATACCAAAAACCTACAGGCCTATACTGTACCAAGATTTCAAGGTACGGTTATAATATAAGGTTCGAACAACAACCCAACCCCAATCAAGATAAAGGAGAATGGTTGATTTAGCTGACACCCAATGATATGTATGAACTGAGTCCTAAAAAGCATTATTGAAAAGCCTATCTAATGCATTAACTCTATTAGATACAAAGTGATCATGTCCCTTCACGACATCATGACATTTGGATACACATCTCCTAATTGTTATAAAAAATAATTAAACCAATTGATTTGGAAAAGTACCAATAACAGACAACTCTTCATAGTTGTATCTCTGATCCTATGTCCCAATTGACATTAAAAAAAAAAATTAAACCAATTTACCCATTTGACTTGGAAAAGTACCAATAACAGATATTAGTCTTAAAGATGGGAAATAAATATTAGGTGTCAGGTCATCTAGCTAACTATATTATCTTTAATCTATCCTTATAGAGAGAGAAGGGAAAAAAGAAAAAGAAATATAGAGAAAAAAAGTCTTTTCTTCCAGAGAAAATACATAATGTTGCAATCAGCCTTTATAGGTTGCTGGACTCTTGATGTAAATGCCATACCATTTTGTTTTCCCCCATTTTGGGGCGCCTCAAAGATGAATGAAATTCCTTATTGCAAATCACATAACCGTATCTCTGTATCAAAAAACTTTTCCGCTTCGAGCTTTAAGGCGATTGTAGGCTTGCCACATTTTTGTATAAGCTTAAATTGCATGAGTTGGGGGAAAAATTGGTTTTCCTTCCTAGCAACTAGGAGCCAAGGATTCATAGCAAGATCACTCTAGCTCATAGCTCAGCCAGCTACCACTAGAAGTTGTGTCAGTTAGTGATGGGGAACAAAACACAATTTAAGAATCTCTCCCTAGGTGATGTAAAACCACCTGGATCGCAATCACCTTCAAATCGTAACCAAAATTAAATTGAGAATAGGATAAGATTTTGGGTTTCCACCCCTTACGCGGGCTTCTCACCCAGAAACTCGAGAGCCAATAACTCAAGAATTAAGCCAAATAATTTGAGAAAAGTTTTAATCATTCAATAATCTCAACAAAATAGTCTAGGGGGCCTTATATAGGCTTTACAAAAGAGAACTACTGGGAAATAACCGATGTGGTACTAAACGCCCACAAAGGAACACAAATAAAGCTAAAACACCTACTCAAATAAAGCTGAAACAAAATACTAAATCCCCTGAATAATCTAAGGCATGACAAGATAAAGAACTGCGTGATGTCCTCATCAATTTCCTCGGGGTGGGAGAAACTCGACCCTGTCGAGTGATGACTATCCTCACGAAGCATCTCAATCGGGCCAAGGTGGTGGTCGTGGCAGCAGCATGAGTACATCATGTCGAGACCATGGTGGCGGAGGAGGAGCTGGTCTCTCTGACAGATCGGTTGTGGAAATAGTAGCACGATCAAGGCACCGAGAGTAGAGCGAGGCGCATCATCCAGGCTGAAGACGGGGCTGATACCAGGATCCCACGGGCTATCCAACTCGTAAGCAATGTACGCAATCCTCTTAAGAGTCATTTCGAAATCTTTACGCCAAGCGTGCAACTTTCTCGTGGCCTCAGAGTGACCCGTAACCATCACTCTATTATCAACTGTAAATTCCTGCAAAATACTATATGGGTATGCAGCAAATTTGTAGGTGTTATTGCAAATTGCTATCAGCCTAGTGATATCATCAATATGTGCAACAGGCAGATGCAAAGCAGTAGGTATTCTAAGCATGGCTTCTAACGATGGGAGAACGAGAGATATAATATGCCTAGAAGGACACACATCTAACGATGGAGGTACACAGGACTCGGACACAAACTCTAAACAACCCGAAAAATAAGTGTTAGAAATCATTTGCTGGACCTTGGCAAGAAATTCAGGTGACTCCCTAAAAGAAGAATTGATAGGAATAACCATAAAATTAGGTTCAACACAAGGAGACTCGAATGGCTGATTAGGCACAGTGGGTATATTAGGCTCAACTGTCTCGTCCACGTCATCATTGACACTATCAGAAGACATGTGAATTTCATCAATAATCTGTGTGACAGAATCAACTGCTATGTCTTCGATTATATCAACAGTTTTAGAAGAAACTTGATCATCCTTAACAGCCTTCGAATTATCAACTTCATTAGTGGGCACAGGCCTAACATGTTGACTCTCTGAAGGGCACTGATAATTATAATGTCCATAGCCCTTACATTTAGAACATTTGACCTTGGTATTGACCAGCGTTTTGAAAGTCAAGTCCAATCTTAATGCCATATCAAAGGCATCTTCAACAGTGTCTAAGTCATAGGGGCCAGTAATCATAGCACGTTTTATTTTAGGCCGTAAACCCCAAATAAACCTAGTTAGAGTCTCAGAAGGGTGCTCTCTCACTTCACTACGATGGGTTAAGTCCTTAAATATGGTAATGTACTCATGAACGGACATATGACCCTGATGGAGATTGTGTAGCTGGTCTAAGTGGGAGTCCCTATAATGCTGATTAGTCATGATGGCTCAAGCAAACAAGCAGATGCAGTAGGGAGCCCTAGAGTCAATTAAACTAAATGTATGCACTAAACAAAAAAAAATACCCTAAAGTTTAAGCCTAAAATGTAAATAAAAATGCATTCCTAAAATGATGAAAAGATGCAACCACTAGATCGAAGCAAATAGCATTTCAATCAACAAATTATAGCAATTCATATAGTAGTTGCAAATAATCTAACAGTTAACGAATAGGTCAAGTTGTGATATCACCTGAGGAGGAGTCGTTCACGCCCAAACGCAAAATTCTCGAAGATTCCTCAGAGAAATACTCACACTGAAAAGTTGAGATCGCCCACAAGATTCTTGGACAGCGGTGATAAGAAGTGGAAGCTGAATGCCTCGAGAATGGCGCAAATCGGGCTCGAATCGGGGCAGAAACAAGCTCTGACTGTGGTGCACTGATCTACTGAGCTGAATCTGGAAGACGATCGGAGCTTGAACCAGATTGTGACTGTTGTAGGAGCGTAGTACTGGTTGTCACGAATCCACTGCCTCGAAAACGGCTCAATTTGGACTTGAAACGAGCCCTGAACGGCCGTCGGAATATCCGATCAGTAACTGAACTGAGTTGGCTCAGTTGAGTCAACTCGGCCGAGTTGACTCGCTCACCTGACTCGGGCCTGGGTTGGTTTTAATTCACTTTGAACCAAACCCGGCCTGATTCCAACCGGTCTGGTTTAAATGAATGGATTCGGGTGCGTCGGGTCTGGTGATTTGGATCCGACCCGACTCGCCCCACCTTTTAAGTGTCGGGCCTGCTTAACCCTCACCCGCACACCCACCCGACCCTCTCTCACCTCTTCACTGTGGGTTAGGGCAAAGGCGGAGCGGGAGCAGCGGCACGGCGACTCGGATCAAGGGTGAAGATGACGGCGAGCGGCGGCGACGTCCGAGGAAGATGGCGGATCTCCGATGAGTCCTTGGAAGGTCCAGTGAAGAGGAATGATGATGGCGATGCTCCGACGAAGCTTCAAAGAGGGCGGCGAGTCGCGGATGGCCTCGGCGATGGCGACTGCAGTTGCGGCGAAGATGGCAGAGATCGGAGGAGAGAGGGGCGTGGATCTGGTGATCCGATCTCTCAGGCGACTTGAGAAGCCCTCAACGGCGGCGATGATGGCGATCGTCGGCGACGGTGGCTTCGTCGAGCGGGTGGTGGAAGGCGATGATCTCTGACGACGGTGGCGACAGGGGACGTGGATGTCGGCGGTGAGAGGAAATCTCCTCAGATCTCCGCGGCGAAGGCGAAGGCAGGGGCGGTTGCGGAGGCGTCGGCTTCGTCGGCTGGTGGAAAGCTTCGGGTGATCTTTGTTGTCGTTGGATGCGTCAGTCGGAGGCGCTGGCGAGGAGAGAAGGCGTCGGAAGGCGGAGGTGATGGCGGCGGACGATGGCGACTGCTTCGTCGAACCTGGCGTTGACGACGGTGAAGACCGTGGCTGTCGGTAGCGGCGGAGGGCGTAGATGTTGCTGCTTGCGTTGCTGGTGGCGGTGGAAGGTGATGCTGCGGCGGTGATTGCTTGATGGCGGCGTGGGGCAGAGATGAGGACGGTGGGCTGTTGCCGCCGGATTTGAAGGAAAGGAGAAGATGAACAGTGGGGTTGGGAATTTTTCAGGGATTTTCGACGATGATTTTTTTCACTGTATTTTTTTTTTTTGAAACAGTGTAATCTTTTTTTTGAATGGATCTAAATCTGGAGTTGATGTAGAACTAGGGTTTGGAGATTGGAAGAAAATTTGAAAAAGATAATATTTGAAGGGGATTGAAAACCGGTGCTCTGATACCAAAATGATGTAAAACCACCTGGATCGCAATCACCTTCAAATCGTAACCAAAATTTAAATTGAGAATAGGATAAGATTTTGGGTTTCCACCCCTTACGCGGGCTTCTCACCCAGAAACTCGAGAGCCAATAACTCAAGAATTAAGCCAAATAATTTGAGGAAAAGTTTTAATCATTCAATAATCTCAACAAAATAGTCTAGGGGGCCTTATATAGGCTTTACAAAAGAGAACTATTGGGAAATAACCGATGTGGTACTAAACGCCCACAAAGGAACACAAATAAAGCTAAAACACCTACTCAAATAAAGCTGAAACAAAATACTAAATCCCCTGAATAATCTAAGGCATGACAAGATAAAGAACTGCGTGATGTCCTCATCACTAGGGTTTCTCACCCAAGCACACTGGCTACAAAGCTTTTCAAAACAAATCTTAGTTCATTCAAAAACTGAGAAATCCAATGTAGTCTTGGCCTTAAATAGGTCTACATCAAAAGAAAAACTTACCACAACTGATGTGGAACTAAAAGAGAACTAAAGTAATTAAACTACAACTAAGACCAACATAAAACAACAATAGAATAAAACGACCAAGATATCTGGCTTAACTAGGCTCAAGCTCGTATGCCCTAATCAAACCATATCGATAATATGCAGCGATGCCTCCTAGTGTAGGCTCGAAGTCCTGAAATGATGTCCCCATCATTTTTCCGTGTTGGGAAAAACTCGACCCTGTCGAGTGCAAGCTTCCTCAGCTCTCATAGTGCTCTAAACAATCAAGAACCAACCGTTGGAGCTTTCTTCGATCAATCTAAGAATACTCAGAATCAAGTAGTCCTTTCCAACGAATTAGAAATATTTAGTAACCACCATCTCTAGAAGAGATAATCTAATAATTAATAATTTTATCAATTTGTTTTGCTGTGTAATTGGGTTTTCTCTGGGGAGTGGGGTAAGAAGGGTCTCTCAAAAGTAGGCTCAGGAGAAGGTTTATTCAACTGGGGTTTATCAGGAGAAAATATCGGACATTTACGAGCAACAATATCTTCAATATTAACAAAAGGACTAATATCAAAATCAGACAAAAGATCGATTATATGTGCGTTAGAATTAATCCTTCTCAAAAATTTGAAAGGTCCATCTAATTTCTTCACGGTACCAAAGGATACAGTTTCGAACAAATCCGAACCATCTGTAGTCTCTTACATTAAATTCTCGAGCCCTTTTACACAAATCCGCATAAACCTCATAGTTTGCATTTCTTTTCTGAATTGGTGTGTTGATCTCTTTATGCAGTTTATAAGTATGGTATGCAAATGATGCAGCTGACTCAAACACTCGAGTATGCTGTTGTGCCCTGACTCAAATTTATAAGATGGTCTAGGTCGATTTTCATGCACTACCTCTCTTTTGGACTCCTTAAGCTAATCAAGTTGAGCCATTTTTCCCCTGTGGTGCAATGGGTTTCTTCTCTGCCCTCCCGGTCTCTGGTTGACTTAGGATCAATTTATCCTTTATCCCTAATGGGTAAAAGTACAAGTATAAAACTTTCCCCTAAGGTGGCATCTAAGTCAAACAACCAAGGTCCTCCAAGAATCACATGCCCATTGTACTCGTGGCTAGCACGTCACACCAAATCTTATCCTTATATGTTGCAAACTGCACTGGTACAAGGCATCTCTCGTTCACTTCAATTGACATTGAGTTAACTCAAGAGACTTTGTAAGGACAAGGGTGGGCAACCGCTTCCAAACCTATCGTGGAGACTAGCTTGGAAGACAACATTAATGCAACTCCCACTATCAACAATAATTTTACAATTTTTATCACCAATTTCCATCCAAGTGTGGAAGATTGTGGTGTCAGTCGTCAGTTTCGTTAGGTTGAGTTAGGGTACAGCTAACGACATTGATGCGTTGAATAGTGGCAAGAAGCTCTCCTTGTTCAGTGGCATCATCAGAGTCATTCTCCTTGTTGCCTAAGTACACAACTTCCTTCTGTGTATTTTTCCTTTCCTGATCTTGTTGCTCACCCAAATAGAAAGGTTTGGATTTGCTGAGACAGACCTTCTCCACATGATCATAGCCCTGGCATTTATAACATTGAGTGCAAGGGTTGGTCCGGGGTACACTTTCAACATATCATTTTCCTTTGTCATCTTCCTTTTGGATGAAACTAGTGGAGTTGTTCTTGTACTGTGATCGCTCAAGATTGGACCTAGTAGTCTGGCGTTTATAGTCCAAGTCATCTTGAAAGTAAGATCCTCGAGAAACACCTCGGTCTTGGACTATCCGATAAGCATGCTCTAGGTCACAAACACCTCATGCAAAAAGTTCCCTACATAGATCTTCCCAAGACCAAACCTAAACCTAGAGAGGGTCACTGCAGGGAATTCGTCGACAAATCCGCTGCATCGAGTCAGGAACTCATCAAAATTTTCAATATACTCAACAGCAGATTGATTCTGTTAATTAAGCCTACTCCACTTGTTGAGTTGATGATTGAAGATTAAAATGCTTGTTTAAACTTTTGTAGCCAATGTGCTTTTGGGTGAACCCTAGGGAGAGAGTTCTAAATATTCTTGGGTCTGAAATCCTAGGTTGAGATTTCCTGATGTTTTTATCTAATTATTTCTTTCTTGTAGTTCGTCCCCCATCAGTTAGACATCTGGACGTTAAAACTATGTCTATGTCTTTGACACTTTTTTTTCGGGCATGCTCGTGTGAGTTGGAGCTCTAAGCTTGACACTGAGTCATGCTCTATTGCGGACCAAATTTGGTGGGATAAAGCTTCAGTAAAATGCAACCAATAGATGGCTGTCTGTATCCAAGTTGCAATAAGATAGACAGGAAAGAGCAACAAGATAATTAAGACAATTTCAGGAAATAGTTCAAGATTTTTCTTTCAAACAGAATATTACAGTAACAGCATAAAATAGAGTCAATGAGCAAACCAAGTTCCAACGAACACAAATCACAGTACAAACCCTAAATCCTCACTCCCACGAACGCAACTCCAATCAGAAATGTGATTAGAAAAAAAACATCCCGAAATTTCAAATTTGCGTGTGAACCTAACCTAGTTTACAACAAATTTCAATCTAATTTGCCCTCAAATAAAAGAAACCCCACTGAATCCCGCACCCACAACCAGGGGAAAAAAGAAAAAGAAAAAGAAAACAATTCCAATCTTCCTTCAATTCAAATTCCTATACTAACAACACAATCAAGTTAACAAAAAACCTAGTTTCCAAACTGAAATGAAAGTCATCGTCTCCCCACCTCCAAAAGAAAACCAAAAATCGCAAAAAATTGCAGAAAACAATCAACGCTGTACACAATTACGCATTGCTAGCTATCGATCAGAATTAAAGGAAAAAGGTACCTTTGGTCGAGCTGAGCGAGAGTGAATTAAGGGATCGAAGAGAACTGGTCTTCAAAAGCTAACCCCCTTTTTTCCCCTTTCTCAGGTGTTTCTTCAGTTATCAGATGGAAGAGAACGCTCACGCACAAAGGTTACATGACCCGGGGATCCGGTCACCGACCAATCCTGGAAACGCTCGCGGGTATTTGCCCGTCGCTGGCTCGCTGCTGCTAGAATGGGGGGTTACTGTCACCGGGGGTGGTTGGGATCTGCGCAGAATTTGGGGCTTTGTTTCGCGTAAAAAACCGTAAAAGGTCATGATTCAAAATGGCTTACATTACAATTATAACTATGGT
>JAVJIF010030867.1:0-186413 GCA_038442645.1 Agave tequilana
GAAAACTAAAAATCCGGGAATCAGTCAGCGATGCTGACCGACACCAGTTTTGAAGATTTTACAAAATAATTCTGAAAAATTCCAGAAAATCATGAAAAATCTAAAATATTAGAAAATAATATTTGAAACTGAAATCGGTCAAATCAGACCACCAAAAGGTCAAATCGAGTGGTATGCTGTATCGGGTTCCCGGTCCAGATCAGGGCTGACTTTAAGACTAAGAATCCAGATCTGATATCAAATAACATAAGTAATCACACCCAAAAACAAATACTGGAAGAAAATCAAAACAATACGATCAAAAAAATCGGGACACGTATCTGAAATCACCTAGAGGGGGGTGAATAGGTGACTAGCTAATCTAATGGTCAATTAATGCGGAATTAAAACTATTTATGCAAACTATAAATTCTTAAGCTAAACACACGAGGTATAACATAAGAGTGTAGCTGAATTCCCCGTGAAGGGCTCTGGACTATCTCCTCAGATTCCACTAGATAAGAGTTGAGGTGCCGTTATGGCTCTCTTGGTTGAATACAAGTGTGAGCAAACAATCCCCAAGCATATAACAATGTAAGCACAAATAGATCAAGCAAGTAAAGATATGAGCAATAAGCATAAGTAAGATATAAAGACAAGTGAGTGATAGAGAGAGAGAGCAATCGCAAACACGGGAGATTTGTTTCGAGATTCGAGCACTCTTGCTCTACGTCCCCAGCTTCAACACTATGAAGGATTTTCACTAAAAACCGATCCCACCGGATCACTCGGTGCCGCAACACCTACAAGCAAGTTCACACTAGAACTCCTTTGGACTCTCTAGTCCTCTCTTGTTTCCGTAAGAACAACACACCGCAAGCATGTAAGCTTGCCGAGGCCGCACCTCTATAATGAGCTCTCACTAGAACTCGAAACACCGCGAACCCGCAAGTCCGTCTCCTCAAAGTATAAAGATGAAAACTTTGGTGATCACAACACTTTGATCACCGAAAACTCTCTCACAACAAAGATCCCTATAGGATAGGTATAGCAATGGATAGCTCAAGTGTTTGTGAGAAAAACAAGGATGGAAGTGATGGTGAAAAACTCAAGAAACTCTTTTACAAAACACTCTTGAAAATCTCTCCTTTTGATATGGCAATTTTGGCTCTTAAACAAGTGGAGTTAAACACTTAATAGAGTAGGAAAAACTAGCTCAAAAACCCACTTCAAATCTTATATAAAATAGTCCATGGAAGCCCCCTTTTATACGCTAAGAAAAACTAGCCGTTGGGGCAAATCAGCAGTCTGCACTGCTGTCGGTCGACCGCTCGGTCGACCGGCCAACGGTTAGATTTTTGACCGTTGGGCCAGCGGTCGACCGCTGGTCGACCGTGGCCTGGATACAGAGAGCAGAGCTCTCTGCCGGTCGATTGCCCGGTCGACCGGGGCCATTTCCAGAGAGCAGAACTCTCTGGCGGTCGACCGGGTCGGTCGAGCGGCCCTCCAGCCAAACAAGGCGTGCACGTTGGTCGACTGCCCGGTGGACCGACCTCTGGCTTGGTCGACCGTGCGGTCGACCGGCAGAAGGCCAAAACAGTATTTTTTAGGGATTAAAAGTTTGTCTTTTACCTTCAATAAAATCCCATAAAATCTCTAAAAATCTACAAAAATAAGTTTAATATAATACTTTGATATACAAATATGTTTGGGTAAAAAAAAAAATCAAAATGAACTATTTTTTGTGACTTAGAAATTTTGGCTTAAAACAAAACCGTATTTTTCCAAATTGATTTTTTCAAAACTTCTCCAAATACAAAAACAAGATATTTTAAACACTTTTAAAGCTTAGTGTGTGTGTGGATATGATCCACTACACATATGATGAAATATCTATGTTTTTGACATTAAGCTCTAAAATAGTTTTGGTTAAAACATATGTATATATGAAACTCCAAAAACCAAAACGGTATTTTTCCAAAATGAAAACTCTTTTGTATTTTTTCAAAATGAAAACTCTTTTATAAAAACTTATCTAAATCTTGTGTGTGAGTGTATATGACACTTGAGCAATCCACCAACTATTCTATCCTTTACATTTTATTTAAAAACAAAATCTTACTAAAACAAACCTAGACACAAGTCTTCTCTTGAAGGTCTTTTTCTCCTTCTTGACTTGGTCCAAACTTTGATCCAAAGAGCTAAACTCCTCTTGAGTACTTGATGTGGTCTTGATGCACAAGCTCTTGAATCAACACGTGCTAACTTCAAAACTTGACTTGAAATCCTTTATTGAAGCTATACACTTACTAAGATCTTGGTCACATATCTGAGACTAATTAAACACAAGATCATTAGTACTATAACTACATGAGTTAATCATCATCAAAACTAGAGTGATGGGCATTTGGGCCAACAGTATCTGGGTACGTATTCCGGGAATGGGGTGCTACATTACCTTCTGTGTAATCGAGGTAGGACCTTCCACATCACAAGTTTCAAAACTCTTAACGACATAGATCAAATGTGGATGTGTGGCGTGAAAATATCCTCTAACCAAATAAGGTATAATTCCAACTGGTTTCCATTTTATGACTCCAACGAGTCTAGCCCTATGACTCTAACGAGTCTAACTTTATGACTCCAATGAGTCTAACTGCTAATTCAATAAACTCAAATACGTAAAAGTAAACTTTAGGAAAAGCAGTTATAACTTTATTTATCAGAATCAACAAATATCCATAAAATGCACTTAGAAATAATGTCTGTTACATAAAATTACCACTCCCTTAAAACCAGGATATCATAATGACTAGTCATCCCCATATTAGCAATATGCTCTAAGAAGACTTTTAGATGAAAGTCCTTTAATGAGTGGATCTTTAATGTTAAGAATAGTTCTAACACTATTTACAGACAAAATGTGATTTTGAACTTTGTCATTGATGTCAAGAAACTTGATGTCGATATGCTTCGACTTTGCTGAACCATTGTCACTATTGCAGTAGAGCTCTATAACTCTTATTGTCACAGTGAAGTTATAATGGCCTCTCGACTAAATCCACTATCTTTCTACAATCAAGAAAATGTAACTGGAAGTGGACTTTCAATTGTCGATACATCCAGCATAATCTGACTCTGTGTATCCGATCAGCTGTAACTGATCAAATTTCATGCAGTCTTCAGTAAATATCACATTGCCTTCTTAACAGTCTTCCAATGATCAATTTCAGAATTGATCAAGTATCTGCTAAGTTTCTTAATGGTATATGCTATGTCTGGATGAGTACAAACTTGAGTATACATCTGACTTTAAACCGCCGATGCATATGGAATGCCTTTCATTTCCTCTTCCTGTAGGTCGTTCTTTAGACATTATAGTATACTCAACTTATCTCCCCTAGAGCAATTCTTCATGCCATATCTATCTAGCACCTTATCGATATAGACCTTTTGTGATAAACCTGATATTTCACGTGTCCTGTCATGTTGAATCTGGATGTCTATCACAAAAAAGCGTCTCCAAGATCTTTCATCTAAAAATTCTTTGAGAGAAAACTATTGGTCTCAAGTAAAAGAACCATATCTTACTTGCTAGTAGAATGTCGTCCACATATAGCATAAGAAATATAAATCTACTCTCTTTAAATTTATGGTAAATGTATTGATCATCTACAATCTCCTTAAAATCAAAATCAGATATTACATGATCAAATTTCAAATAGCATAGACGGGATGCTTGATTTAGACCATAAATGAATTTTTTTATTTGCAAACCAAATATTATGAAACTTTTACTTTAGAACTTGATATTTGCACCATACCGATTTCTTTCTCAATGTTACCATTAAGAAAGACAATCTTAACATTCATTTTGTATAACTCCAGGTCAAATTGAGCCACCAGTGCCATAATAATCCTAAAAGAATGCTTCATGAAAATTGGGGAGAAGGTCTCCTTATAGTCAATGCCCTCTCTTTGAGTGAATCCCTTTGTGACAAGATGTGTCTTATACCTTTTGATATTGCCTTTTGAATCCCGCTTGGCTTTGAATACTCATTTAAAGCTAATCGGTTTCTTTTTTTTTTAAAGGTAACTCTACTAAATCTCAAACATCATTGTCTTTCATGAATTTTAACTCATCTTTCATGGCATTTGATCACTCAGTGGAGTGAATGTTGAGTTTGACCTCATTCAAGGATGGGGGTTATCCTCTAGCCTTATGTCAAACTCATGCTCTTGGATATAAACTATATAGTCATTTGCAATGGAGTATTGTGCTAAAATAACACTCGCGGTAAGAAATATTAGGTTTAGATATTCCGAAACTTAAATCCAAATCTGGGTTTGGTTCCTTAACTCTCAAGTAGATAATCAAAACCGATTAAGCGAAGCGAGAGAGGTTTTTTTCCCGTGACTCTTATATAAAATTTGTCTGTCCGTCTGTCGCCTCATAAAAGAGAGAGCAACGTCTCTCTCCTCTATCACCGCCGCGGCCCTTTCTCTCCCCCCCTCCTTCTTCCACCTCCTTCTCCTCCTCTTTCCATCACCGGCCTCTCCCCTCCCCTCTCTCTCCCCTCTCTCTTTTTTCCTCCTCTTCCTTCTATCGCTTCCCCCCTCCCTCGCCTTCTTTTTCCTCTTATCCGCCCTCATTTTCTTTGTCACCGGTCGGTTTTCTACTGCCGACGGTATTCTAGTATAGTCTTAGTGGAATCTATATTTCTTAGTGGGTTTAGATCAGCACGTAGATCCTAAAATGAAGATCCTTAGAATTTATAATGGATACGGATCTCATAGGATCCGACCCGCCCGACTCCGACCCGTTGCCCCCTTTAGCCGGCGGGGGTTATGCTGGAAACTTCTAGGCCTGTTCCCATAAAACTCCGAAGAGCTCCGAAACCCTTCCTTTCTTATCCAATCTCCCCAGTCGAATTGAAGAGCCGCTTAAATTCCCACTTTTATCGTTCGACAAATTTCGATCAAATCTCTCTCCCCCCTTCCAGCGCCATGGCGGGATCTCGGACTACGAAGAAGACAACAAACAGCAAGAGAAACCCTCGTCGTCCTCCTCCTCGGCCGCCGATTCATCTGCCGACGAGGAAGCCTTGGCCTCGATCTTGGCGAGGAAAGGTCCGCTGCCGTTCATCGAGGCGACGATCGATCTCGTGAGTCGAAAGTCCGATTTCTTCAAGGACGAGTCATCGGTGAAGAAGGTCATGGCGGCGGTCTCTGCCGCCAAGGAAAAGGAGGACGCCGAGAAGAAGAGGAAGAAAGAGGAGGCCGAGAGGAAGAAGGAGGAGGCTGAGAGGAAGAAGAAGAAGGAAGAGGAGAAGGAGGCAGCGGCAGCGGCAGCGGCAGCGGAGAAGATGGAGGTGGACAAGGATTCGGAGAAAGAAGAAGCGGAGACAAATGGAGAATCCAAGGGCAGGAGTAAGTCATCTCTCTTCTCTTGATCCCTAGATTCTTGCTCAGATGCTGAATTGAAACCCTATTTTTTGCATTCTGTTTAACCCTAGTTTCTTATACTCTGATCTTGACCTAAAAAAGTTCTTGATTATACTTCCCATGGTTAATTGAATAGAGTGAGGATCGGAGTGGCTATAGTTTTTATCTGTACTTGGGGAAACTGAGATTTGTCATTGCAGGATCTGAGGGAGATATAATAGTTGTTTTCATTGTTGTACTGGTAGAATTTGGATAGCAATTTTGCAGTTCATGAGTTTCTTTACTCATAAATCGTGTGAGTTCCAGTTTTCTAGGATTTCTGAAAGAATCCATATATTATCACCCAATTCACGCGGTAAGAGTCGCGGTTTTGATAAAAATTGATATCTAATTACAATTCAAGAAGTGTGGATTGGATGTGCTATTTCTTCTTGGCCACAAAATTTAATGACATGCGGATTGTCAGGTAACATTAACCTATCAGGTATAAATTTTTGGGTAAAATTACATGTACTCCCCTAAACCATAACAGCAGTAGCTTTTTTAGCCCTAAACATGGTTAATTGGCAGGAACTATACCCTTGATAAGGGTTTATAAGCGCTATAGTAATGTTGTGGTTTGTGCTGTTATTATCTTATTGCAGGTTCATTACTAATTGACCATGTCATATTGTTTCTATAACTTAAAGAGATAATGTATATTTTACCCTAATTTTGTACACTAAAGAACTATCCCTTCTTTTCAAAAGGAAATGAACATCAGATATGATTCATTTTAAGTTCTTAAAAAACTAGAATGCAAAGACCTATTGACCCTATAATTAGATTCCGTAGTCTTATTTGAAGGCGAGCCCAATGGAAATCTTTATGTCCACTTGACTGCTCACATTTAGGTAAATCTGGTCACACCTATACTATACTCCTGTTGTTGGCCTTCGAGTGGGGTACTGACACCAGGTTTGATACTTTATGCAAAATCTCAGATACATGGTAAGACTTGAGTATTAGTAGAACTTGACTTATTCGTAGAATAAAAATATAGCAAGATTGTTTATGGTCCCCATTGTTCATTATTTAGACAAGACATGAACTAGAAGATTTGACTAAATTTTAAAGAAACCAAAGCTTCTAGTTTCCATGTAGATTTCTGACCAGTAACGTGGTACTAGACTGCTGCCAGCAATGTAGATTTTTCCATGAGATTATGCTTCTATCAACTCTTATAATTATCAAAATATTTGTTTCTTTTTGCCAAAGTGTCCTTGAGTCCTTGCAATCCTGTATATTTTCAATTTCTATATTAGCATTTATGCCATTGGAAGTTGCAATTCACCCCTAATCACTTTCTAGTTTTTGAAATGGGAAATGTTATCCCTCACTGTTGCTTGCATAGTCTAGCTTCTGCTCATTATGTAGTCTGTTCTTAGAAGTAGTCAAATATTTTTTCCATCTGCAAATTAATTTCTTCAAGTTTAATGATATTCTAAGTAATTCTATTATGTTTTGCGTAGAAAGAAAAATATAATGCAATTTATTGTGGTTCAGGCAAGAAGTTACTTCTCTTCCTTTCTTTATATATTTTTTTTCTCTTTTGTCTTCCTGAAGTGCTATATAACTGTGTCAAATTACTGCACCTAAATTACCTAATGGTTTCACAGTAAACATTTAAAGAATTGATGAACACATAAAAACAGTGGCCCTGTTAAAATTTATAATATGTTGAGGGCGAGGATTATTTATGATGCACTAATAATGAGAATAAGGGAAGTACCTTCCATGTACATCACCTATCAGATTGAAATAAATTAGTTTAGACTGATAATGACAATAAGGGGAGTACATTCTATGTGCGACCTATCAGATTGAAATAAATTCGTAGAGATTGTTGACATTGAAACCTTTAATATTTGACTTAATATCTGATATCCGACCCCTTTATTTATGTATTCGCTTTAACATTAACTCATGAACCAGTTTTCAGTGGGAACAGCTGGTTAGAACTTAGAATAGGTATTCCTTGCCTTAAGGATCAGCTGTGGTATGGAGTGCTTAATGTAAATTAAATATTATCCTAAGAGACATTTTTCAAACTGTCTGTTGGTCATTTATCTAGTGCTGCTTATATAATGGGGAGGATTAATGTTGAGAGAGAAATGCGAAAAAAATTATCATCTAGTTGCGGTGACAATTGGAAGTAGGCTCTTCCCTGTGCGCAAATAAGATATTCTCCCTTGTTCTGCAAATAAGATATTTCCCCTTTGGCAGCAAAAATCTTCTCATGATGTATATTTGATGGGGACATCATACCGACTTCTCTTCGCACCTGTCAGCGTCTCCGCCACTATATTAAATCGATTCGCCTCTAGTTTTAGTTTTGAGATGTGCTTATATTATTTATTTCGATTTTACTGGACAACTGTTTAGTCTGTGTATCGTAGTTGTGCTTGGTTTTTGTTTGATTCCATTTGGACTTCATCTGAGTCAGTATTTAGGGTTGAAATTGAGTCTAATTGGCTATGTTTGTTTTCAACATTGTAGTTGTTTTTGTTGTTTTTTATGTTGTCCCACATTGAAAGTGGGTTTAGACTTGCAGTCAAGTGAAGCATATTTAAAGGGATCAACTCAATAATAGGGCAATGAAGATTTGATAAATTTTTTTTGATATTAATTTGAACTAATTGACTGGAGAAAACATGGATGGAGGTAATACGACAAGATATAGAGGATAGAGGTCTTAGTGAAAGCATATTGCTTGATAGGAATGAGTGGAGAAAGCTGATCCATGTGCCCGATTCGGCGTAATTCTCTTTTGGTTTATGTAGCCTACCCCAAATACTTGGGACAAATGGCTTAGTTGTTGTTGTTGTAATTTGAACTAATTGATTGAATCAACATGTAGTGAAGCTTAGAACCGGATTGCGATCCTGTTCATATCTCCAATCCAGATTTTTAGCCTTTGATCCCCTGTCATTTTTTGTATCAGAGCTAAATTTCTGCTTTTTCATTAAAAAAATTCAAAAGCCCTAGCTCCCTCTTCTCTCCCCAACCCTAGTCGTTCTCAAACCCTAGCTTGCTGCAAAAAAAAAAAAAAACCGTCACAAAATCTCCAAATTGCCTTCGAAATTTCCCAAAATCTACCACCGGCCACTGTTCATCTACTTTATCAAACCAAAACCCTAATCTTAGTTGCATAACTATCGTCACCTTCCCATCAAAGCATCGCTTAACCATACTGGCTTCGCAGTTGCTTTAGCTCGCTGCCTCCTCTCTCTGTCTTCGTCGTCGACTGTAGAAGCACTGCCGTGACTAGATATTGTTGACGTGAGATCATATCCGATCAAGCTCGGACCTTGTCGTTACCATCGTTCCACCGACATCCACTGCCCTCAACCACTGTGAGTTCACCGTCGATCTCATCTTGAACAATTCAAGCGTCATCAAGATCTAGATCCTGATTGTTGCCCGTCGCTTTGTCATCGTTGTCATCCACTGCGTCGTTTGTTTCTTTGTCACGCCATCGCCGTTGTCCCTCACCAACACTGCCATCCACGTGAGATCGAAAAGATCTGATTTGAATTTCATTTCGGGTTATGCTAGAATCTGACTCGACCCGCCATCAAATCTAAGACCCGACCCGTCTGCGCATGCGACCCAGAGGCACCTAGGTTCAAACCCGACTGACCATGTTAACGTCATCGGCTCACCCGAGCCGACCTAGCCGACGGGTCAGATTGAGCCGAACCCGAGCCTACCCGAGCTTATGGCTCCGACCCGACCCGATCGAGTTGACTCAGTGCCATGGTTTGAAGACTCAGCCAAGTGGGATATGACTCGGCTGAGTCGTATCCGTCTCGGTCAGCGCCGCGACGAGTCCGATACACGAGTCGTGAGTTCAGTCAGAGGAGGTCGGTTCGGTTGAGTCTCGGTCGAATCGGTCTGCCTCGGCCGAGTCGACAGAGTCGAATCCTATTCTCCTTGAGTCGGGTCAAAAAAAAAGAAGGGCGACTTACCTGCTCGCTGTTGTCGCTTCCCTGCCCGCCGTTTGTCTCCCGTCTGCTCGCCGTCCGCCTCCATCGCCACCTGCCTGCCTGCCTTCACCTCCTCTGTCTCTCCCCTCCCCCTCTCGTCCCCAGTCCCGATCTCTCTCTCTCTCTCGACTGAGAGAGATCGAGGGGGAGAGAGATCGGGACAAAGAGGGAGAGAGCGAGGGAGGGGGAGGGAGAGGAGAGATCGGGTGAGGGAAAGGGGGGAGAGAGACTGGGTGAGGGAGAGGGAAAGGGAGAGCCAGAAAGCTCTTATATTTTTTTTTTGATTTTTCTTATATTTATCCCTCAAAATTTTCATATATTTAAAATTTTCCCAAGTCATCATATTTTTTCAATTACCCTCTCAAATAAAATTATTTTGGACATGTGATACATGAATTTTAATGTCTACATCTTTTAAACGATTTGTCAATTTTTTAGCGCTTTATGTAGCATTTTGCGTGTATCACCCGAGACCTATCCGATCGTCGAGACCGATCCGTCTCAGTGCCCGCCGAGTCGGCGACGGAGACCGCGACTTTGAACCATGCTCAGTGCTGACTCAGCACTGAGTTGAGTTGGTTCAGAAGCCTTTTCAGGCCCGATTAGAGCTTGATTCATGCTGTTTTCGATGCAATACTCTTTTGATCATATTATTGCTGCCCAGGACTTTCATGGGTGACTTTTAGCTACAGGTAGTAGGTGTTTCTCGAGGTAATCCTAATTTTATTGATTTTACTTCTTTTCCAACAACATTAGAAATTGTCTCGATTACTTTTAGATTGATTCATTCTTGATGCTATCAGTATTATTGTTGTTCCTCTAAAGTTGTATGTGAATCTGTTAACTTTTCTTTGCTCTAATCTGATTATTAAAATAGAACTGTTTTCTGAATCTAGGCACTTGATTAATTCTCTTTAGGCAATATTAAAATGAGCAATATTACTTGCATGGTTTTTATTATTTGATCATCTTGATTAAATTCTTGATGCCTAAACGTTTGATAAGTCGTGGGATAATCTAGTTGGTGTCTATACTGAATTACTTGCTGATTTCTAATTTATCATATGCATCCCATATTGGAACATTATTAGCAGTTAGGATTAGTTTTCATTCTTATTAGGTTGTTAATTTGCATCGCTTGTTTGCTGAAAACTCATCATTTTAGGTTATAATTTTTACATGACAACACCATATCATCTAGGTTTAGTATTTAGAAAACCATGTTGTATGCCTACTCGTAGTGGAACGCAGTACCACCTTGAGGCCCAATTTTTGAGATAGATTCCAACATTGCTAGCATTGCAAAACTCTTAGAAGACTTATGCACTCGATTTTGCAATGTCGAGTAAGAGTTAGAAGCCATAGGGAACATTTAGACTGAATAGAATGTGAGACTACCGAGAATGTTAGTGAGATGGACTTCGACCTGAAAATCACATCTAGATATAATGTTCAACTTAATCACGATGGAATGAACTTACGAAATATTAAACTAGAAGCACCTATCTTTGATGGTCACTTGGATTCCCAAAATTTTCTTGGTTGGACATCAGACATGGATCATTATTTTGACTGATTTAATATGTCTAATGAGAGATGGATCCGATTTGTCAAATGAAATTGGTTGGTCAGATTAGATAATATTGGACTAATGTAGAGAAGCTGATGACTCTTGGGAGACAGGAGCTCGTTCAGACTTGAAATGAGATGAATTTGAAACTCCAAGAGAAATATTTGCATGTGTCATACAAATTGCGTTTACTGATCAATGGTAGCGTTTGATGCAAGGCAATCAATCAGTGGCGGAGTACATCACCAAGTTTGATGAGTTTCTGGTTAGGTGTAGCAAGAATGAGTCTGACGTCGTTGTCTTGTCTAAATTTCGCTCAGAACTCAGGGAAGATTTTAGGCGTGAGCTCTTTGTGCGAGATATCTCTACTCTAGAACATGCTTATCATCTTGTCCAGAATCTAGATAGCTCTTAAGGTTTTTCTTTCACTAGACGTACAGACTATAGAAATAACACCAATAAGGCCACCACTGTCGAGTCTTAGTCTAGTCAGTCGCAGTCTTGTTTTGGGTTTAGTAACTTTGCTCAGAAGCATGATAAAAGCAAAAGAGTTTACAACGAGTCATCTAGACCGGTTCAACAAAATTGATGTTTTGTGTCAAGGGTTTGGTCACACATTGCTGCACAATGCTTGAGTAAGACAAGAACTTTGATTATTAAGACTCAACGGGGCAGTGATCAGGATGACTTAGAGGAGATTGTCGATGACCTTGAAGGAGATGTTTGCATAGATGAGCTTGTTATTGATCAGACTACCACCTTATAATAATTTTTGAGCATGTACCCACTTTCGATTGATGATGTTGACGGAATTACTTGCCGACCTAGTGTAGGAAGGTGCACTTTAGCTCAACTCAAGGAGAGTGGTGACTGGCATTGATTCTCAATATTTCAAACTCACTAAAATAAGTGATAAAAATTGTCCGGTCATAATTGAGATTGGGAGTTGTGTCAACATCGTCGCCTCGAACATGGTGATTAAATTTGGCCTGAAGGTTGTTTTTCATCCTTAACCATATAAAGTATCTTGTGTAAACTCCGTGTTCATTGATGTTAAAGAAAGATGTCTTGTCCCGATCCAATTTGCCACTGATTCGGACAAAATTTGCTTTAATGTAGTTGCCATAGATGTTGGCCATGTCATTTTGGGCAGACCATGACTATATGACCTAGATGTCACTATTTATGGGAGTCGAACTTCTTTTCGTTTGTCCATGATGGAAAGAAGGTCAAACTAGCCCTAATGCGGCTCGTCTCTCCACCTGATACTAAACGGTCTGATGCATCAAGCAACAAGAAAACATTAAATTTGATCAGTCTGAAGTCTCTTGACAAGGAGAGTCAAGGAAATCTTTTATGATGCTTGGTTGGTGCGAATTTGAGAAATTGGGATCTTATTTTACGCACTATAAAGTTTGCATAAAATAGTTCAGTGAATAGGTCAATTAGTATGAGTCCATTTGAAGCCGTGTATGGTTACAAGCCTGGGAAGCCTATAGATCTTATCCATATGACGCATCATCGTAGGGTATCCGAGTCTGCATATGCATTCGCATTGTATGTTCAGGATTTGCATAGAGAGAACAACAAGAAATTTTAAGAAAATAATGCACATTATAAATTTCATGCTGATTTGCACCGCATGCATCTTGAATTTAGAGAAAGTGATTTCGTAATGATCTGGATTTGACCTGAGCTGTTTCCGCTAGGAACTATTAAGAATTGCATGCTTGTATCACGAGTCCTTATAAATTTCTCCAAAAAAATTAATCCAAATGCATATGTAATTGATTTACTTACGAATTTTGAGATTAGTTCAAAATTTAATTTTCATATTTAGTAGCTTATAAAGTCCTTTTAACCTTGCATTTCACTTGTGGATCTTGATGAGCCTACCCTGAGCCTTTCTTTGAGGGACCCAACTTGCTACTACTGCCTATTACACCTGTCACATTTGCAGCAGAACAGATTTATAGCATTCAGGATGATCAAAAAATCTCTATCCGAGATGATGGATGGGTGCAGACGATGTTTAGTGTGTTGGAACAGTCGTCCTAAATTTGATGCTGCATGGATTACTCGGGAGGACCCACAGGGATTAGCCTCGGATCTATTGGAGTATTACGAGAGCCATCAGAATCCTTACTTGACAGGGTCGAGTTCTTCCTACCTTGGGAGAGTTGATGGGGACATCATCTTCCTACCCCGGAAGAGTTGATGGGGATATCATATCGATTTCTCTTCGCATCTATCAGCGTCGTGGCTATCGTATTGTATTGATCCACTTTTGGTTTTTGTTTTGAGACGTGCTTGGCATTGTAGGGCTGTGCATCGGGTGGTTCGATCTGGTTTTGGCTAAAAAATCGAAAACGAGCCGCGTCGGCTTATGACTACGGACTGACCAGAACCGAGCCTAAAAATCCGGTTCAGTTTCGGCTTCAAACCGAGAGAGAGCAGGGCTTCGGCAGGCTTTGGTCAGAGGGTTTCGCAACAGAGCAGGGCTTCGGTCAGAGGGCTTCGGTCGGAGGTCTTCGCAACGGTTCAGGCAGGGATTCAGTCGGAGGTCGGAGCAGGGCTTCGGTCAAAGAGATTGAGAGGGAGAGGAAGAGAGATTGAGTTGGAGAGAGATTGGGGGATCAGTTTTGAGAGAGAGATCTTCGGTTCAGTTCAGTTTACAGATTTTCAAGATTTTGGAAACCGAACTGAACTACTCAAAACGCACATAACTGGTGCGGTTTGGTGGATCAGTTTAACCGATCCAATGCTCACCCCTGTGGCATTGTTTATTTTGATTTTACTGGACAACTGTTTATTCCGCGTATCGTAGTGTGTTTGGTTTCCGTTTGAATCCATTTGGACTTCGTTTGAGTCAGTATTTAGAGTTGTGATTGAGTCTAGTTCATCATGTTTATTTTCAGCATTGTAGTTGTTTTTTATGCTTTTTGTTTAGTCCCACATTGGAAGTGACTTATAGTCAAGTGAAGCCTATTTTAAAGAGGCCCAACTCAGTGACAGGACAATGAAGATTTGGTTAAAAAAATTGTTTTGACATTGATTTGATCTGATTGATTGAATCAACAGGTGGTGAAGCCTAGAATCGGATTGCGATCCGTGTTCAAATCCCCAATCCAGATTTTAGCCTTTGATCCCACATCACTATTGATGCCAATTAGGTGGGATTAGCTTAAGAAGGATAACCTTGAGTTGATTAGAGCTCTATTATCTGAATTCTTGTCTCATCCTATAAATAATGTCCGAGTATTTTGTATATTTGGTTCAAAATTTTTCGGGTGTTGCTATTTCAACATGGTTTCTTTGCATCCCCTTTCCATGTGTGTCTTAAATTGAACCATTGTAGTACATCTTTTGGTGATTTGATCCTTTGGCATATAGTGCACCCAGCTATAATGTTTGAAGTGAAATGAAATGGAGGTTATTTTTTTTCTTTTTCTTTTAAAGAAGCCTCACATTTTATGATGATTGAATTGAAATGGAGGCTTTTTTCTCTGTCAAAAAAGAGAGAAAAAAAGAAATGGAGGTTTTTGCCATCATTTGAACTGTCTTCAAAATTAGTTATGTTTTTTTGGGGGGACAGAACTATTGCTGCGGAATTTAATCATGCCATTTCTTTTGTTGATTTTGCTTTAGGATCTATTGGCATCCATGAAATGTCATATTGCAAACCTCTTGACAACTTCGCTAATGTGGTTTGCCAATAGTTTGGGTAATTCTGTTGCCAAGCTTTTATCTATTTGGGGATATTTCTACAAGATAAGAAAGACCTCATAATAAGTGAAGAAAAAAAGAGTTATAGCAAGTTGCTTTTACACGAGGATATTTAAGATGTTTGCTGTCTTGACAGCTGCGTGATAATGAAAATTTATCTTGGTCAAATGCCACTGTCAGCCAGGGTCAAGATACTTCTATCGATTCCCTAACTAACCTGAGCCGAATTGAGTGAGGCTTCTTTCCTTTTACGTTAAGACTTAAGAACCTCTTAACATGTTGTTAGTCTTGAAGGTTTTGATTTGTTGCAGTTGCATATCTTCTAGCTCTCCGACATTTGCCTTTATTCACAGAACGTTTGGGCATAGAAAGGTGTGTAGTTGATCACAGAAATATTGAATTGAGGTTTTGTCAGGTAGAATTTAAGCTTTGTCAATAGGGTGTACAAGGGCAGGGACAAGATCATACTAGATAGCTGTGATGTTGTCGGGAACAGTTCATTGAACTTTTCTCTAAATCACAACAATTATTTTTTAGGCAATCTGAACCGTAATCACAACAAATTCTCAATTACAGTGCCTTTGCTGATCCTTTACAATGATTGATGAGAAACTTTTAATTTGGTCGATGAAGCACAATGTACTGAATTCATTCTGGTAACGCAGGAAATTAGCTGTAGTTATTGATGATTCTGAAGAAAAAGTCTTGCTCATAGCCCATTATAACTAAAGAAAAGTATTTTCATTATTTTGGATGTGCTTCACTTTGAAGCTGCATCCAATGCAAATAATGACTGGAAGTTGAATGCTAGATTCAATAGACGTGCATCATATTATCAGGGTGAAAGACTAGTTAACTGGTATCCTGATATGACTTTTTCTTTTGGGCCTTAGAGACACCTTCAGTCCAACTATAATGCAATGTCCATCTTGTATCTTATCCTGCTATGTAAATTATTCAGAATGAGTCTGATTGATTGTCACCGTTTTTGTGTGTTGAGTCTTGTCTTGATCTTTTTGTTACACAAGAGGCCATGGAAAGTACTATTTGAGGATTTATGTCCTCAGAACATTGTTATTGCTGAATTAAAATATTCCGTTCAGTCTATGTACCAAGTGCGTGTGAGCATATTTGTTGAATCTGAGGGCTACATCCTGTTGCTATGTGTGATGACATGATTGATGCAAGTAATATTATCTTTTCTTTTATGCAGAGCCTAATGCTGGAAATGGTTTGGATTTGGAGAAATATTCTTGGACTCAAACACTTCAAGAGGTTACTATTAACATTCCATTCCCTGAAGGAGTCAAGTCGAGGTTTGTGGCGTATGATCTGAAGACAAACCATCTGAAAGTTGGGCTTAAGGGACAACCTCCAATAATTGATGTAAGCAGCAACTGTCTTGTCTTTAAAAATTTGCTTCATCTCTTGAGTGTTATTTAGAAGTTATGAACTCTTTTCTTCTTATTGGTTTACCTGTATTCAACACACACTCTCATGCATACAGGGGGATCTCTATGAATCGGTCAGAGTAGATGATTGCTTCTGGAATATAGGTATGTACGAGTAGCCGCTGAAACGCTTCTTTGCTGAAGGATGATGCCATTGGCCCATTGTTCTGATGTTGCATTGTTCTTCACTGTAAAATTCTGATTTCTGTTATCAACTGAAACACAACAATTTCTATTATTGAATCTCACAGAGGATGGGAAGGCTATCTCCATACTGTTGACCAAGAAAAATCAAATGGAGTGGTGGAAATGTTTGGTAAAAGGTGATCCTGAAATTGATACACAGAAAGTGGAACCTGAGTCTAGCAAGCTGGCTGATCTGGATCCTGAGACCCGGCAAACTGTGGAAAAATGATGGTAACATTTCATCAGTTACTGTTATTTGTTATCTTTTTTCCCTTCTTTCGTCTTATTTTGTTCTTGTTTTCTTTCCCTTCTCTCTTGCTGAAGTGTTTGTCTCGTTAACTTCTTGTTCTGGTCCGTTGTTATTTGACTTAACTTTTCCCCTGCCTGCAGTTTGATCAGCGACAGAAATCCATGGGCCTTCCAACTAGTGATGAGATGCAGAAGCAAGAAATTCTTAAAAAGTTCATGGCTCAGGTGAAATGAATGGTTTTAACTTGCTCGTCAGACTGCTGCTAGTTTTGCTGAATCATTGCCCTTGTTTATCTCACTAGTAACTCTTTTTTTTTCCCTTCCCTCTTTGCTTTTATTTTGCAGCATCCGGAGATGGACTTCTCCAGGGCAAAGATAGCTTAAGTGATGCATGCATTTTGGGCTGCTGTGCTTTTGACCATAAGCCACATAGAAGCATCAGTGTAGGACTGGAGCCAGGATAATCGCAGGGTGGGGGGTGGGGTTGCATGTTACACTAAATCATCCATGGGGTGGGTGGTTGTTGAAACTCTTGGTCATACTTGGTCAGCCTGTTGCTAATGCTAGTAGTTCTCCCAAGTGTGTGATTATGTTAGAACCTGATGTTGTTTCTTTAAATGTATTACCTGAAGGTTGATGTTGGTTGACTATTGATTATTTTGTTGGATGTTTTTGTTTTCTTTCCCTTTTTCTTGACTTTGTTTGGATGAGATTGCAGCAGCTCTATGGATCGCGGATGCTTACTGGGCAGGTTACTTGATTTTCGGTGAACAATTACTCTATATCGTTCTGTACCAGAAACCTGTTTAAGCGGTTTTGGATATTACTTAGGAGCTCACTATTTTTTTTTATAACACAGCGTTTATAACCATTGCCTAATATTCTGGTATTTCTGCTGCCTGAGGTGTGAATGTGTGATGTTCTGTCGGTCACTAAAAAAGTAGGTGGTTAACACGTAACGCGAAGGGCTCTTTTGTTTGCTATTTTTGAGCCAACGGCTCCAAGTGAGTTTTTTAATTTTGTTTGGTTTTCTACTTTAGGCTTTGGGATGCAAACCCAGAATATAACTACAAAAAAAAAAAAAAAAAAAAAAACAATACTCTTTTTTTGGTTATGAGTTGGCATCTCAGAACTTAAAAATCAGCTCAAAAATCACAATTATTTAGGTTCTAGGGTAGCAACACGAAACCTAAAAATGCCTGAAGTCTTAGTCTGGCCGCTGGAAATAAAAGTGAAGTCTCAATGAAGGTTTTTAACAGCGATCTCGAGTCTTAGTCAAGCCATTGAGAACAAACGTCATGAATTTTTGCTTAGGTTTTGAATTGGTTTAACATGTGAGCCCCACATTTTCCTCACATGCCTTTTATTACCATACCCTAGTTTTTACTGTGTCACTGTGTTCTATCCCCTCTCTCGCAGTTCTCTCGCAGAGCGATTCCAGATTTTGCCTTCGTCCCTGTCGTCAATAGTGCCTGTCGTGTTTGTTCATTAGCTTTTGATATTTGTGATATTATTGATGTGGTGCGCCTCATATGCGGGATAGATGATATTGTGATGTCTTGGACTTAGTGTTATAATGGATATTGTAAAATTATTGTGTTTGTTCCATTAAGTTGTGATATTTATGATATATGTGATATTATTAATGTATCACGAGTTATATGATTGATATATGTGGTGGACTTAATATTTCTTGTGATATATTATATTGTGACGTAACTCGATATTTGCTTGTCATGTTATGAATGTTTTTGTTGTTTTGGTTTTGATGTATGTTGATGATGTATTTGGAAAGTTGTGACATGTCATTAGACAGTTGTTTATGTTGTGTGCTCGGTATTTGAATATGTTTCTGTGATATTTTGAAATGAGGTTTATGTGTGTTTGTTTGTAGATGTAAATTAAAGATTGGTATATGTTCTTTTATGCATGTGATCTATACATTTTAGGTTCTGGGTTGGCAATCGAGAAGCTATTTTCTATAGTGTTTTAAGTTCTGAGTTACCAATCTAAAACCTAAATAATTGTTTTTTTTTTCGGTACTTTACATTCTAGGTTGACAATTTAGAACTTAAATACTTACTTTTTTTTGCTGGATTTCAAGTCCTCGGTTGCCAACCCAACACCTATAAAACTTGTAAAAAATGGGGCTTGTTTTTAGGTTTTGGTTGCCAACCAAAAACCTAAAAATGGGTATTTATTGTTAATGATTTTTTTGACAGTATTTTATGTTCTGGATTGCCAACTTAGAACTTAAAAATGAGTATTTTAGTTGTTTTTCAGCTAATTTTAAGTTCTGAATTGACAATCCAGAACTTAAAATATAGTGCCAAAAAAAAAAAAATTAAAAACGCTCACGTGGTGGAGCGATTGCGCAGCCCGTCTATGTGGATGAAAAGAGGTTTCTTTCCCGAATTATTTTTGGGGAGGCCTTTTTGTCTAATTAAAATCCGATTTTTTTTAAAATACCCATTTATTTACTAAGGTAGGAGTTTTTTTTTTTTCACACACAAAAAGCTTCCAAATTCCGAGGATGATAAAATTCTAAAATGCTCATACCTTTCTGTGAGTTCTCAGAGAATTTAGTGCAAGTTAGCCAGTTTCGTATTGTTAAAGTTTAGAAGTATTGCTTTTACGTATCATTGAACCACTGCCAAATATCAAATAATAATAAATTACGGGTCTACCTAGAACTTGATTTTTTTTATAATCAAAACGGATCAAAGAGAAGTGTTCTCCTATGATTCACATAGAAACTTTGTCTTTATGAGAGAGAGAGAGAGAGAGAGAGAGAGAGAGAGCGCAACGTCAACCCCTTCCTTCTTCACCTATCCCCCCACCTCTCTGACCCATCGATCGTATCACATCAACAATGGTGATGTATTAATTTATTTTTTTATTTATTTATAGACTGTAGCCCGATTGGAACCTAGCCACAACTCACTTCCATCCTTTCACTGGTGAGCTATGACTCACGGGCGCCTAAAAGTTTTCATCTAATCAAGCCCCGGTCTCACCCGCCTCTGGCTCGACCCAACCATGATCAGCACCCGAACCAAACCGCCGCCGTTTATAAATCCATCAGGTCTGGGTCTCACTTCCTCTGTCGCGATTCGACGAGAGACCACCAGCGATGGCCATGGCGGCTGCCTCTTCCTTGATCCGTCGAGCTTCTTCTCAACTCCTCCGCATCCCTCCTCCTCGTCCCATGGTCCCCTCTTCTTCTTCGTCAATGGAGAATCCCTTCGCTGCGGCGGCGCCGGCCCCCTGCCTCCCTGAATTCCCCTTGGAGTCCGACGGCTCCATGGACCTCATGGCCGTTCCCAAGAAGAAGGTACTCTACTCTTTCGATCGCAGAAAAAAGTTACCCTTTTTGGCTTCTTCGTCGGATTAGGGTTTAGGGTTTTGTTTGAAGGATTGAGCTTATTGCTGCTCGTCTGTTTCACTGCATTTCAGGTGTCGCGCTATAAGAAGAAACTGAGGAATGGCCCCAAGGCTTTGAAGCCTACTCCTGTAATCGTCCGCTGCAAGTAAGATTGCTTTCTTCTGTTATTGTTCCGATTACTTATAAATTTCTTCTTTATGAGTTTGCATCCTTAAATAAGCTAAAAAATGACTTGATCTAGCAATGTTGCACAGATTTTTATATGAACAGTGTTCAGCTGGTTCAGTTCTGAGTTTTCTCCTAACTAAAAAATTAGAATTTTTAAGAAATGAGAGGAAGAATTGCTTACAGACAATTCAGTATGAATTGATCTTTTATTTAGGTTTGATTATTTAAAGTAATTTTTCGTCTATTGGTGTGCGAAACGACATACTGGTTTTCTGTTGTATATGCCACGCTATCAGAACTGGTTGAGATAGTTTTTAGGTGGTATGAAATGGCGAAACATGGTGTTATGTTTGGCTATGAAGTGTATTATCAAAATGGGGTGGAACAATTTTAGGTTAGTTCATAGAAAACTTGATCTCCTTTGTTTGACTGCAGACTGCAGTTTATTTTTGATTCTACATGACTATACCGTGACTTAATTGGTCGATTCTCATACCTTGTGCCCATTGTTTTAAATATCGGCCGATATACCGGTATATCGGCCGAGATATCGGTATTTTATCCAAAACGATATGATAAGTGCAAAAATTTATCGGATATCGTTTTGGACCGATATATCGCCACGTGGCCGATATATCGGCCGATATCCGAGATGAAATATCCGATATATCGGCCCTTATAGTTACTTATTTGGATAATAATTATTATTTTTTGCTTGAGAGATTGTTTTATTTATTCTATGTTTGTTATGGTATTTCAATGATGTATTTATATGATGTTTGGATAATAACTTATTTTTTTTTAATAATGTCTTATATGTATTTACTATTGATATATCAACCGGTATTTAGTACCATATCACGATATATCACCCGGTATCCGGTATCCGGTACATAATTTTGCCGACCGGTATATCGCCGATATCCGATATTTAAAACACTGCTTGTGCCCAACTTTCAACTATTATATCTCTAGCTATCTCTATTATACATACATTGCAGTTGATTCAATGTGCAGTATTTTTTCCCACTGATATTTAGTATTTTATATGATATAATGTTGGGATTGATATTAGCGTAAAGGCTTTGATCTGAGGTTTAGACTGTATATCTACATTAATAATACTCTTATGTGAATATATACTGAATATAGAATAAACAAATCTCACAGTTGCTAGGTATAGGTTAAAGATTTTCTGGCTACCTTTTCTTTTAATAATCTATGCCTTAGCCATGCTAAAACTTTTTGGATTAATTGTAGGTAACCCAACACACACACCACCCAACCCCAACCCAAAAAGGAAAACCAACACCACCACCACCACCAAAGCAGTTGACATCAAGCTTCTTGTCCAAGCCATGTCATGATGGCTGAATCTCGAATTAACCCCTCTTATAAATATAACAGTCACAAAAATACTTCACCTAAACTTAAATTATTGATATATCAAATCAAAACTAATTTGAATGAGGTCGTTAATTTTATATGACTTATTATGGAAAATTTAGGATTTACAAACTTGTATGATCATCACGTTCATGTGGCATAGGTTGGATGAAAGAACAAACGACATCATCTTTCAGGTAGGTGAGCTGCTGAAAACTTTCTTTCTTTCTTTCTTTTTTTTTTTTTTTTTTTTGGGGGGGGGGGGGGGTGTTTATCTACAAATACCCAATATAGTATGTGCAGTTGCTACAGTTTACGCTAACTTTTTTAACCAATGTTAATACAATGGTATTCAATTGCAATTTGTTTATAACCAATGAACATCACCATCACATCGCATATCTTGGATGTACATTCCATCTAATTTTTAGAATTTATGACAAGCTCCTCTTTAGCACATAGACTCGTTGTGTGATACTTTGGCATCAATAAAGGTTGAAACCATATTACAACAGATCCTAAAATTGTCTAAATCTTTCATGGAGCCTTGTGACACACAAGGCCACAACTACACTTTTTAGTGGGGAATTATTTAGATGATAAAGATGACAATGGTGTGATAGAGCAAAGGATTGTAGTAGTTTCTACATCTTTTAGATAATGAAGGGATAGTTTACATTACAAAATAGTTATCGATAACTTTATCTACAGTGGAAATTTTATGAACTTTTTATATATTTTTTTATAAGTTTGACTAGTTTTTGTTTTGTATCATTAGTTGGTATTTTATTTACAAACAATCAGATAAAAGTTGAATTATTCAAATTTTAAAGTATTAATCTCAGTCATTCAAAGTAGAGTTTGAAGATCTTCACCCTCCAGGTTTTTCTCATTGCAAACTTGTGTCAGTAACACTAAGACCGAAACTTAGCCCCAAGTCTTTAACCAGGTTTGGGTATGAATCGGGGGCCATCCTACGTGTCTATTGGATTTCTGGTTTTGAATGTATACTATACCCTTCTGATGGACCAATAATCATCTGTAGGTATGGTTTTCAGGTTTTAGATCCAAACTGGATCTGTTTTAACATTCAGCCTTACTTGAGAGACAAGTATGTAGCCAACTTGAGAGCATCTATAGCCAATGATGTTTTATGGACTGACTTTCTTACTTACAACTACTTTGATTTATTTTCCTAAGAAAAGAAACTACTGTGATTTATCACTATAAGAACCATTAAAGATAACAAAACATTATCCTTGCTTTCTAAAGGTAAGTGTAGCATACCTCCAACTCTCCAACTTTATCTTCTAAAAAGTCTTAGTATTTTTTGTACTAGTAGGTATTTGGCAATGGTTTGATGATTATTTATAGTTTCTTATATTGTTAGATTTAAATATTTAAATATTATTTTTTTTTATCCTCAAACATATTAAGGTGTTGATTGGTCACAATTTACAACTCTCCAATATCCCTTTCTACCCTGATGGTATCTTACCATATACTCCTTACCCGACGAGGCAAGTGGGTTGTTTAGATCAGATCTAGCTTGAAACCAGACGAGAACTGGCATTGCCGTTAATGTTTAGATTCATATCAGATCCATTCAGTAGTCAGGTTGTGTTCTTCATGTTGGATTCAGGTTCAGGCCCATAAAATGTATGGATTTTATTTTATGTAGACTCGGACCATTGCCCAATTTATTATAGGACTATTGGCTTCAAGGCTTTTCAGGTTTTGCAGAGTTGGGTCAAATTTTGTAAGACTCTGCCAAGTTGACGTAGGCATGAAGCCATGAATTTAGATTCACACTTGGTGTATGCTAGCACTATTCCAAATATCCTCTATATAGGTATAAATGTACTACGGGTGAAGTTTAGAATATAGGTAAGCATATGCATAATTATATCATTAGAACATGTGTTTGTGAGTTTGCATGTGCATGTCATACATGTATATATTCACGGTACACACTCTACTATTCTTATTAGTATTCATTCATTCTTCTTATATTATTTATTATATAAAATCAATACTCGTTGTCGTGCTCCTGTCTCATGCTTTTTAAGGAATTCTAGTGTCTCCATGCCATGCCATGCATCCATGTCTCATATTCATGTTCTGGTGTTCCCATCTCAAAGTTGACATGAAACCTGTATTTTAACCCTAGCCTGGGTCCGGACAGTCTGGGTTTTGAACTCCAAAAACATGAAAGCAAACTCAACACATATGAGTCAAATCAGGTTATTGCTGGGTACATTACTGCTGGGTACGGTGTTGTAAAAGAAAAGCGGGGAGGAGTAGGTGGTCCTGCTGAACCGGGGAGTTGACGGGGAATGACTGAGGCATGAGAAGATGGTAAGTTATAAAATAGGGGAAGAAAATAGGAAAGGAGGGGGAGAGAGGAAAGGGAGGAGGGAGCAAGGGTGGTGCTGGCAAAAGTTTCGATAGTCTGAGACTTTGGTGCATGGAAGCATGCAGCAGAAATGAGAGGAGTGAGAAGAGAGTGCTGAGAAGATGGGATGCAGCCGAGTAAAGTTCATTTGCTGCCCCTTCCCACTTTAGTTCTATATTTGGGTGGCACCTGACCTGCATGCTTAGACTTGAACATATTAAAGGCTATATAAGAGTTAGCATATATAAACTGAAAGCTGTATCAGGTTTTGACTAACCAAGATACTGGGTTGGGCTTCCAAGCTTGGGTTTGCCTGTAGCCTTAGCTGCCGAGGTTTGTCCATCAAGCATTCATTGTCTTTTTTATTTCCTCCTTGTGGTCTTCCACTTGGTCCAACCCATCAGAACATTAGTGCCTTGAATGATTCTACACTACTTAACAAGGGGCTCGATATTGTGAAAAGAAGTGTGCACAGGTCAAGTGAGGCCAATATGTACACAACACAGAGTGCAGGTAGTATGAAAACTGTTGAATATGTAAATCGTGCACAAATGAACTTGTTGTTGTCGTTGAACGGTAAATTGACTTACTTTCTCTGCACCTTTTCTGTAAAAGCAAGGCATACTCTGCACAGTTTGACATCTTTTCATACTGAGACAGTCGGACATTTTCATTTTGTTATGTTACCTTCTCGCACTGACTTACATGGATTTCATGAGAAATATGGTGCCTGGTTCTATCTTGGACATCAAAGTCTATTGACTACCAATGTTGACTCATTCCTCTTGGTGACCAAACTTTTCTGCATGACCACCTATTTATATGATTAATCTGTGGATGAGCACCTACATGTATGTTTAATCTGTGATGTTGGCTTAACGGAACGTGTTGCATAAATGTTATTGCAGGGCCTGTGGTCGGGTTAAGCTTCCACACTTTTACTGCTGCAGTGGAGATAGAGGAGTTGGCAGCTCCAGTTCCTCACCCACTTGATGAAACAGTTTCATTGTAAGACGAGTACCAATAATTGCCATTCTGGAAGGACCTCAGAAGAGATTAGTATTTGACAGTTATCTTACATGCCATCAAATAGTGGAGTCGGATGGCAATTTCAATGGAAGACTTGGGATTTCAGCGGTGATTGAATGCTGCAGGTCAGCTTCTGAATGCTCTATCTCGGTTGAAACATCTCGAACTTGATGTTATTCTAAATCATTTTGTCTTCTGATGGCTCAAGACCCTTTATGCTATTGAGAACATATTGATTTTCCAAATCACTCTCTTGTTTTTCCTGTTTCTTTGGGATGTACCTCTCTCTCTGAAAGTACTGGCATGCACGTAAACTTAGAAATTTCCAGGATTTAAATGTTAGGTCATAGGAATATAGACATCCAGGGCTTATAGATTATTTATTAGTGGAACCTATATTCTCCATATGGGTTGGATACTCTTCCATATGGGTTAGAATTTCTTTTATGTAAATAAAAATGATGTAGGCTTTTTTTATTTCAAGTCTCATACATCAATAGCAACCTACTCATTTGACTCAGCTTCTGCATTTTGCCGAAGTAAAACGTTAACTCAAAATTGAGCACATTTCGAGTTAACAAATAAGATGCACAATCAAAGTATTAGCGCATTTCAAGTAAGAAATAGATTGACAGCCTAAAAAGAATGAAAAAAATTACGATTGGTGTACTGTACAATCGTATCATAAATCCACTATCAGCGAACAACAACAGCAGCAATTAAGACATTTGTCCCAAGTTTTTGGGGCAGGCTACATGAACCAAAAGAGAATTACGTCGGATTGGGCACATGGATAAGCTTTCTCCACTCATTCCTGTCGAGCAATAGGCCTTCACTAAGACCTTTAGCCTCTATATCTATATCTTGTCGTATTACCTTTATTCATGTTTTCTTCGGTCTACCCGACGCTCTTTTAACTTGCCCTAATTTGATACACTCTACTCGCTGGACTGGCGCATCTGTAGGTTTACGTCGCATAGGACTAAACCATCGTAGGCGGTTTTCTCTCATCTTCTCTTTTATAGAGACTACGCCTATCTTAGTACGAATATTCTCATTTCTCATCTTATCTCTCATCGTGTTACCACACATCCAACGAAATATGCACATCTCTGCTACACTCATCTTCTGGATAGGATATTTACAGCGAACAAACAACAAAAAAAAAAAAACGATCTCCTTGAGCACCGAGATGGCCATGCTTGCAGTAACTAGAAGGCAACCTCCAATTTCCACTTGCATTATGAATCTCACATTGCCCAAAATTTGTCCGGACTAAACGCGAAGACAGGTCTTGAATCTCTAGATTCGCAACCTGCCAGTTTAACCAAGTACTGATTGCAACGATTTAACAAGAAGAAGAATCACGGGCAGATTCCACCATTCGTTGTCCTACCCATCCACAGAGAATAAAATGTCAGTTAAGTTCACATATAGATTAAGAAGAAGCTTCTTCTTCCTTTTTTTCCACACTAAACAGATTAAACCTTGAATTAAAATGCGTTACTTGTAACATAACTGTATGTTTTCCAATTCTGATTGTCAATTTTTTAATTAGGGTATAAAATTTTAAGCTTTACTATCTTTCAATTAATTCTATGACAATAGAAGAATTGTTAAATTGACGGAAGTAATAGGAAAGATAAGTGCACAGATGAATTGGGCCTTGGATCAATTTCAGGTTGAAAAAACCCAATATATATTGTTCCACAAAATAAAGGCCATCATAACCTGTTAAAAAGGATGAGCTCATCCCCCTCCCCCTCCCCGGTTTCTCCCCCCTCCCTCCTCCCTGGCTCCCCCTCCCCCCTTCTCCCAGCCCTCCCCCCTGCCCGCCCAACTGCCCACTAGCCCTTGTTTAGTCGGTTTCGCCTCTATTCGGCCAGATCAAGCTGAACAGAGCCACGAGGCGGGCGGGGGGTTGGGGGGGGGGGGGGGGGGGGGTTGGGGGGGGGGGGGGGAGCCAGGGATGAGGAAGGGGAGGGGGAGAGACCGGGGGAGGGGAAGGTGAAGGGGGAGGGGAGGCTGGAGGGGAGGGGCGATGGGGTGGGGAGAGGGGATGGTTGACTCGGGGGGAGGAGGAGTGGGGGAGGCCCGAGGGGGGTTCGCTGGTCACCGGAGGAGGGGGAGGGGGTCGCCGGAGGGGGAGCGCGATTCGCCTGTGAGAGAGGAGGAGGAGAAGAAGTAGAAGAAGGAAATAACACTTTAGCAATTTAAAAAAAATTTGGGGTGTTTTTATCATTTTTGGGGGTCCCTTAATCTATGGAGGGTTTTTATCATTTTTGTGGTGGCAATAACTGCTCCTAATAAATATGAAAGTATTATTGATTTTTTGGACAAATTTAGCCACTGGGTAAAAGTGTAAAATATCCTCTCCTTCTTCCTCTTCCTTCCACGACGAGCGGCGGTGGTCTAACAGTCCTTCCCTTATTTCCCCCGCCTCCCCCTCACGCTCGACCTCCCCCATCTCCCTCCCTCCCTCCTCCTCACCACCCGATCTAGCGGCGAAGAGGGGGAGGGAGGGGGTTGAGGGGTGAGGAAGGGGGGGAGGGGGGCATGCCCCCTCTCTCCTCCCTTCCCCGCCTCCCTCCTCCTCGCCGTGAAATTTGGTGGCGAGGAGGAGGGGAAGAGGGGAGAGGGCGACGGGGCTGGGGGACGGTGAGGGGGATGGGGGGGATAGGCGATGTGGGTGGGGGACAATCAGGACGAGAGCGGTGGAAGGAGGAGGAGGAAGTTGGATAGGGGAAGAAGGAGGAAGGGGTGTTTTTGAAAATTTTAGAAAATTAAGGGGTGTCTTTATCAATTTAGTTGGTGTATTAATTATATGAGTATCTTTATCAATTTGATAGGTGTTAATATCCACTCCTCAAGCTTAAATGAAGAAAGACAAACTTTCTACAAAACTATCCACTTGGAACAAACTGTAGCAGCAAAAGTAATATCTATATCTGTCAGGAAGCTCTCATTTGTATTTCGTCAATCAGAAGGAGAATATTGCATCATTCATGAGGCACTCACAATGTTTGATACAGATGTCACATTCCATAGTGCATAAATTCGAACAAGTGAAGATCTTCTAGGCCCATTTAGTCCAACCAGAAAAGGTGGAAGTAAGGCTAATGGAAGTATTAGCAAGACATCAAGAAAAGCCCCCAGAGATATCCAATAAAATTGAAGCAACAGAAGAAGAGTGATTGCAAAATCAGCCAAGATAAGAACAGAGATTAGCAGCTGCAGTGTGTCCAGAAACAGAAGTACATCCAAATTTAGTTTTACAAAGCTCGGATTTGCAACAATAGTGAGAAAAACTCTTAGTTGCCATCAGATTACCTGGAGAAGAGAAGGCCTAGTATTCTGTAATAAAAGAGAAAATGGGAAGAGATAATCCCTTTGCATTCTAATGATTTCAACGTCGCCTCCGGTGGATTTCAAAAGGAAGAGGTGTACAAAATAACAGATTGGGTGTGTTTTTGACTCCCGACCTCTCTTAAAGGAACTAGAGCATTTTTTGAGCGAGACCGGCAAGTACAAATCAAGGTCCGAGAGTATTTTTTGTTTGTGGGGGCACGTGCCCCCCTTGCCCCACTGGCTCTGCCACTGATCTACAATATCTGATTTGCACACATTGCTGAGAAAATACTCGGTTACTGCAACCACAATACCAAGTTGATAATAACCAGAAGCTGTGGCCTGGAACCAGCACAGTTCGACTTTGACCCCATGGTAATGGAGTTGGGGATTTCCATTAAACTATTGATCCATGCAATAACAGGAAGTAGTGAAGAAGCGTATGGATACTTGTCGCACAGTCCTTAACTGAGCATTTAACCCAGACACTAATCTGTTCCAAATTTTAGTTCACACATAAAATTCCATCAACCAAGTGTTAAATGAATGCAGCTTGAAGTAGAATAAAAGTGCAGTTTGAGCACTGCACAACAATTACTACCTGCTCAAGGAGACTCCGGAGGTACATAAAAGTCAAGGAGACTATTGTGATTGCACGGTGAGGTCCTATTCGTTTTGTGGAGGTTATAACTAGTATACCGCCAATATCAGTGACAAACTGACTGATCGGTCAGAAGACAGATGAGGGGGAGAGAAGAAAGAAGGAGGGGAGGCGCTGAGAGAGAAAGAAGAAGGGGAGGGGTCGACGTTGCTCTCTCTCTCTCTCTCTCTCTCTCTCACAGATGAAGATGAATGGATAGACGGACGGACAAAGTTTCTCTATGAGTCACGGGAAAGAAACCTTTTTTGGTCGAGTTTGACTAGTGACATTTAAACTAGTGTACCGCTATCGACGATGAATAACTGACTGATAAGCCACGAAGAAGAAAATAGGAGGAAGGAGGAGAAATAAGGAGGGGGAGGTGAGAGAGGAAGAAGACGGACGGACGAACAAAATGTTAGTTTCTAGGATCAATCTGACAACTAATCAATATCAGTGAAATATCACCGATCTAATTGGCCAGGTCAGTTAATATCAGGTGGGAGGTTTTCTGTTCAATAGAACGTTCCTTAATTAAAGAACCACCTTTTAATTACCTTCCTTAGTTAAACACCAATTAGACTGGGTCAGTCTCAATATACTGAATATTAGTATAACCCCTGTATAAAGAAAATTAATTCACTTATATAGTACTTGGAGTGAGGTACGCTTAAAGCGAATCTCCTTAAGACAATTACGTCCCCCGCACCGGTGCTAACGGGTTACAGGACGCTGGTCTCCCAAGATACAACACTCCTTCACGGTATTTGGATAGCACTACCAAATCACCGTACGGTCAAACCGTAGTTAACCAGTACCTTCACAGGATTATTGAAGCAGCAGGACTAAGACAAATTTCGGGAGAATATTTGCCTTTACTTTGGAGGAGCACCCACTGTAGAGGAAGGAGCAAGGTAGAAGAATATTCTTCTTTGGAAGTGTCCCAGATTCAGACAACAATTCTACTAAAGAATCTGTTGAATTTTCTGAGCCCTCTTTCAGAACGAATTTTGCAGAATCTCTTGAAAGTCGCTTCGAAAACCGAGTTGCAGATTTCCCACTTCCCTTTGAAAGTCACTTTGAGCTTGCGTTGCAGAAAACCCACTTCAGAATGCAGAGGAAGAACTTATTTCTCCTTTATTGCTCCTGTTTCTCTTCTGTTGTGTTCTGTGTTTTGATTGAGAGAAATGGAGCGCTATTTATAGCGCTCTGGGAGGGGTAAAATGGTCTGAACCCAACCGAACAGTTGTAACGGTTCGGTCTTAACCGTCGCAACGGTTCGTTTCAACCGCAACAACTGCCCAACTGTCGCGACGGTTTACAGACTTGCGCTAGGCGGTTCAGATCCGGATGGCGGAGCGGGTATGATCCGCGTGACCACCCGTGAGACCCGGTTCAAAAAGAACCGGACTGGGTAGTGCACCCAAACCCAAACTCGTGCCCGTGCTCGGCACCGGCGCCTGCTAGCCGCCAGCGGCGGCGCGCGCATGTGCGGGTATGGTTTCCCCTAAATCGCGCGAGAAAACTCCAAGTACCCAAAGGGCACACCCTTTGTTCCAATTTTTCTCTATTAAAACACTTCAAACTTCCATCCTATGGCCAATGTGGGACTAAATGCCTTTAGTTACCTTTATTCCCATTTTGACTTTGAATTAGGCAAACTTTAGACTTGAATATCTCATTCATTCGAAGTCGGAATTGAACATGTGAATAAACCACGTTCATCCCCAATGGAAGGAGAACACACTCCAACCATTATCCAATTGATTCTGTCAATGGATCTCGCCGTAATTCAATTTAAAGATTCACATATATTCTTCATATTCCCAAGACAAAGTTCCTATATGAGTCATGAGAGAAAACCTCTCTTCAGTTGATTTTGATTATGAAATTACAAATCTACAAACGAGACCGGAGGGCTACCGCCATCGCGTTTCTAAAAATAAAAATCTATAAGCTCATATGTTCCATGAAAAAAAAAAGATGCTAGAGCTAAACTTTTTAATTAATGAAAGTTATTAAGCGCTATAATTGAGTATCCCTACACTATTTTATTGATATAATTTTGCGATTTGATTCAAGCAGATAACAAAAATTACTTTCTGCTCAATGAATGAAAATTGTTCGCTTATAAAAATATATAAAAAAGACACCCAATCTATATCTGAATCTGGAGCGTCCGCGATCTGATCCTTAATTAAACATGACCCTTGCTTGCCAATGAATCTTCCATACAAATATTCGAAGCACACACCCTTTCACCGTTTTTTTTTTTTTTTTCCTTTTTTTTTTTGTTTTTTAGGTAAAAAAATCCGAAAGATATCTAAGATAATATCTTTACTTCTAACATGTAACAATGACGTCCTGCAGGTTTTGTGTGAATTATATCTAGCGAAATTTAAGTTATTCACTTCTGAACCTACAAGCATAGCAAGTCATGCATTTTGTGAAGGAAATATTAAAATAGAGAATTTTTAACTAATCGAGAGTATATCAAGAATTATCATTGAGTATTTTAAGACTACTCTCCTAACACGAGTGCTTGATTCGATTCAAGCACGCAGCATAGACTGCTTTTCGCTCATTGGGTAAAAATGTTCACTATTAAATTAGAAAAAAGGCAATTGTTTGGATAAATCTTTTTTAATTTAATTTTAAAAACAGAACTCCTCAAAATTTATTTCCTTAAACTGACATCTAATAGGCTAACTCGACGCCACATAGGCGCCGGGTCGTTTCCTCTGCCTAAGTGGTGCGTTCTGAACGCTAGTTGACTGGTGTTTTTTTGGATCTAAAATTGATAATTCTGGACCAAATTCCTTTTTACTTTTTTTTTGAGCTCTCAATGCTTGGTTTGAGTTTGGCAACTCCAAGCCAAGAAGCTCAAAATGAGCAACACCAAACCAAGCTTACTAAGCCTTTAGTTTCAACAAAATTCTCTCATTGACACCCAATTTCCTCACTGGTACTTAGAAAATTTCTTAATTGAGGCTTGAGTTTCTTTGTCCTAAGTTACCAACGCAGAAAATAAAAAGAACATAAGACCGCAATCGTCACCCGCTATGCTGGTGGGGATGAATGACCCAATGTCAGAACCGATCAGTTAGAGGTTTGTTTTTGAAATGAAGTCGGGAGAGGTCGTGTATTTTGAAATAAAAATTTAAAAAAAAATTATGCAAAAAATCGCTCTTAGAAAAAAAAAAAATTTGAAAAGAAGGGGAAAAAAATGAATCGCACAAAATATTCAAAGCACAGTTTTTTTCATTTTTTTTTTTGGTAGAAAGATCCGAAAGATACCAAAGATTATATCTCCGCCTCTCGCGTGTTGTTGCAGATAACGAGGGAAAAGGCTGCGGTTGAGAAATGCGTCATCCACATCCTCATTCTTTGTTTCGGTCTGAAAAGGGCAAAAAAACAAAGAGAGAGAAAAAAAAGAAGAAAAAAAACTTTGAAATAAGCAACAGATCCCTCCCATTTATATTGTCAAGGGGGGACGAACGAGAGCTGAAGCCAGAAGGAAGAAGAGAAGAAGATGATCTCTTCAGCATCAGTGGGTCCTTCGTCTTCATCCTCTCTTTGCTCCACGATCCAGAGCAGAGGACTCCATGGAGATCTCGGCCCCCGCAGCCTCTCCCTCTTCTCTCCTCCCAAAACAGCCAATTCCTCGAGGTTTCTTCTCTCTCTCTCTCTCTCTCTCTCTCTCTCTCTCTCTCTCTCTCTCTCTCTCTCTCTCTCTCTCTCTCTGATTGCACAGTCGATTTGGGAGCGGAATTTTATCGAACAACTCTTGGGTGTTCTCTGTTTGTTGTGCCGCAGCTTTAATTTTGTGACGACTCGTGTTCGATTTCAGGGGGAGGTTCTCTGTAAAGGCATCGCGGGTTGATAAGTTCTCCAAGAGCGACATAATTGTCTCGCCCTCCATCCTCTCGGCCAATTTCGCCAAGCTCGGCGAGCAGGTAATTTTTCGAATTACATTTTGACTCCATTTTTTAAAATCCAGATTGATGTTCTAAAATTATAATTTTTCTGTGATAGTATCTTCATGCAAATTTGAGAGACTTAAGTTCATATTATGTGGAATTAACTTTTTGTGACTTTGTTCGATCACTTTGAGATTAAAAATGTATAGTTATTCAGTTTGCATACGCTTGTCTAAAATTAATGGGCAAAGCACCCTAGCAAACTTGCTTTTGCATGGGCTGTGTCTACCACATCATTTTAAAGTATTGCTTTGTGCTGAATTCTTTGGAAATTTTTGAGGATGCAAAGTTCTGAAAAAGGTTATTTTGAGGGTGTTATCAAGAACTGAAACCACAATATCGTCGTCTCAATGCTTGTTGGCATCACCACTACATCAACACGGAGGGAGCTGATTTCCTCATTTGACTTAGCAGTATTCCTTGCTTTCATAATTGAACCTAAAAGTAAGGAGTTTTTCGACTGCCACCCATTTTATATGCAAGTAATTCATTGATTTATTATATTTATACTGCTGCACTTTAGGTTTATTTATATTTGATGTTGCCGGTATGCAGCTTCTGCAATGAGATATGCCTATTTACCATCTGAACCAATGGAAATTGCGTTGGCTTTCTCTTTGCTTTTGTTCACTGTTTGCTTCTTTTAAATGCGCTTAATGTCGTAGAGATAGTCAAATGATAAGTTCACTGACATCAAATATTTGCTTTGCATATAACTTTATAATTACTATTGCATCAGCCAATATGCCTCGGGATAGTTGTATGTACCCATAGGACTCTAAGATCATACATTGTTGGTGTTATGGTGGTTGTTATTTCTGGAGAATGTAAAGCTGCCACCAATTTTGTTTGCATTCAGAATAAAAATAATAAATATGAAGGGAGGGGAAACGAATCGATCCACCACAAGTTAGAGGCTCATGGTAAATTACAAGTTTGAGGGCATGGTCAGTTAGCTACATGAGGAGAGAATGCATATGTATTTGTGTTGCGTCAACTGCCAAAAGCACACATTTATCACGAATTGGACTAATCTTATTATCAGTATCCATTTTTTTGCTCTCCTGCTCTCTTTTCTTTTCTAGAGAAAGACGGGGTCTCAAACTCGAAAGCCCGGTCCAATTGAACTATTGAAACCAAGCTCCATACCTGGATGAGAAAATGGGTTCTCAGCCTATAAAAAGTTATCGAGTCCATGCATCATGAATACAATCACAGATGAGCTTGGAGTTCAAGTTATATACGATGTTTCTTTCTCCTTCTTCTAGACCTTTATTCTTTTCTTTTCTTTTCTAAGTGTAGGATTATCTTTTAGGGTTTCTCCTTGGCCTGCATGAGCTTAAACTGCAAGAAAAATAAGATAGGTTTTCCCTATGTGCAACTTGGCTTTCTAGGATTTATTATGAACCCCTCTTTTGTCAATAGCATCCTTGGTCAGCAATCTAGCGCCAATTTAGAGGGTTGATGTCAATTTGAGAGTTAATCATAAATTTTGTCAAATCTTTCATGATCCTTTGTTCTGTAGCTGACCCCATTATAATGGAAAGAGGTCTAAATGATGATGATGATGATTGCATGATTGTTAATTGTATCAGATTGTAGCAACATTAAACACGAATAGTAGGAATATAAATTAGAATGTACTCTTTACTGAGAGTGACAAATCCATGTTACTAATTGATGACATGCCTTCTGGACATATGCAAAACGATAATTAATACTTATCCTTTATAAATAAAGAAGAACTGTAGAAATAAAATGTTCTTTGTTCCTTTTATGAGTATGATATATGCTTGACGTGTTATGATTAATGTTCTATCTCTTCTCAGTCGTTTGCTGAAACTTTAGTATTTTTTTTCTTTTGTTCTTGTAACCTTTTCAAGAGAGAGAAGAATAATAGCAGCCTATAAATCTCAACAACCTTTACTATATTAATAAGTTATCCGGTAACACACGTACATACCTCAGGATTATAAAATATAAAATGCGGGCCATAATATGCTTCAGTGACATGGATTTTTTTGTAGTTCATCTTTTAAGAAGACTATAGAGATGGAGATCATACGTCTAAGTATATCTTTATATATGTTGAACTATAGAGTAATTTATTTAGGTGAAAGCAGTGGAAGTGGCAGGATGTGACTGGATTCATGTTGATGTGATGGATGGGCGTTTTGTACCAAATATCACCATAGGACCTCTCGTGGTTGATGCTTTGCGCCCAGTAACTGATCTCCCATTGGATGTGCATTTGGTATGGAAAATTTCTCTTTCCTTGGCATTTACTTCACATGATTATAACTTGTGCATGCTTTCCTTTTTGTTACTGGTTTTTCTAGACTCAGGTAACATTTATATTCAGTTTTAAGGATGTTTTACAAAATCATTTCTCTAAACCAATGTTGCAGATGATTTTAGAACCTGACCAGCGAGTTCCAGATTTTATCAAGGCAGGAGCAGATATTGTCAGTGTTCATTGTGAGCAATCTGCTACCATCCATCTGCACCGGACACTTAATCAGGTGAGGATTTTAGACAGAAACTCACTTTTGAAGAATTTGGTGTAACACAATCAACATGCATCTGTGAAGACATAAAATTGATCCTGATATTGCTACAGATTAATCTCATGACTAACTTTACTTTGAAATTTATAAAATAATACTGCTACTTTGCCATATTATTTCTACTAAGTGATTGTGTACCCCTTGTTGTTTAGTTATCTTATTAGTTTCTTTGATGTGTGAGTATAAGTAATATCTCTTATATTTGCAGATAAAAAATCTGGGAGCGAAAGCCGGAGTCGTCTTAAATCCTGGAACCCCATTAGCAACCATAGAATATGTGCTTGATGGTACACAATATCAAACATACTTCTATTTCAAGAATTTTGTATTTTTTTTGCAACAATATAGTTTGTGTACCCTGTTTACATTTGGATTTTTTTGTTAGTCTTGTTGATGTAATGCGAGAACGGGAAAATAAGAAAGAGAGAAGAAATTAGGGTTTTGAGGGGATAATGATGAATTCTGGCTTTAACACCCGGGAGATCTCTCTCACTCCGCACATCACCATGCAAAGATTCATTTTTTTTAAAAAGCAAATCACCATGCTCCAATAAAGGGGGTTTAATTTAATTCATTATAGTCTCCATAATTAACTACAAGTTTAGGCCTTATATAGGCTCTTACAATAAAGACTTCTCCATCCTAACCGATGTGGAACTAAAGATATACTTAAAATAAAATAAAACAACTTAAAGAAGCCTACTAAATAATAACTAAACCGATTCCTATCACTTGTTCTTCTAAAACGTTCTTACTATTATTTTTATTTTGTTCTAGAAATTAGTTGTTCAAGAGATAGGTATGTCCATGTTCTGAAGTCAAATGCGGTTGCAGCCATATAGCATCATAGTGTCTAAGAAAATTAGACTTTTGGGATATTTGACGTGTGCTATTAAAAGTAGGATCATCGATTGAAATGTTAAATAGTAAACCCAAGAACAATAATGGAAAGCTATTCAGTGAGATCACTTTTGTATGACCAGTACAAAGAATCTCAGCACCTATGACACTTCTATAATTTTGATGGGAGAATCTAAGGAAACTAGACTTTTAAGACATTCAATTTTCTATACTGTGAAGCAATATCCTAGATTTAAAATGTTAAAAATTTGTATTCAAGAACAACCTATGAAATCTACAGAGGGATTGCTTCTGCGATAATTGACTAATGATACAATATGGTTTTTACAGTCGAACAAAATTTGGGTGATGTTCAAATCAGAGAGGAGGTAATACTTTCAACAATCAGGTTCGATTGGATTACAATGATGGAAGTGGTGATTAAGGATTTGAAGAAGGCTCCATGACTGTGGATTTGATTTTAGACAAGAAACAAGTTGCAAATTAGGATTAGGTGGGCCAGTTTTGAATAGTTGAGATGTAGAGCAGTGGTGTCATTAGATTTGAGTGAATGGAATAGTGAATCTCAAGATATTCAATCAGACATGTCATGAATGCTGACACAACTACTAGAGCAGTGATATCATACAATCAATACTGGAATATGCTCTATTATCTCTCTGCACCCTTTGTGCTCCTTAGCTGACCATCTGGATGGAAAAGGCACACACTTGTAATTATTGATGAATGGGGAAAGGTGGAAATCATAGATGATGTTTAAAAGTTTATACTTAACTGATATCCCAAGTCTTTTCAAATTTTAAAGTCACAATCACAAGGCCAAAGTCTTCTTATTCTTTGTGATTCTCTACTTGATGTTTTTGTGAGGGGGATCCTGCCATGACATTCATAACTTAAATGGGTTTGTTGATTTTATTGACTTAGTATAGAAAGGTTTGTTGTGGCATGACATTTGGTGCAATCAATCTCATCTATGAAAAGATTCAGATATGTATGAGGGTTGTTGGACTGATTACATAAGTAAAAGAAGATAAATGTTGCACATATGCGCGCTCCCGCGTGCACAAAGAGAGGAGAGAGATATGGCTAATTATGCAAGGATTTGGATACAAATCCTTTGATAATAGGGTATCCACTTTGACAATCCGTGGGAGTTAATCTGCATCATTTAGAGTGTCCAAAAATCAAACTTTAGATAATTTTGAGTTTTTTTTTAATCCATGCATATGTAGTTGCAAAATGGATGACTGAAAGTAGTGAATTGTTTAGTTCAATGGTTCGGGGCATATAAATTGGAAATCCAAAACTTACATCATGATCTAAACACTTTAAATCCTTGCACACTAATTTTTGTTGGACCTGAAACAATCTAGATCGTAAATTAAGCAACTCACTACTTTCAAATTTCAACTTTCATATTACAATTATTTGACGTGTGCTGAAGAACTCGCAATCACCTAAATTTGATTTTTGGGTACTTCGAAAGACGTAGTTTTACTTTAACAAAGGAAATCCATTTTTCAAAGTGAATGTTCCATTATCAGACTTTAATAGAAAGAATTCTCTCATATATATATTGTGTTATATTTATACATACTTTGTGCGTTTATAGAGTGTGATTAGGATCGTATGAATAGAATTTGAGTAAAGAACTTATCACTTAGAAAGTAAATATCAACTAAAATGAAAGATCCAAACTATTCAACATGATCTAAGTTGTTTAAAAAGCCTAGAAACAAATGTTTTTTTTCAATTGTTTACATGTGCATTGAATGACTTAAAGGTGGACAATTGAAAGTAAACACCAATTTGGGAGATACACTCTGAAAATTCAATCCTTGGATCATGATCTATACACTTTAAAATCCCCAGACACCAATTTTTGTTGGATTTGAGAATTTCTAAATTATAAAACTAAATAACTCACTATTTTTGGTTATCTATTTTGCAACTACTTGATTGGATGGGTAAGAAAACTAAAAAAAAACTGAAGTAGTTTTTAGGCACTCCAAATAATGTAGATTAATTTCAATAGCGCGGGTCTTCAAAATTGATGTTCTATTATCTAATTCTAATAGGAAAATTTTGGTTTCAAATTCTCCTAGAGAAGCCTGGTCTAACTATATATATTATATCGAGGGACATGGCTTTTTCCGGAACGATTTGGAGTCAAATTCTTCTTATTTAAATTTAATAGTATGCTATTCAAATGGAAGATCTACTTTGCTAAAGTTGATTTATATCATTTGAAGTGTGTAATAACTAAAAAAAATCAAGTATTTGTAATTTATTTGTCCGTGCGACAATAAGGCATGAAATAGATGATTAGTAGTATGTTGCTTAGATCTATAATTTTGTATATACAAAATTTAAAAATCACCTAGAGGGGGTGAATAAGTGATGCTAATCAAATATGCGAAATTAAAAACTAATCACAATAATTAACACAATATACTAATAATATTAAGCAGACAAAAAGCAAGTATAGATAGTAGAGAATAAGCAAACTCTACAGACACGATAGATTTGTTTTTGAGGTTTGATTCACTGATTTACATTCCTATCTCCAACTCTTGTGGAGATGTCAGCACTATAATCAGTTCGCAAAACTGAAATACGTTTACAATCGTGATCTCGCAAGATTACTCGGAACCGCAACTCTTACTACACGATCCTTTTTGGATCAACTTGGAATCTCAACTCTTACACTTTGTGATCCAGCAAGATCGACTTATCACTACCTCTCTCACTAGAGGTTCACTAGAGGTGTACAATGAATACAACAAAGAATAAGATGTGATCCTTTCTTGATCACAGAAACTCTCACAATTTATAAGCTTTATTCCTATAGATTTAGAATTGGACAACATAAGTTTGATGTGTGAGAAAACTCAAAAAATTGAAAGGGAGAAGCTTAGAAAATTTGTGGAAAAACTCTCAAAGATTTGAAAGTGGGTTGAGCACTGAAACCTATTAAGAAAACTATGTAAATCTTGGTCTTAGAAATCTCTTCAAAACGGTTGAATTTTATGGCAAAAGAATTGAAAAATGTTTGCTAAAATTCAGTAGAGAAAAGTCAACTAGCTGTCAAAAAATGAGTGTAGGACTTTCGTAAATAGTGGTCACAAACAAATATATTTTTAAAATGCAAAAATTCATTTTCGAAAGTAAAGCATTGGCTATTGAAAGCACTTTCGAGAGTGCCAAGCTTTCAAAAGTTAAACTGTTTAAAATTGATCTGTTCTATAAACATTTGAGCACTCTAGAAAACATTGTTAAAAATCAGGTTTGGAGCTGTTGAAAGCTCTTTTCAACAGTTAGTAAAAAACACTAACTAAACTATAGAAAATGAGTTTGTTATGAATTTTTTTAACTCTTAGTAAAACGCTGTCGAAAGCGTGCACAAAAGCTGTCGAAAGTTCTTCGGCTCAAAAATAGATATGCGCACACTAAGTATTCATTTTTGACAGTTATTGATTAAGCTGTCAAAAATGGTTCAACATTTTTGATTTTTTTCAAAACTTTTTCAAAACTTGAATAAAATCAATTTTAACTTCATAAATAAAAAAATAAATTCTTCAAATACTTTTCAGCTCTAATATGTGTGGATAGACTCCATTACATATTTTAAATGGTAAAACTCATTTTGAGACTTGATCTATATTAAAATCGATTTTTCACTAAAAATAAACTTTATAAAATCTTTACTCTAAATAGATATGTGCATATCTATTTGAAAAATAACTCTTTAAGCCATCAAATAAAGTCGTGTGTGTTATCAAGCTTGAGCTAACAATTTTATAATCTAAAACTTTAACACATTTTCTAAACTTACAAACACAAACTCTATATCTTAAAAACAAGGTCTTCATGTAGATGCTTGATTTGAATCTGATTTCTTGAGCTTTAATCATCAATGAGAGATAGTTCAAAGTGTATCCATTGAAGTTGAGCTTCACTGATCTTGAATAACATATCAACAGCCTATATTCTTTTAAAAACATTTTCAAGATCATCAGTTACTTAACTACATGAGTTGAGAATCATCAAGATATGAGTGATTGAACTTTTGAGTCAATAATTTTTTGATTCAACCATCTGATCACACTTAAAAACCCTTACACAACAATATTTATATGTATTAAATATTCTAGACCATTAAACTAAGCAACTCGTTATTTAAGCCATGCAGGCTAAAACTTTAAATTTTTATTTTTTTTGTTTTTGTTTTTCAGCTCTCTAAACAAGTAAATCAACTTGATTGGAGTGGATTTTCAACTTGGTTTTCCTTTCATCAAATTTGAGTGGGAAGAATTTGTTGCCAAATCCTTGCCATAGGAACCCAGTCTATCGCACACCATACACACACACACACACACAAACACACTTTTGTGTGTGTGTGTGCGCGTGCGCGCGCGCGTGTTTTAATGTTTGTTTGCCAAGCGGCAATGGGGTAGAATTATCTTCTGCTTTTTTTTTTTTTGACATAAACGGTGGGCAAAGAACTGCTACACTTCACTAATAAGGTTTTAATGAAAGAAGGTCGCAAAATTACGAGAAAGCATGGAAAGAAATATAGCAGATACGAGAATGCAATACTGGGCATTGGACAAAAGTAATGAACTACATTGTCGCTAGATAACTACCAGGGTCCCGCGTAGCTGACCCGTTTTCACTCAGTCTCACGATGACTGGCTCCCATCGCCATCCTAGTGAAATGAGACCCCCTACTGTGCTGGAGGGGATGTCTGGCAGATAGGTGTATGCCAACGCCCGTGCCCTGGAGCGGATCTGTGGGGAGGCTGGGTCTGTCCAAAAAATGAAGTTAGCTTGAATCAAAGATAACAACTGAGAAATAAGTCTAAAATTATTATTAATTTCTCTCTCTCCAAATGTCCTAGCAAATAACCATCACAGAATTATCTTCTACTACTGAGAGTTTGTATTAGAATATACGTGCAGAATCATCTGTGGATAATTGATACTGTTGTTTAGAATCTTTGGATCATTTCCCCCACTGTTTTTGATTAGACACCATCACAGAAAATTGTGATTTCAAGCACAGTTGTCTTTGTCATTTTTCAAGCAGATTTGTGGTAGACCTTATGTAATCTTAATCATTTTATCTCTCTCATTCTACCATTCCTCTTCATTATTGCTGTTAAATAATAATAATAATAGTAATAATATCTGCAGACAAAATTGTTAATATTCTTCCACTAACAATGCGAAGATGGCGGAAAATGGAGAGTGACTTCAGCTTATGTTCTGGTGGCAGGAGACCTATGTTTGTCCTACCACCAGTGGACGTGCTAAAAGTATGAAATGGTTGTGAATGGCAGTGCTGCCTCTGTGTTGTATTGTCTTATAGTAACTACATTTGATGCTAAGACTTTTAGATATGCTTGAAATCCTAGCAGGCAAGTTCTGTCAACTGTCACTTCAGCTCACCTACCTACGTAGTTATTCCCAGTCAGTTCTTCTTGGTGGTATACACTGCAGAATCCATAAAAAAGCTGAATAAGGTTAAACGGACATATATGTCATTATGGGAGATGGTGACTGAGTTCTAACTGTTACAGCCATAGGACTCCTGAAACGTAGATCTGATTACTAAGAGTGATGTCCCACTCTGCTGATGATAACCCTGAGTATACACACAACAACTACCATTGGTGACTGCATATATACACAGAAAGACTCTAAAAATTTAGTTAAATCATAATCATTTCCTTTGCATATTGCAGTGGTTTTAATATTTTCTTTTTACCATTCCAAAGGAAACCATTGTCATTGTTTTATAAATATATAATTGTTGTGCTGTTGCTGTCGCTGCTGCTGTCGCTGTCGTTGTCATTGTTGTTGGTGTTGTTGCTATTGTTTTCTAGTTATTATTATCATTTAAAGAAATTGAGTTTTAGTGTGTCTAGATTAATTTTTTTTCCCTGTGTTTCCTTTATCATCTGGGCAGTGGTGGATTTAGTCCTGATTATGTCAGTGAACCCCGGTTTTGGTGGCCAGAGCTTTATTGAGAGTCAAGTTAAGAAAATATCAGATTTGAGAAGAATGTGTGCTGAAAAGGTAACTTGAACCACTAACCAAGTGACTCTTGTAATACTACTGGCTTTTGGAAAAGTAGAAATTTAAGCTATTGTTGTATTGTGAATTGCAGGGTGTGAACCCATGGATTGAAGTGGATGGTGGAGTTGGTCCCTCAAATGCATATAAGGTGACTTTTTGTTTACTAATTTGCGAAGGACTTTCTTAGAAACATATAAATTTGGATAAGTTTCATGGTAGACATATTCCTTCATGATTATCTGGAGCAGGAATTAAAATATTCTTCCATCATTAGTTTTCGTATTTCTGCTAGATAATTTTATAAACATTTTTCTTGCATTTGGTTGCTAGAGAAGTTTTGGGATTGGAATCTGTTGGTTATATGCATATTTAACTTAATTTTCCAGATGCAATGCTCCTCCTAGTTAGTAGATTTTAGAATCTATATTGAAGAGTCTGATAACTCACACATTTCACATTGCTTCTGTCTACAGTTTTCTTTGATGGCCCTTCTGCTGAGTAGTTATTTAGATTGTGATGTGCGCTGTTTTCCATAATGCCAGCAGTTCTATAAGCTTCCGTATAATAGTTGAATGTTTTTTCTTTGCTGGTGCTGATGCTGCCGCCTTCCCTATAGGAGTACAAGTTTTTAAATAGTCAAAAAAAAAAAAAAGAAAAAAGAAAGAAAAAAAGAGACCAAGTACATATGCAACAAGCCAATATTTGTGAAATTCAAGATAATAAGCTTCGTAATCAGAGGGATGTCGATTGACAACCTGTGGTGTATCTTCATTTGAACAATTTTTGTGCAATTTCAGGTTGAATCAATGGTTGGATGTTGTTCTCGGCTTTCGATCTGTATCTTCGTGTTAAGTTAATCTCACTTGTGGTGCTTGATACATGGGTAAAAGGGTCAGGTTGACAAAGGCATGCCAGGAATTGAATCCTGGAGCATTTTCTCAAAAAACATTATCAATCTTATTGTTATGTACAATCTGACATACCGCCTGATAATAAAAATTCACGGTGCAACATGTCATATCCCTAATCTTTATATGCACTTCCTTTATTTGGGCAGATATCGTAATATGTATTAAACTTTGCATAGTCCGCTTGAATATGTTTGGAGTCTTTAGACTATAAATGCAGTATATGTGAGCAGTTTAGAAAGAACTTGTATTAAATGCTGGGTACAGGGAAGTTTTTTATTCATCGTGTGTGTGTGTGTGTCTCTCTCTCTGTGTGTGTGTGTGTGTTGCATGAATGCACATTGAACTTGCATTGTAATATAGTTGAATAACTTTTCAATCTTATCTTTTGATTGTAAGTGAATGGCTCTGAAAAATGTTGATTATTTCTATTAATGTCTTTATCCAAAAGTTTCTGTTAATGTCTTGTGTTTTGACTATGCTGACACCTGATATAATAGGTACCTGTGTCTAGTAAAAAAACCATGGCAGTATCTTTAGTTTAATTCTGACTGTGAGCACTTCACGTGAAAAAAATATATGGCAGGTTATTGAAGCTGGAGCTAATGCCCTGGTTGCCGGTTCTGCTGTTTTTGGAGCTAAAGATTATGCAGAAGGCGTGATTTTCAGTTTTATCAGTTTCCTTTCAATTTTTTGACTGTTGATTCCTTTTACAGTACAGGAGTGTGCGTGCCTATACATTACGATGATTTTCCTATTCTTCTATTGTTAACAAGGTCTTTGTTCTTGCAGCAATAAAAGGCATAAAGACTAGTAAAAGGCCCGAAGCAGTTCCAGTATGATGGCTGACACAATCCTACAAGTAATTCAGGATCTTACCTTTTGATTCTCCCTTTGGTTCATTGTAAGTTACTGTTGTTATTATATAGATAAATCATCCACGATTCCACGTGACTGACTTAGAAAAGGTATGTTTTTAGTTGAAAATCCAGTATCATGAAATGTTTGTTAACTGACCGAATTGACATAAATATATATTGTTCATGTAATTGATATTAACATAGTAATAGGTTTGTTTGCATTCATTAGATTAGAGAAGTGCCTACTTTCTGCATTGAGTGTTCTTCATCTGCTGTGGCTTTTATTGTTAATTTGGGGTTAAGTATGTTACTAAGAATCCACGAAAATTTCAAATTCCAACCAGATGCCTCCCTTATTGGGTTGCTATTTCCTGAACCTTTTCATTGTGCGTGCTGTGATTTTCGGTTTAGTTTGTTTTTCTTCTAATGCTTATGAGTTGCTTTGTGTTTGCAGACGAGTTTACAGAAGAGACTGAGAAGAGCAGCAGCATCACTTCGGTCCCTGGAGCTGCCAAGGGGGCCGAGTATATTGTATCAGTAGTTTCATACTCGTGAACTCTTATTATTTGGTGCTGGGACTTCCGAAACAGGATCATACATTACATGCTCGTGAATGCATGACCTGCTGCCATTGTTCTTGTTTGTCGCACATTGAAATTGAATATGAATAATTTACTGCTCGATGGCAAAAGTTCCAGCTGCAAATTTCCAAATGCTCTCACATCTATATGAAATTTGGTAAATCAAAAGTTACCCATCAATTGGATGACTAAGAGCAGCGCTGAGCAGGCGGTCCATGATGGGTTCGGTTCATGTGTGTGAGCCACCCACATACAATAAGAGGGTCAATCACGCGTTGACACGTGGATTGGATCTCTTATAATCTTTTATAATATGTGTGTGAGGTCCACACACATACCATATTATAAGAGATCTAATTCACGTGTCAACGCGTGATTGGCTCTCTTATTGTATGTGTGTGTGGCTCACACACATGTGTGTGGCTCACACACATGAACCGAACCCAACCGAACCCGTCCAGGGTTCGGTTCATGTGTGTGAGCCACACACACATACAATAAGAGGGTCAATCACGCGTTGACACGTGGATTGGATCTCTTATAATATGTGTGAGGCCTACACACATACCATATTATAAGATTCACGTGTCAACGCGTGATTGGCCCTCTTATTGTATGTGTGTGTGGCTCACACACATGAACCGAACCCTTCCATGATTGAGCTTCATGGCACCGTCATGCTGTTTAGTAATTTGTTTCTTTTGGGTCCTCCTCATAAGTTGTTGCGTTTACGCGCCATCATCGAAGACATTAATCGTACTCATTTCAGAAAAGTACCTCACAAACAAAGATAATCTACAGTATGCCCATGAATTTTCTCTCCTTTTATTCTTCGTCTAAAACAAAGAAAGGCAAGGGGCTTTCCGATCAGATTGAATTTCATATAAGTATTGCATTTTTTGTGCCCCTAAGCACATGGGGCTACAGTGATATTGTTTGTGCACGTTATTGTATAGACTAAAAGGTTAAATGGTTTCAAACACCGTCATTACATCAAATATTATATGGCTGATAAAGTGACAAACAAGATTAAGCGTGACAAAATGCCACTCTCGTTTGTGATAACCCCAACATGTCTGTTGTGCAAGCTGTGTAGTCCACCACTTGGAGGAAATAGGTCATAAATTTGTCTAGGCTAAGGATTCAGAATCTCGCAATAAATTTTGAGGTACGCTGCAATCTTTTATAATATATGCTTGTGAATTATACGATTTTTTTAAAAGAATAAAACATTATTCTCCACTAAATCAGGGACGGAACCAGAAATAAATTTTCCAAAAGAAAACCAAAGTAGAAGGGGATCTAAAGCAGTACATGAAAAAAAAACCAAAATAGAAAGGAATTTAAGGCAATATACGAAAAAATGGGCCGGGTTCTAAGCCAACTCCTCGGTCCACCCCTACTCGCAGGCCATTTGCGCAGCTACTACTTGCACGAAGTGCACCTGCCTTTCGTCCTTCTCAATCTTTATGTCCACAGCCATGAAGAATTTCCCCCCTTTTCTTTTTCAACTTTGGGCTGTTTGTTTCGCCACAAAACGTCACAAGTTCTAGGTCGTAAAATGAGAATGAAAAAAGTGAACTGTAGCAGAGAAAATATATTGTGTTTTACTTAGTTTGGTTGATAAAGTGAAGTGTAAATAGGAAAGTATATTGAGTTTTACGGTGTTTGATGGATAAAGTGAAAGTGTAAATAATAAAGTATATTGGGTTTTATAGTGTTTGGTTGGTAATGTAAAAGTGTAAGTGAAAAAGTTTACCACAAAATTAACTATAGCAGTGATTTAAATATTCTAAATACTAATCCACTATTGTAAATTTAATTGTATTAATAAATTTGAGATAAAATTTAATAATATTAATATTTTATTTATAACAATAATATTTATAAAATTTTAGTATAATTAATAAAATATTACTAAAATATTAAGTAAATAAATAATATAAAATTTTAAGAAAATCTAAAGAACATTAATAAAATTTTAAAAATACTGATAAAACATAAATATTAAAAAATCTTATGAAAAATAATAAAATATGGTTATAATATTATAATATTATAAAATACTAAAAAATTATTATAATATTATTGTAATATTATAAAAATATAAAATTAACAAAATAAAATATAATATAATTTTAATAATAAATTATTATTATAATAATATTATGATGAATTATTATTAAAATATTAATATAATAATAAAGTATAGTATAATATTAATAAAGTAATTATTTATATTAAAAAATAAATAATTAAATATATAGTAATTTATATTAAAGTATAATATTGTTATATTAATAAAATATTAACTCTAAATAAAATATTAAAAAATGGTATAAGTATTAATAAAATAATAAAGTATTAAATAACAATATTAAATTAAATTAAAATTGTAAAATATTAAATATTAAACAATATTAAAAATAATAAAAAACTAAAGATTATAAATATAAAATAATTAAATAATAATTAATAGGAAATTGAACACTAATAAAAATATTAAATATATTAAATATTTATTAATATTACATTATATATTGATTATCAAGTAACTGCTTTGAACTGCAAGTGTTTTACAATTGTGAGTTACATGATCACAAAATTAATTGTAGTAACTCCATGTGAGAAAATGTTGATGCAAAAGTGAGATTTACATGACCACAAAATTAACTGTAGCAACTGCAAGTGAAAAAATGAGAGTTGTATTTTGTAAGTTATTTTTCAACGAAACAAACAGTAAAATGGAAAAGAAATTTTACGACTTACGATTTGCGACGTTTTGCGACGAAACAAACCGGCTCTATTATCAAAATGGACTCTCTTAGCTTTCCAACTATTATTACTAGAAAGGTATTGTACATTAACATATTTTTTTAGTTTAAATTTTTTGTTTATTATAGTATATTTTGATATTTCTGAAGTGGGTGATTATAAGTTTAGTTGAAAGAGATGGTACTAGAGGGGTTGTGATTAAATCCACAAAAGGCACCCCATTGCATTGACTCAAGGTAAATAACAATTTTTTTTTTCTTTTCTGATTAAATAAAAGAAGTATGATTGTAAATTCTTTAAGATATTGTCTACTTTGATATATCTTTTAGAATACCATTTTGAAAAAAAATGGTTGGTTATTCATAAAATTAAAGGTACAAGAGAGAATATGGATACACTACATATTATCATGAAGGGGATTAAATGAATTTGTTTTACTAATATTGTTTGCGTTTGTCTTGAATCTTGTAGTGCAACAGGTTACTGATGTTGAGGGTCTTGTGAAGGATAAGTCCCAAGCGAGAACTCCCACCGCATTTCGCTTTGCAAACAAGGTGTTTTTCTTTAATGTTTACAGATATGTGCATATTATATTATATTGCATATAAAGAAATTATTGTCTCATAGAAATGTTAACTGATATAAAGATATCTTGAGGGGAAACAACTGCCAACTAGTGTAGAAGTCAGCTCTCTAGAATTCTAGGACCATACACATGTCAATGTTGACAGAAAATTCTACTGCCGTGTTCTATTTAAGGCGTGTTTAATTGCAAGAAAGTGGGCAGAAGTAAGAAAATGGGAAAATATAATTGCTCACTTCCTTATCAATCTAAACACCGAAAAAAAAAAATGTGAAAATCCCTTTTTCTTTTCTCTTTTCCCTTTTACACAATTACTTTCTCACTTTCAGGGTGCTACAATTAATTTTGTGGTCATGTAAATCTCATTTGTAATAAGTTGTAACTCAAAATAGTTAATTTTGTGGTCATGTAAATCTCAATTTTTATTTTTCTTAATTAATTTTATTTTAATATTATTTTACGGTCAACTTTGTGGTCAACTTTTTCACTTTCACTTTCACTTTTACATTACATCCAAATACCGAAGGACATATCATTTTTCAAACCACACTTCCCAACAACATCCAAACACCGAAAAACTCACTAACTAATTCATAAGTTTCAAGGGATCTATTACTACTTTCTCACTTCCACCCCTAACCAAACAACCCTAGAGAAAATGGGAATCCTATGAAAGTTTTGGAAAAGTAGATGGACAAGAGCCCTTAGCTTTGTGAAAGAACATTGGCAAAGTCAAAATTAATTGAAAAGAAAGTCAACAAAATCTCATATTCATGAAATGCAAGCATCCACGCCCCACCCCAGCATTTAAAAAGTCATTGTGATGAGATAGAGAGAAGATGGTGCACCCGAGTTAAGGGTCATGCTTTTATTATATAGCATAGAAATAGTACCATGTCCTAAGTAGGAACAAGAAACTAAGTCATAGAAAACACCCTACTTTTCTAATATTAAAAAGTTACCCATGTACTAAAATGGTAACCAACAGCCAGCAAATGCCTTGCTGCAGGGTAACTCCATACAAGTAAAAGAGATGAGTGTGTACATGACTGTCTAATGATGTGGTAATGACTAAAACAAATGGAAGCAATTAAGGTAGCAACCATTAATTTTGCTTTCTAACAAAGACAACCTCAAATGAAATGAGGTAAACAACCTTGGGTTCAACTTTGACAACTATCAATGGGGGTATATTTGAGTCCAACAAACTTAAAGGAGCGCATATTAGCACCCACTAAATTGATAAAAGGCCCCCACCCAATAACTATGGGCACGGTTATTGCCACCCTCATGAATGAGAAAGCTCCTAAAATATTCACAAGTATGCCATTATTTTTTTGACCATTACTCCTTTGATGAAAAACTCAAAGTGTCTCTTTTTTCTTCTTCCCTCCTCTTTCCTCCATTCCTTTCTTCCCCCACCCCCCTCCCACTCCCTCCCCTCCTCCTCCTGCCCCCTTCCCCCTCCACCTCCCCCTCCCCCGGTCTCTCCCCCCTCCTCCACCCTAGCTCCCCCCTCCTCCTCCCCGCCCCTGGCCCGCCCAACTCCCCCTCGCCCCTCTGTTCGGACGAATTCGGCCGAACAGAGCCACGGGGGGAGTTGGGGGGGGGGGGGGGTAGTTCGGTCTGGGAGGAGGGGAGAGACTGTGGGAGGGGGGAGGGGAGGGGGGAGGCCAGAGTGAGGTTCGTCGGTAGCCGGAGGAGGGGGAGGGGGTCGTCGGAGAGGGAGGGCGGTTCGCCGATGAGCGAGGAGAAGAAGGAAAGTGCACTTTAGCCATTTTAAAAAAATTTGAGGGTGCTTTTATCATTTTTGGGGGTGCCTTAATTCATGGGGGGCTTTGATCATTTTTGAGGGTGGCAATAACCGCTCCCAATAACTATAAAAGTACTATTGATTTTTGGACAAATTTAGCCACTGGGTAAAAATCTAAAATGCCATTTTCTTCTTCCTCCTTCCACAGCGAGCGGCGACGATCTGACGATCCTCCCCTCTTTCTCCTGCCTCCCCCTCATGCCCAACCTCCCTCATCTCCCTCCCTCCCCCCTTCTCCTCCTCACCACCCGATCTAGCGGCGAAGAGGAAGAGAGAGGGGGTTGAGGGGAGAGGGGGGAGGGGCAGGCCTCCTCTCCCCTCCCTTCCCCGCCTCCCTTCTCCTTGTCGCGAAATCTAGCGACAGGGGGGGGAGGGGGGAGGGCGGCAGGGCTAGGGGATGGTGAGGGGGAAGGGAGGACAGGCGATGTGGGTGGGGGACGGTTGGGACGAGAGCGGTGGAAGGAAGAGGAAGTTGGATAGGGGAAGAAAGAGGAAAGGGTGTTTTTAAAAATTTTAGAAAATTAATTGGTGTCTTTATTAATTTAATTGATGTATTAATCAAATGAGTATATTTATTAATTTGGTAGGGGCTAATATTTGCTCCTCACACTTAAATGAGGAAAGACAATTCTACAAAACTATCCACTTGGAATAAACTATAGCGGCAAAAGTAATATCTATATATGTCAAGAAGCTCTCATTTGTATCTCGTCAATCACAGAAGGAGAATATTGTATCATCCATGAGGCACTCACAATGTTTGATACAGATGTCACATTCTATAGTGCATAAATTCGTGCAAGTGAAGATCTTCTCGACCCTCGACTAAAAAGAGCATTTGGTCGAACAAGAAAAGGTGGAAGTAAGGCTAATGGGAGGATTAGCAAGACATCAAGAAAAGCCCCCCCAATAAATTTGAAGCAACAAAAGAAGAGTGATTGCAAAATCAGCCAAGATAAGAACAGAGATTAGCAGCTACAGTGTGCCCTGAAACAGAAGAGCATCCAAATTTAGTATTACAAAGCAGGTTCATGGAAGGAAAAATCCATCATTGAATATTAATCTAAATAAAATTTTAGTTTAAATAACTTTTTTTTTCTTTTTATCTAGATCATGGGATGCTATCTCAATAAATTTAATTCAAGTAAATTACCTTATCTAGAGCATGGGAGTTTGTATGATAATTCAACAATTTATAATCCACATAATTTATTTCATCTAATCCTTGAGATTAAAGTTTCATGTAAACATCAATTTAAACATGGCACTTAAAATCCTTAATTCATATCATTTACTTTATCTAGGGGCTGTTTGTTTCGCCATAAAAGGCGTAAAAGTTCGTAATTCATAAATGACTTACAACCTAATTACAACTACGACATTTGTTTAGACCGTAATTCGTAAAACACTCATTTGCGAGCCAATTACCACTCACTTGCAACTCAATTACCACTCACTTACAGCTCAGTTACAGTTAATTTTGTGGTCATGCAAATTTGTATTTTTTTATGTTAATATTAAATTTTTATAATTTAGCATTTTTAATATTTATTTGTAATATTAAAACTTTTTAAATCACCAAATAGTTAATTTGTGGCCAACTTTTTCACTTATGACTTACACATTACGATGATCAAACACCGTAAAATACAATACACTTTCTCACTTACAACTTTATATTACCAACCAAACACCATAAAATTTACATGCATATAACTCATTTACATCTGTAAAAGATTTTACCAATTGCAACTTACGAATTACGGCCAGTTACGACAACCAAACAGACCCCTAGATCATGGTTGAGATTACAATTTCATAAAAAGAGATTATTATTATTATTATTATTTTGTTGCATGATATTTTAAAATTTCCTAACAAAATCTTGCTATTAATTAGATTAGATTCTATATAGAAATTCATAAAATAAATTAACAGTATAGTTATTAGCTACTTACTTGGATTGATCCCGTAGTCTGCTCCTACTTTCTTTCTGTCGTTCCTTTTTTTCCTCTAAGAGACAGGAGGAGAGGGATTACATTAATATATTATGATAAGATCTTTAGGTTAAGATTTTTAGCACGAAGTTTCAACAGAAGAATCTGCCTGTTAAAATAAAGATCAATAAAGATCTCATGAGATCTTTTGGCTGAAAATTTGAAATTTGAATTTGATTTTAACTTTGTTTAAATAAACTCGATTACCTTCATAATCACATGCTAATGTGGTATTACGGTTTAGATAATAGAATTTGGCATAGAGGAACATGAGTTCGAATATTTAACATAAACAAGTTAAGTACACAATTACATTTTTTATTATTTATTTATATTTATTTATTTGTTGTTTTACACAACAAGAGTAGTACAGATTTGCAACAATAGCAAGAAAACTCTTGGTTGCCATCAGATTACCTGGAGACCAGAAGGCCTAGTATTCTGTAATAAAAGAGAAAATGGGAAGAGATGATTCCTTTTGCATTCTAATGATTTCAACGTCACCTCCGGTGATTACCCCTCCGTTCGCTCCTCTAGTCTAATACAAGGCTGATTGTGCTGTGACTTTTAAAGGCCTTCCAAGAACCTCCAACATTTTTCCTGAATAAAAATGTTGAATAAATTGAACCCATAGCTAAAAAACAATTATATAGTGATGAACTGAAGACACAGAGAGGCACGAATTTTCAACTATAACTGGTTACAAAATACTAAAATTCTGAATATGCATCAAGCATTTAGCCTACATACCTTGAGCTGCCAACACAATAACGGACCGGGTGTATTTTTGACTATCGACCTCTCTTAAAGGAACTAGAGCATTTTTCGAGCGAGACCGGGAGGCAAAAATCAAGGCCGAGAGCATTTTCTTTGGGAGGCTTGGTTGTTTGGGGCGGGGGGAAGGAGGTGCGCGCAAGGCATCAACCAATGAAGAATCCACCAATAGAGATAGATGCAGCGGAGAAGTAGCCATACAATAAGAATAGAAAAACAAGAGAAAAAAGTAAGCCAACACAATATTGAATGAGGTTAAGCAAATTGCCTAAGTCCTTAGGGTAAGGGAAAGAGAGATTTTATTGATTCAACAATCAATACAGGGGAATATCAGAGAGATACTTCAAGGGATACAATTCATGAGGGGTCTAACACATATTTATAGCCAGAGAGTCCCAGGGATTTAGAAAACCCCAATTGGATCTGACCCCAACTCAGAAAAGGAATCAAAATCCTAAAAGGAATCAAATCCTAAAAGGAGAAGCAATTCGCCTGATAGGAAACTCCAATTGGATCCGACTCCTTTTCAGAAACGAAGTCTGAATCCAAGTTGGATTCCACAATCTTCATCAAGCTTTCATCTCCTTTTCCTCTCTCCCTACAATTCTCCACCTCGGTGAAGATTTCTCAAATCTGAGCCGAACTCTAAGGGAACACTTGGCGAAATCGACACACGATCTCGATTTGAGCCAACAGATAAAATCGGTTCCTTCAAAACGAATCGCCAACGCACATATAATTGATTTCCACTGATCACACTAGATTCAAATTGAGTTTGTCGTCTCCCCAGGCAACGCTTTTCAAACTCCAATATCAATTGTAAGATTCCAACTTCAGCTCAGCTATCCAAACGGAATGTACCATGCATGCCTTCCCATCACTCCACAAAAGAGAAATACTATATGGGCTGATTAACAAACGTGTCTCTTACTCAGCAAATTAATAAAACTTTATTCCAAGTGACCTCAAGAAGAACCCATCATGAGTCAACACTGACTCTCCGATTGATTGGCTCTTTCCACTCCATATGTTTTCAAGACGGTCCAACTAAATTTGAGTAAAGCATACCAAACACCATCATCGGCTTCAGCAAACTGGATGCACGCCCCCTTATGCAAGCTCAACTATCTTCACACCAGCAGATTAAACGTTCATCGAGATCACAACACTTCACCTCTACGTGAAGTCCCAATTAGCTCCTCGAGAATCCAAATATACCATATAACTTCATACGGGGTGCACATCAAATAGTTGCACCTTTATAGCTGCTGACGTACCTTGCCCAAGGGATCAAGCCAACCGTAATTCATTAAAATTAGCTACACCGAGCTCAAGCATCTGTGACTGAATTTTCAACAGTGAACCTAACTGATTGAGTCAAATGAATCTCTTTACTACCATCATGGAGAACAACGGCCTTCAAATTGAGTTTGTCGCGATCACAAACTTGAGATTCATGCTTTTCACCTACTTTCATGGTTTTACCCTGGTTCTAATGGCTGCAAACAATACAACCTTCTCATCAATGTCTTCAACCTATTCAGTATCAAAACTGGCTACATAATCTCCACCCGGTGTCACATCCGGTGAAGTCTTCATTGATACTGAACCAACTGGAGATGGTGGAGGAACATCAATCTCCACCCGCTGCGATCTTCCTTGGTCTTCGTCCTCTCCACCTGCTGAGAGACGGTAGACTTCAACACTGAAGTCTCATCAAACGTGACATGCTGACTCAACACGATCTTCTTGTTTTCGGGGTTCCACAACCTGTAGTCTTTCATATTTTTTTTTGACACCTAAAAACACAAACTTCTTTGCTTGCAGAATCACCTTGCCATCTTTGACACTAAAATAGGCCAGACTTCTAAATTCCCGCAGCAAAGTATGATCTTGAGCAGTATTCCTAAACCAAACTTCTAGTGGAGTTTCACGTCCTATCACAGTTGATGACAAAACATTTATGAGATGGCTAGCATACACACTCGCCTCAGCCTAAAACGATTTATCTAATCATGCATTAGACAACAAACACCAAGCCTTCTCCAACAAAGAACGGTTTATCTCTTTAGCCCCCCCATATATTCCATCTGTGAAGTGAGTACCATTACTGATTTTCTGGCCAAATTATAGGAATTGGTTCTTATATCTTTCAACATTACCAATTTATAGCTCTTTGATCTTTCTACCAGTCTGTTTCTCCATCATATCCTTCCACTTCACCAGCATACTTAGGGCTTCAAACCTTTATCTCATAGGATATATTCAACAATGTCTAGATAAATTATCAATAAAAGAGATAAACTACCTATCCAATTGGATACGACTCCTTTCAGAAACGAAGTCCGAATCTAAGTTAGATTCTATAAGCTTCATCAAGCTTTCATCTCCTCTCTCTCTCTCCCCCCTAAGGGGGGAACTGATCTACAATATCTGATTGGTACACATTGCGAAGAAAATACTCGTTTACTGCAACTGCAAGACCGAGTTGATAAGAACCAGAAGCTGTGGCCTGGAACCTACCCAGAACGTATGCATCCTTGTCACACTGTCCTTAACTGAGCATTTAACCCAGACACTAATCTGTTCCAAATTGCAGTTGACACATAAAATTCCATCAATCAAGATGTTAAATGAATACAGCTTGAAGTAGAATGAAAGTGCAGTTTGAGCACTGCACAAACAGTTACTACCAGCCCAAGGAGACTCCAGAGATACATAAAAGTCAGGGAGACTACTGTGATTGAACGGTGAGGTCTTATTCGTTTTGTGGAGGTTATAACTAAGTATATCGTCGCTGTCGGTAGGAAATCGACTGATCGGTCAGGAGGAAGATGAGGGGGAGAGAAAATGAGGTAGGAGGGGAGAGCTGAAAGAGTCAGAAGAAGGGGGTCGACCCTGCTCTTTCTCTCTTTCGCGGATGAAGATAGAGAAACAGACGAACAAAATTTCTATACTAGATTACCACTTGACAGTGAAACAGAACGGCAAAGAAAAAAGAGAGGGAGAAGAGGGGAGGAAGTAGAAGGGGGGGAAGAGGGGAGAGGGGGAGGGAAGAGTGGAGAGAGGGGGGAGGGGGAAGAGGGGAGGGCCGGAGGGGAGAGGGCGGACTGGGAGAGGACGACTCTCTCTGATCTTCTCTCTTTGGGGTACAGAGGGACAGACAAAGTTAAAGAATGAGTCACGGGAAAAATCTCGCTTCGCTCGGTTTGATGAGTCACAAGAGAAAATCTTCTTTCAGTCAATTTTGACTAGTGATATTTAAATTATGAAATTTCAAAACTGCAACCGAGCCTAGAGGGCAACCGCCATCCTCTTTCTAAAAAGTAAAAATCAATGAGCGAGCCATACGTTCCGTGAAAAAAAAGATGCTGGAGCTAAACTTTTTAATTAATATAAGTTATTAAGTGCTATAATTGAGTATCCCGACACTATTTTATTGATATAATTTTGCAATTTGATTCAAGCAGATAACAAAAATTACTTTTTGCTCAATGAACGAAAATTGTTCGCTTATAAAAAAATATAAAAAAGACACCCAATCTATATCTGAATCTGGAACGTCCACGATCTGATCCTTGATTATTCATGACAAAAGATGAAACGCCAATGCTTGCCAACGAATCTTCTATACAAAATATTCAAAGCACGCACCCTTTCACCATTTTTTTTCCCCCTTTTTTTTTTTGTTTTTTTAGGTAAAAAGATCCGAAAAATATCTAAGAGAATATCTTTACCTCTAACATGTAATAATGACGTCCTGCTGGTTTTGTGTGAATTATATCTAGCGATATTTAAGTTATTTACTTCTGAACCTACAACATCAGCAAGTCATGTATTTTGTGAAGGAAATATTAGAATAGAGAATTTTTAACTAATCGAAAGTATATTAAGAATTATCATTGAGTATTTTAAGATTACTCTCCTAACACAAGTGCTTGATTGGATTCAAGCACGCAGCATCGACTGCTTTTGGCTCATTGGGTAAAAGTGTTCACTAATAGATTAGGAAAAAAGACAATTTTTTTGAATAAATCTTTCTTAATTTAATTTTAAAAACAGACCTCCTCAAAATTTATTTCCTTAAACTGACATCTAATAGGCTAACTCGACGCCACATAGGCGCCGGGTCGTTTCCTCCGCCTGAGAAGTGCGTTTCGGACGCTAGCTGACGAGTGCTTTTTTTTATTCAAAGTTTATAATTCTAAACCAAATTCTTTTTTACTTTTTTTTTTGAGCTCTCAATGTTTGGTTCGAGTTAAACAACTCCAAACCAAGCATTTGAAGCTCAAAATGAGCAACACCAAACCAAGTTTACTAAGCCTCTAGTTTCAACAAAATTCTCTCATTTACACTCAATTTTCTCAAAGATACTTAGAAAATTTCTTGATTGAGGCGTGAGTTTCTTTGTCCTACGTTATCAACACAGAAAATAAAAAGAAGATAAGATCGTGTAGGATCACCTGGGGGGGGTGAATAGGTGATGGCTAATCTAATGGTCACTTAATACCAAATAATGCGGAAGCAAAAACTATTATGACCTAAACAAACTATTACACTAAACACCACGTATAACACAAGAGTGTTGCCGAATTCCCCGTGAAGGGCTCTGGACAAACTCCTCTAAATTCCCCTAGATAAGGGTTGAGGTGCCGCGTTGGCTCTCTTGGTTAAATACAAGTGTTAGCAAACAAACCCAAGCAAGTATATCAATTAAGCACACAATATATATCAAGCATGTAAAAATAAACATAATTGAAGCATGCAAGATATAAACAAGAGACAAAGAGAGAGAGAGAGAGAGAGAGAGAGAGAGAGAGAGCAATCACAAACACAAGGGATTTGTTTCGAGGTTCGAGCACACTTGCTCTACATCCCCGCCTTCGACACACGAAGGATTTCCACTATAATCGATCCCACCGGATCACTCCTCGGTGCCGCAACACCTACAATCCCTCGGACTCTCTAGTCCCGTACACACCGCAAGCCCACCGGCTCGCCGAGGCCGCACCTCAAACAACAAGTTCGCACCCGAAATCGAAACACCGCGGACACACACGCCTGCCTCCTCAAAGAACAGAGAAGAAGTCTTTGGTGATCACAACACTTTGATCACCTAAAAATAATCTCACTACAGCACTCTCATAGGATGAATAGCAATGGATAGCTCAAGTATAGTGTGAGAAAACAAGGATGAGAATGGTGGAGGAAAACTCAAGAAATTCTCTTTTGATACACTCTTGATAAACTCTGCTTTTGAATGAAAGTATTTAGCCCAAATACAAGTGGAGAAAACCTCTGAAAAGAGTTGAAAAAACTAGCCCAAAAACCACTTGGAAATCTTAATCAGAATAGCCCCCAAATGCCCCATTTTATAGAGTCTGAAAAACTAGCCGTTGGGGTCTGTCAGGCCTGCCGGACGACCGCCCGGTCGTCCGGCCAACGGTCATATTTCAGACCGTTTGAGCCATCGGTCGACCGGTCGGTCGGCCAAGCCAGGATACAGAGAGCAAGTCTCTCTGTACGGTCGACCGCTCGGTCGGCCGGGGCCTTTCCAGAGAGCAGAGCTCTCTGGACGGTCGACCGGATCGGTCGGCCTGCCCTCCTGCCAGAACTGGCGTGCACGTCTGTGCACGTCGGTCGACCCTGAAGGTCGGCCGACTTCAAGCTGCGGTCGACCGTTCCGGTCGGCCGGCTGAAGCCAGGAAACATAGTTTAAGGGATTGAAAACTTGGTCTTTTTGATTGAAATAAAATCCCATAAAATCATGAAAAATCTACAAAAATAATTTTACAAATATACTTTGATAAACAAACATGCTTGCACAAAATCAAGGCATGTTACAAATGATTTGGACTATTTTTGTAATATGAAAAAATTGGCTCAAATGAAAACAGTATTTTCCAAAATTAGATTTTTCCAAAACTTGTTTTTTCAAAACTTCACCAAATACAAAAACAAGATATTTAAACAACTTTGAAGCATAGTGTGTATGGATATGATCCACTACACAAACATGGTGAAATATCTATGTTTTTGACATTAAGCACTAAATAAGGTTTTGGTTAAAACATGTATATAATGAAGTACCAAAAACTAAAACTATATTTTCTAAAATAAAAATTCTTTTGTAAAAATAAAACTATCAAGAGTGTGTGTGTATATGTATACTTGAGCAATCCACCAACTACTCTATCCTTTACATTTTATCTAAAACAAAATCTTATAAAACCAACCTAGACACAAATCTTCATCTTCTTGAAGTCTTCACTTGAAGCCTTCTCATCTTCTTGACTTGGTCCAAACACGATCCAATGGCTCTTGGATCAAACTGTGCTACCTCCAAAACTTGACTTCAAATCCTTTGTTGAAGTTATGCACCTACTAAGATCTTGATCATAAATCTATCACTAATTAAACACAAGATCATTAGTACTATAACTACATGAGTTGATCATCATCAAAACTAGAGTGATGGGCTTTCGGGCCAACAATCTCCCCCTTTTGATGATGACAAAACTCATGAAGTTATATATGCATGGATTAAAGTAAAGCTCCAAAGAAGCTCCCCCTTAACTCATGCATACCAAATAAACAAAATAAATATGTAATGAGGCACATAAACATGTATGCAAATTTAGGAGTAAACATGCTAATCAAGTATAAAACAAAATCACAAAATCTTTTTCTCCTATTTGCAAAACAAAACATATATGCATAAACACAAATATTAATCCCCCTTAAGCAAGGAAATATTAATCTCCCTTAAGCAAGGAAAACATGCATATATCTCAAATACTTCTCCCCCTTTTTGTCAATCATCAACAAAGGGGTTAAAGTAAAAACAAAATAAAATAAATTTTTCTCCCCCTTTTTGTTCGAAACAAGGAACCAATGAAGGGGTAAATATAAATCAATCAATAAAGGATTATATGCGATATACATTCATGAAGAGGAAGACAGTAAAGTAACTTCCCTACACATATACATTACATGAAAGAGGGATGACAAGCCCTATTCACATAACGTAGAATATGTAATGCATAAGAGGAGATGTGAAGCTCCCCCTACACACGTGTACCACATAAAGAAAAGTTGTCAAGCTGCTCAATATACAATACACTCAATATGAATCTATATGTAGAAGAGATGTTAAGCTCTCCTTGCATATAGGCAATACAACTCAAAAATTTTGAATTTTTCTTCTAAAACAAAATTTTGAATTTTCTCAATAAAACAAATCTTGAGTATTTTTCTTAAAAATTTTATTTTCTTATCGTAAACAACTTTGTATTTTAATCATGTAAAACAATTTTAACTCAAGCACAGTTAACTCATATATATGTATGAAAAATGAGTATACCAAATGAAATTGATACATACATATATAAGAAAACAAAATATGAGTATATACAAAAATAGAGTCAAATTGATACCAATTGAAACGATTCAAAGATACCAATTGAAACAATAATAGGACCATGTGTATATCTCATAAACATTGAAGAATAAATAACTAGTTAAATTAATTTTTAAAAAACTAGTTAAAGATCCTTCAAAAACATGAAACCAAATCATATGTATTTCATGAATCATACCAAATACACAAAAATTGACACTCAAAATCGATGAAGCTCAAAAACATGTTCATGAAACAAGTTCATGACAAAACAAATGAAGTATGAGTGTACAAGAATCATGTATATAGTATTTACATGAAAATAGTCATTTAGGCTCAAAATGATCAAAACAAATTATTCATTTTATTTTATCAAACAAAACATGAAAATTTATTTTTCATTAAAAACAATAAACTTCTAGGTATATGTATGATTTATCTAAATCTAACAATATTCATACATATCCCAAACATAAAACGAGTCTATTAATAGTATTTTCATGAAGGCAAGAGACTCAAAAAGGATATACATGTATATTTATTAGATTTGAATAAAAATGCATATACATGAAGTAAAAACACGAAGATTGGTAAAACAAGTATAAATGAAAGAATCATCAAAACTAGGTTATACATGTGCATATAGTGGGTACAAATGAGCATGAAGTGCAAACATATACGAATCAATTTGTTCTCACTATTTGTACATGTAAAAAAATAAGTTTTGATAAAAACTACATTTAAACTAGTATTTACCACATGAAGCACAAAAACATGAACATGAACATGCTAAAAATATAACATATGAACAAGCATGTAAATAAACTAAGAGTTTAGAAATAGTTACCAACTAAGGAACTATGTTCCAAAACTCCAAACATGGTGGTTGTCCACCAAACCTCCTTGATAGCGGTGCATCAATTATATGTCCTTCAAGTCCATGCATCCACCATCAAGGCACCATCCCTCTCACGTCGTGTGAGAGCCCTCACCTACATCAAAAACACAAGGTGGGAGTTTTGGTACCCATTTTCTTTTGGGTCCTTGGGGGTTAGTCTTGTAAGGCACCCAAACATTTTTATGATTAGCAAAATTTAAATGATGTATCCTATCATAACAAAACTTTGCTAAATGGCCTTTGCGGCCACAATGTGTACAAGTGTACACCTTGGTATGCTTATGTGTGTGAGTGTGATCGTGGCGTGCAACATAAGCATATGCATGATGATGTGCATGAGAATGTGGAGCTTGTTTCTTTGAAAACATAGACTCCAATCTAGTGTGGTTAAATGCACATGAGCTTAAAGTTGAGCTCAAACAATTAATCCTATTTTTCAAAACATTAATCTCACTATTATCAATGGTGGCATGTAAGGCATGGTGAGATTGTGAAACAATTTTCTTTTTCTTTTGAAAAACATTTTCTTGTTCTTTTTCAATCATTTTTCTTTTTAAAATATTATTTTCTTGAAAAATGACTTCTTTTTGTTTTTTCACCAAAATAACTTTATTTTTCAAAGATGTGTTTCCTTCACAAAGATCATTCAATTTTGAAAGTAAGGAAACATTTCATTTTTCAAATCTTCTTTTTCTTTTTCTAAACATGCAATATTATTTCTAAATGAATCATGTTCTATATGCATGCAATCAAGTTTCTTTTTAAAATTTTATTATCTTTTATAAGCATGTCATATTTCTCAAGTAATTGTTGGCAAAATGAAGTGAGCTCATCATTTGACATGTCTTCATCATCTAACTCGGATTCGGTATTTACTTCAAGGGGGTTATCCACTTGGACCATATAGCACTTGTTGGAGATGTCGCTTCCAACGTCCGAATCGCTCCCGGCATAATATAGATCCTTTTCGTCAAGAGAGGTGATGATGTTCCAAGCTACAAAAGCCGAATCAACATTAGAAACTCTAGATGAATAATCATCATTTAGGGTAGATCTTAAAGCATGTAGGGCTTTTGCATTAGCCTCAAAATTCTTGCCATTTAAACAATAATCATTTTTAGTGGTGGCAAGATAAACATGAATGCCTAGGGCCTTGAGGTACATAGACATTTCACCTTCCATATATGGATGTTAAGAATATCAAAAGTGGGAGGTGACATGAAATCTATGGTGTGTGTACAAAAAATAGTGATTAGCCTAAAAATGAGGATCTTTAACTCTAGGTTGTAAGACCTAAAATCAGAGCACTTGGTTCTGATACCAATTGTAGGATCACCTAGAGGGGGGGGGTGAATAGGTGATGGCTAATCTAATGGTCACTTAATGTCAAATAATGCGGAAGCAAAAACTATTATGACCTAAACAAACTATTACACTAAACACCACGTATAACACAAGAGTGTTGCCGAATTCCCCGTGAAGGGCTCTAGACAAACTCCTCTAGATTCCCCTAGATAAGGGTTGAGGTGCCGCGTTGGCTCTCTTGGTTAAATACAAGTGTTAGCAAACAAACCCAAGCAAGTATATCAATTAAGCACACAATATATATCAAGCATGTAAAAATAAACACAATTGAAGCATGCAAGATATAAACAAGAGACAAAGAGAGAGAGAGAGTGAGCAATCGCAAACATAAGGGATTTGTTTCGAGGTTCGAGCACACTTGCTCTACATCCCCACCTTCGACACATGAAGGATTCCACTATAATCGATCCCACCGAATCACTCCTCGGTGCCGCAACACCTACAATCCCTCGGACTCTCTAGTCCCGTACACACCGCAAGCTCACCGGCTCGCCGAGGCCGCACCTCAAACAACAAGTTTGCACCCGAACTTGAAACACCGCGGACACACACGCCCGCCTCCTCAAAGAACAGAGAAGAAGTCTTTGGTGATCGCAACACTTTGATCACCTAAAAACAATCTCACTACAACACTCCTATAGGATGAACAGCAATGGATAGCTCAAGTGTAGTGTGAGAAAATAAGGATGAGAATGGTGGAGGAAAACTCAAGAAATTCTCTTTCGATACACTCTTGATAAACTCTCCTTTTGAATGGAAGTATTTAGCCCAAATACAAGTGGAGAAAACCACTGAAAAGAGTTAGAAAAACTAGCCCAAAAATCACTTGGAAATCTTAATCAGAACAACCCCCAAATGCCCCATTTTATAGAGTCTGGAAAACTAACCGTTGGGGTCTGTCAGGCCTGTCGGACGACCGCCCGGTCGTCCGGCCAACGGTCATGTTTTAGACCGTTTGAGCCATCGGTCGACCGGTCGGTCGGCCAAGCCAGGATACAGAGAGCAAGTCTCTCTGTACGGTCGACCGCTCGGTCGGCCGGGGCCTTTCCAGAGAGCAGAGCTCTCTGGACGGTCGACCGGATCGGTCGGCCGGCCCTCCTGCCAGAACTGGCGTGCACGTCTGTGCACGTCGGTCGACCCTGAAGGTCGGCCGACTTCAAGCTGCGGTCGACCGTCCCGGTCGGCCGGCTGAAGCCAGGAAACATAGTTTAAGGGATTGAAAACTTGGTCTTTTTGATTGAAATAAAATCCCATAAAATCACGAAAAATCTACAAAAATAGTTTTACAAATATACTTTGATAAACAAACATGTTTGCACAAATTCAAAACATGTTACAAATGATTTGTACTATTTTTGTAATATGGAAAAATTGGCTCAAATGAAAACAGTATTTTTCAAAATTAGATTTTTCCAAAACTTGTTTTTCCAAAACTTCACCAAATACAAAAACAAGATATTTAAACAACTTTGAAGCATAGTGTGTATGGATATGATCCACTACACAAACATGGTGAAATCTCTATGTTTTTGGCATTAAGCACTAAACAAGGTTTTGGTTAAAACATGTATATAATGAAGTACCAAAAATCAAAACTATATTTTCTAAAATAAAAATTCTTTTGTAAAAACAAAACTATCCAGAGAGTGTGTGTATATGTATACTTGAGCAATCCACCAACTACTATATCCTTTACATTTTATCTAAAACAAAATCTTATAAAATAAACCTAGACACAAGTCTTCGTCTTCTTGAAGTCTTCACTTGAAGCCTTCTCATCTTCTTGACTTGGTCCAAACACGATCCAATGGCTCTTGGATCAAACTGTGCTAGCTCCAAAACTTGACTTCAAATCCTTTGTTGAAGTTATGCACCTACTAAGATCTTGATCATAAATCTGTCACTAATTAAACACAAGATCATTAGTACTATAATTACATGAGTTGATCATCATCAAAACTAGAGTGATGGGCTTTCGGGCCAACAGATCACAGTCGTCACCCGCTACGCTGGTGGGGGTGAATGACCCAATGTCAGAGCTGGTCAGTTAGAGGATCATTTTGTGAAATGAAATCGGGAGAGGTCTGTTTTTTGAAATTAAAATTTAAAAAAAATTATTCAAAAATCGCCCTTAGAAAAAAAAATTTAAAGAAAGGGTTAAAAAAAAAACTCAGGGCCTGTTTGTTTCGTTGCAAAACGTCGCAAGTCGTAAGTCATAAAATGAGAATGGAAAAAGTGAACTGTAGCAGATATATTGTATTTTACGGTGTTTGGTTGATAAAGTGAAGTGTAAATGAAAAAGTATATTGTGTTTTACGGTGTTTGGTTGATAAAGTGAAAGTGTAAATGGTAAAGTATATTGTGTTTTACGGTGTTTGATTGGTAATGTAAAAGTGTAAGTGGAAAAGTTGACCACAAAACTAACTGTAGCAGTGATTTAAAAATTATAAATACTATTAAATTAAATCTACTATTGCAAATTAAATTGTATTAATAAATTTGAGATAAAAATTAATAATCTTAATATTTTATTTATAAGAATAATATTAATAAAATATTAGTATAAATAGTAAAATATTACTAAAATATTAACTAAATAAATAATATAAAATTTTAAGAAAATCTAAAGAACATTAATAAAATTTTAAGAATACTAATAAGATATAAATATTAAAAAATGTTACAACAATAATAAAATATAGTTATAATATTATAATATTAAAAATACTTGAAATTATTATAATATAAATTTTATTATAATATTATTTTAATATTATAGAAATATAAAATTAATAAAGTAAATATAATTATAATTTAATAATAAATTATCATTATAGTATTATTATACTGAATTATTATTACAATATTAACATAATAAAATATTAATATAATAATAAAATATAATATAATAATAAAATATTAATATAATAATAATATATATTATGATATTAATAAAGTAATTTTTTATATTAAAAAATAAATAATTAAATATATACTAATTTGATATTAAAGTATAATACTGTTATATTAATAAAATATTAACTCTAAATAAAATAATAAAAAATGGAATAAGTATTAATAAAATAATAAAATATTAAATTAAAATAGTAAAATATTAAATATTAAAACAGTAAAAAAATTAAAGATTAAAAATATAAAATAATTAAATAATTAAATAAGAAATTGAACACTATTAAAATATTAAATATTTAATAATATTTAATTATATATTGATTTTCAAGTAACTGTTTTAAACTGTAAGTGTACTACAAGTGAGAGTTACATGATCACAAAAGTAACTGTAGCAACTGTAAGTGAGAAAATATGAGTGTAAAAGTGAGATTTACATGACCACAAATTTAACTGTAACAACTGCAAGTGGGAAAAGAAGAGTTGCAAAAGTTTTTACATTTTACATTTTACAAACGAAACCAAACAAGTGTAAAATATAAAGTTGTAAAAATTTTACATTTTGCAAACATTTTATAAGTTATCAAATCCGCCCTCAGTCTTGAATTGAACCTGTAATACAACAATTTGACCCCAGTCTATTAATCATGCCCTAGAGAACGCAAATCGGTCAATGAATCGCACAAAATATTCAAAGCACAACACCCTTTCAACATTTTTTTTTCCACTTTTTTTTTTTTCATTTTTTGGTAGAAAGATCCGAAAGATACCGAAGATTAATATCTCCGCCTCTCGCGTGTTGTTGCAGATAACGAGGGAAAAGGCTGCGGTTGAGAATGTGTCATCCACATCCTCATTCGCGTGTTTCAGCATTTTTTTTTTAATTTTTTTTTTCACATTTTTTTTTTCATTTTTTTTGGGTAGAAAGATCCGAAAGATACCGAAGGTTATATCTCCGCCTCTCGCGTGTTGTTACAGATAATGAGGGAAAAGGCTGCGGTTGAGAATGTGTTATCCACATCCTCATTCTTTGTTTCGGTCTGAAAAGGGTAAAAAAAAAGAGAGAGAGAGAAAAAGAAAAAGAAAAAACTTTGAAATAAGATCCCTCCCATTTATTTTGTCAAGTGGGGACGAACGAGAGCTGAAGCCAGAAGGCGAAGAGAAGAAGATGATCTCTTCAGCATCAGCGGCTCCTTCGTCTTCATCCTCTCTCTGCTCCACGATCCAGAGCAGAGGACTCCGTGGGGATCTCGGCCCTCGCAGCCTCTCCCTCTTCTCTCCTCCCAAAACAGCCAATTCCTCGAGGTTTCTTCTATCTGTCTCTGATTGCACAGTCGATTTGGGAGCGGAATTTTATCGAACACCTGTTGGGTGTTCTCTGTTTGTTGTGCCACAGCTTTAATTTTGTGACGACTCGTGTTGGATTTCAGGAGGAGGTTCTCTGTAAAGGCATCACGGGTTGATAAGTTCTCCAAGAGCGATATAATTGTCTCGGCCGCCATCCTCAAGGCCAATCTCGCCAAGCTCGGCGAGGAGGTAATTCTTCGAATTTTAAGACTGGCTATTTATGGATTGAAATGACTTTGAATGATTCAATCCTTCTATTGCTCTTGTACCTTTTTTTTAATGCGGCCAACAGACAACATATTTACGTGAATATTTAGCATATAGCCTTCTGGATTAGAGATTCAATTGAACATGACACTGTCGATTCAGTTTAGTATATGCTATGCTCAGTTGACATTGGATTATCAACTCCATTTCTTAAAATTCAGATTGATGTTCTAAAATTATAGTTTTTCTGTGATAGTATCTTCATACAAATTTGAGAAACTTAAGTTCATATTATGTGGAATTTACTTTTTGTGTCTTTGTTCGATCACTTTGAGATTAAACATGTATAGTTATTCAGTTTGCATGCGCTTGTCTAAAGTTAATGGGCAAAGCACCCTAGCAAACTTGCTTTTGCATGGGCTGTGTCTACTCCATCATTTTAAAGTACTGCTTTGTGCTGAATTCTTTGGAAATTTTTGAGGCTGCAAAGTTCTGAACCACAATATTGTCGTCTCAATGCTTGTTGGCATCACTACTACATAAACACCAAGGGAGCTGATTTCCTCATTTGGCTTGCCAGTATTTCTTGCTTTCATAATTGAACCTAAAAGTAAGGAGTTTTTCAACTGCCACCCATTTTATATGCAAGTAATTCATTGATTTATTATATTTATACTGCTGCACTTTAGGTTTATTTATATTTGATGTTGCCGGTATGCAGCTTCTGCATTGAGATATGCCTATTTACCATCTGAACAAATGAAAATTGTGTTGGCTTTCTCTTTGCTTTTGTTCACCCTTTGCTTTTTTAAATGCGCATAATGTCATCGAGATAGTCAAATGATAAGTTCACTAACATCAAATATTTGCTTTGCATATAGCTTTATAATTACTATTGCATCAGCCAATGTGCCTCGGGATAGTTGTATTTACCCAGAGGACTCTAAGATCATACATTGTTGGTGTTATGGTGGTTGTTATTTCTGGAAAATGTAAAGCTGCCACCAATTTTGTTTGCATTCAGAATAAAAATAATAAATTTGAAGGGAGGGGAAACAAATCGATCCACCACAAGTTAGAGGCTCATGGTAAATTACAAGTTTGAGGGCATGGTCAGTTAGCTACATGAGGAGAAATGCATATGTATTTGTGTTGCATCAACTGCCAAAAGCACAGATTTATCACGAATTGGACTAATCTTATTATCGATATCCGTTTTTTTGCTCTCCCGCTCTCTTTTCTTTTTGAAAGACGGGTCCTCAAACTCGAAAGCCCGGTCCAATTGAACTATTGAAACCAAGCTCCATACCTGTATGAGACAATGGGTTCTCAGCGTATAAAAAGTTATCGAGTACATGCATCATGAATACAACCACAGATGAGCTTGGTTTCAATAGTTCAAGTTATATAAGATGTTTCTTTTTCCTTCTTCCAGACCTTTGTTCTTTTCTTTTCTTTTCTAAGTGTAGGATTTTCTTTTAGGGTTTCTCCTTGGCCTGCACGAGCTTAAACTGCAAGAACAATAAGATAGGTTTTCCCTACGTGGCACTTGGCTTTCTAGGATTTATTACGAACCCCTCTTTTGTCAATAGCATCCTTGGCCAGCAATCTAGCGCCAGTTTAGTGGGCTGATGTCAATTTGACAGTTAGTCATAAATTTTGTCAAATCTTTCATGATCCTGTGTTCTGTAGCTGACCCCATTATAATGGAAAGAGGTCTAAATGATGATGATGATTGCATGATTGTTAATTGTGTCAGATTGTAGCAACATTTAACACGAATAGTAGGAATATAAATTAGAATGTACTCTTTACTGAGAGTGACAAATCCATGTTACTAATTGATTGCGTGCCTTCTGGACATATGCAAAACGATAATTGATACCTATCCTTTATAAATAAAGAAGAAGTGTAGAAATAAAATGTTCTTTGTTCCTTTTATGAGTTATGATATATGCTTGACGTGTTATGATTAATGTTCTATCTCTTCTCTGTCATTTGCTGAGACTTTAGCATTTTTTTTCTTTTGTTCTTGTAACCTTTTCAAGAAAGAGAAGAATAATAGCAGCCTATAAATCTCAACAACCTTTACTATATTAATAAGTTATCCGGTAACACACGTACATACCTCAGGATTATAAAATATAAAATGTGGGCCATAGTATACTTCAGTGACATGGATTTTTTTTGTAGTTCAACTTTTAAGAAGACTATAGAGATGAAGATCATACATTTAAGTATATCTTTATATATGTTGAACTATAGAGTAATTATTTAGGTGAAAGCAGCGGAAGTGGCAGGATGTGACTGGATTCATTTGATATAATGGATGGGCGTTTTGTGCCAAAGATCACTGTAGGACCACTCGTGGTTGATGCTTTGCGCCCATTAACTGATCTCCCATTGGATGTGCATTTGGTATGGAAATTTTCTCATTCCTTGGCATTTACTTCACATGATTATAACTTGTGCATGCTTTCCTTTTTGTTGCTGGTTTTTCTAGACTCAGGTAACATTTATATTCAGTTTTTAGGATGTTTTACAAAATCATTTCTCTAAACCAATGTTGCAGATGATTGTAGAACCTGACCGGCGAGTTCCAGATTTTATCAAGGCAGGAGCAGATATTGTCAGTGTTCATTGTGAGCAATCTGCTACCATCCATTTGCACAGGACACTTAATCAGGTGAGGATTTAAGACAGAAACTCACTTTTGAAGAATTTGATGTAACACAATCAATATGCATTTGTGAAGGCATAAAATTGATCTTGATATTGCTACAGATTAATCTCATGACTAACTTTACTTTGAAATTTATAAAATAATACTGCTGCTTTGTCATATTATTTCTACTAAGTGATTGTGTACCCTGTGTTGTTTAGTTATCTTATTAGTTTCTTTGATGTGTGAGTATAAGTAATATCTCATATATTTGCAGATAAAAAGTCTGGGAGCGAAAGCCGGAGTCGTCTTAAATCCTGGAACCCCATTGGCAACCATAGAATATGTGCTTGATGGTACACAATATCAAACATACTTCTTTTTCAAGAATTTTGTATTTTTTTTTGCACAAGGTTCTAAATATCGGATATCAGAATCGTATCGGATTGGAGTTTTCATATTGGATATCAGATATTGGGAGAGATATCGGGGATACGCGCGCATATCGGGCGTTCATATTGGACACTATATATAACGAAATATTGATAATTAAGAGTTGGTTTAGAGTCATACATATCATCTACCTAATAAAAATGATGTAATATGCTTGCAGAGACAGTAAAATCAATGTACATTTGCACGCAGTCGTGCAATAAATAAGTTATTTCATATCGGGTGATATATCGGACGATTTATCGGCCAATATCGGGTGATTTATCGGCCGATATTTTAAATATCGGCCGTTTTTTGTTGTAAACGATATGGCAAATGATTTCCCCATATCGTATCAGCAGCAGGTTAAAAAGGAGATATCAGATGATATCTCGGCCGTATCGGCCGATATTTAAAACAGGGTTTTTGCAACAATATAATTGTGTACCCTGTTTACATTTGGATTTTTTTTGTTAGTCTTGTTCATGTAATACGAGAATTGAAAAATAAGAAAGAGAAGAAATTAGGGTTTTGAGGGGATAAAAATGAATTCGGGCTTCAGCACTCGGGAGATCTCTCTCACTCTGCACATCACCATGTAAAGATTTCTTTTTTTTTAAAAAGCAAATCACCATGCTCCAATAAAGGGGGTTTAATTTAATTCATCATAATCTCCATAATTAACTTGTAATACCCCGTTCCCGGAATACGTACTTAGTTGCGTATTCAGATTTTCCGATCGTATTTTTTCGATTTGCTTTCTGTATTTAAATTGTATTATGAATTCATTATATAATTGTTTTGTCTTGGATTTGGATTCGTGGACTCGGAGGCAGCCTTAGTCTGAACCGAAGGCCCGATCCTAGAGTATTACTCGAATTAGTCTTTTCGGTATTCTGATTTGACCGATTAGTTTCAAACATTATTTTCTAATATTATATATTTACTATGATTTTCTAGATTTTTCTGGAATTAAAATGGATTTCTTCAAAACCGGTGTCGGCCAGTGTCGCTGACCGCTTTCCGGATTTTTAATTCACAAACCACTTGGGATTTCTCAATGAGTCTTTAGGCTTTTCTCCTTAGAATAATATTCTCTACCTACATTCTTTTTCTGAGGATTTTACGAATTTATGAATATTCCACCGGAGTCGGTAGATAACCGATTCCAGGATTTTTAATTCACACACTGCTAGGAATTTCTAGATGGTCCTTTAGACTTTATTTCTTAGAATCACATTTCGCACTTAAATACTTTTTCTGGAGATTTTACGAATTTATGGATTTTCCGTCGGAATCGGTAACAGACTGATTCCAGTATTTTCTATTTTCCAAACAGTTAGGAATTTCTAGAAAGACCTTTAGGCATTATCTCTTAGAATCATGTTTTCTATCTACATTCTTTTTCTGGAGATTTTATGATTTTATGGAAATTCTTTCGGAGTCGGTAGGTAACTGATTCCGGGATTTTAATATTAAAACTATAAAGTATTTCTTAAAACGGATTTCACTATGATACTTAATATAATATTATGGATTTTTGATATTTATTTCGGGTCGTTCCGAGATACTTGATTTCGGGACGTATCCGGTATTTTCCCGAAAGATTTCCGCATTCACGACTTTAACCCGGGAATCCGTGTTTCCAATATTTTCATTTTTGGAGATTAGAGAATATCTTCTCTTTTCTTTTCCTTTTCCTTTTCCTTTATTTCCTTTAGCTTCCCCCACAAGCTTTCATTCTCATCCACACACTTCCAATTAATCTCCACCACACATTATCTCCACCTCACCACTTCCACACACTTCTCCTCCACCTCACCCCACACTTGGCATGCTCCTATTGGCCAAGGAGAACACCTCATCCCCCACATGGCAAGCTCCTATTGGTCAAGGGAGACACCTCATTCTCCCTTTTGCAATTAAGCCCCTCACAATTATTTAATTGCAACTCCTTTACAAATCCAAAAATCTATAAATACCTCCCCTTATTCATTTCATTTCTTTTTTTTCTCTCCTTCATTTCACCAAGAGAAAAGCCTCCACCATCTCCTCCATCTCCACCACTACAAACATCACCTAGGTCATCTTCTCCATAGCAAGCAACTTTGGATTGGAGATCATCTCCTCCTTCGTCGATTGCATCGCCGTGGATCATTCCGACCACGATCTTTTCAAGCTTCACATGGCCGTTCTACGTGAGTACTCCTACTCACCAAGACTTGTCTATTTCCTTGTATGCTTGTACTTCCATATCATGTATACATGTATTCTTAAATCGTGCCATTTGATTATGTAGTCACCAAACACAACAACCACCAAGGTCATCAACTTCCATCATCAACCACTTCTTTTGGTGAGTGTTCTTCATCACTTAGGCTTGATTAATCCTTAGTATACTTATGCTTTCATATCATGTTCAATTATGTCTTTAATCCATGATTTTTAGCCATCAAAATCATATTTTTAGGCCATCAAACCAAATCCTTGAAATCTGCCCTGTTTGCTGTTTCCAGGCTATTAGTCGACTAGGCCTCATTATTAGTCGACTAATAACACTTAGTTAAAATGTAACGTTTCTGGAAACACAGTATTAGTCGACTTGCCTTGGTCCCTAGTCGACTAGAGACTATTAGTCGACTACACCCTTGACCCTAGTCGACTAATCTTGTCCTGAATTAGAAACCCCAACTCTCGGACCCAGTCGACTTGTCCTCACTATTAGTCGACTATACACTACTAGTCGACTACCCTTTTCTATCTAGTCGACTAACTTTCCCTGAATCAAAACCTTAACTTTCTGTATCTCAGTTCTAGTCGACTTGACCAGACTATTAGTCGACTTAGAGTATCTGTTAGTCGACTACCTATTTTACTCCAGTCGACTAACTATTCTCTGAAACCAATTCCAACTCTCTGGAACCCAGTTATAGTCGACTATACCTTACTGTTAGTCGACTTGTGTCTACTATTAGTCGACTACTCTTCCATCCTAGTCGACTAATCCTGTCTGTCTGCCTTAGTTGATTTCTTTCTTGAGTAGGAACCTAACCCTCTAGACTTATGTCACATATAGGTATCACTTGACTTGTCACATGACAAACATCATCTACCTTACTCTCTTTCTCTCTCATCTTTACTCTTCATTGTTTGTATCACAGGTTATGGCACATCCCGAACTTCAGTGGATTCCGGATATTTCGGCGTTTTGGTGATTTGGGCGAGTATTCTTACTCGCTTCCTTATTGCTTCTCATTTCATTGATTTTGATAGTATTCCCACTCTAGTTTTCATGTATTGTATTTCCTGCTTTATATCTTTTATTACCTTATGCTATGCGTGGCCGGCCCTTCGTGGTCGTTGGACTTGTTGGACCTTGGGCCATTACTTTCATATTACCACTTGTCATTACTTTAGACCTATCAGTTATATGCTTCCTTTTAACACATGTATATCACCTGACATTTAGTGTGTTATCACCTGACCACTTGGTATGCTACTCTTTGGCAAGACCCTATTGGTATGACCTGACTTACCCAGACTATTATCAATCTCTTGACATTATTTGCCACCTGATTATTATCTATCTTTTATATGCTTGGTTACTTATTAATTATCATCATCTCGTCATGCCATCACTTTACATCCAGCATGATATATTTGACTTGTGATTATCACCTTTACGGGAACCTTGACTTGTTATCCTGTTTCATGATCAGTGACATGACATGTATTCCTGCTTTACATGCAGTGACTTGACAATATAGTACTTATGTACTCCTGATTCCTGATCATGTCTATTTCCTGTTTTTCCGTAAAGTGATAATTAAACTATTAAATCTTAAAATGGACCAACTTGTATTGGGTCGGGGGAAACATGCGGATATCGATATGTGTTCGTGTTTACAGTGGCATTAGGTTGTGCACTATATTTTCCGGTCTTACCTGTGGTACTCCAGGGGACCGAGGGGAGAGCTGGCTCCCTTATTCATGTCATGACAAGAGCATACAATAAGACTCTACTGTTTGGCCTAGCGGCTGGCTTCCGTTTCCATGCAACGGAACAATCATGGACCGTTATCCCGGGCATGTACGGGGTCCACTGTAAACATAGTTCGTTGATACAACCGTTGTTTCCAATAACAACCTCGACTTTCTTATATATGGATGTATGTGAGTTGGCTGTACACCGAGCCACATACCGAGATATATAGGTAGGACGAGTAATAATAAAGTGTCATAATGACCGGCTCTATGACTAGCTATGAATCTGTGAGATGCCTTACCGTATTTGCTTTTCCCGGATTTTATATCGGATTTCATGTCTTATGAGTAGCTCGAGTTTTATGATGCTTATGTTATACCCTTTATATATATATATTTCCTTTGTGCTCTAACCCTCCTGTCTCTTGTACTTGACACTTGTGCTCATCCTGCTTCGCCGCTTGGCATTGTATCATACTCGCCTGGGGAGTGTCACTGACTCCCCTGGACCTCACGTTCAGGTTATGGTGCTAGGAGTGTGTGGATTTCCCCTTTGCCGCTCAGAGTAGCGCAGCGGTAGCGTGGATCCCCGCAGATCATCCAGAGCTTCATCCTTCCAGGCCCTCTGTGAGTCTCTCGATGTTTCCTTTTTAAACTCGTGAGTGCTCTTTTATACTGTTCCTTTATGTATATCCTTGTACTCTCGCATTTGCGCATACTAGTGATATGATATTCATGTAATATTGTAATCACTCTGGTGATAATTCTGTAATTGTATATATGTGTTGGAATGTATAATGCACCATTTGCTTCCGTACTCTGATTCTTGTCTGTACTGATGCTTAGCGTATATACGTGGAGGTACTTTAGACTCGCGTATATACGTCGCAGTGACGTCCCCGTATTCGTGGAATCGGGGCGTTACAGGTTGGTATCAGAGCTTAGGCTTCTAACCTCCTCAGTACGTCCAGAAGGCAAATCAATGGTAAAGCGATTTGCAACTGGAATACATGAATCTTGGTTATACGTTCCAACTGCAAGTGCAGAGTTATCTATTTCTTGACTATCTTTCCTTTGATTTCAAATCCCTCCTTGACTATCTTTTCCTTGGATTCCTGATCTCTCCTATCCTTTCCCCGTTTTGGTTTTATGTTTTGGTTTTATGAAGCCTTATACTATTTTAAGATATGACTAGACTAGAGAGGTAGTGGTTGGTTCAGAATGAAGCTCTTATGTGATCTCTTCGGCCAATTCTATGAAGCTTGGTATTCTCCAGATCGATCTTGATCTGGCTATCTTTCAGAGGACAGCAGTCGGATTCTTAATTATCGGTCTTCTTTATTATGCTCAGGATTTTCGGGGTTTTCTTTATTACACAGCCACGACATCATCAGTATTATTCAGCATTCTTCTAAAGATTTATTACACAGCCACGACATCATCAGCTGGGAATACAGAGTATGATGGTATTGAGAGCCCTACCTATAGTACTTCATATCTTAATTAGTATAAATTCCACCCTTGTTCCCTTTTGTATTCAATTTACCCCTTATCGAAATTGCGAGGACGCAATTTTTGTAAGGTGGGTAGATTGTAATACCCCGTTCCCGGAATACGTACTTAGTTGCGTATTCAGATTTTCCGATCGTATTTTTCGATTTGCTTTCTGTATTTAAATTGTATTATGAATTCATTATATAATTGTTTTGTCTTGGATTTGGATTCGTGGACTCGGAGGCAGCCTTAGTCTGAACCGAAGGCCCGATCCTAGAGTATTACTCGAATTAGTCTTTTCGGTATTCTGATTTGACCGATTTTAGTTTCAAACATTATTTTCTAATATTATATATTTACTATGATTTTCTAGATTTTTCTGGAATTAAAATGGATTTCTTCAAAACCGGTGTCGGCCAGTGTCGCTGACCGCTTTCCGGATTTTTAATTCACAAACCACTTGGGATTTCTCAATGAGTCTTTAGGCTTTTCTCCTTAGAATAATATTCTCTACCTACATTCTTTTTCTGAGGATTTTACGAATTTATGAATATTCCACCGGAGTCGGTAGATAACCGATTCCAGGATTTTTAATTCACACACTGCTAGGAATTTCTAGATGGTCCTTTAGACTTTATTTCTTAGAATCACATTTCGCACTTAAATACTTTTTCTGGAGATTTTACGAATTTATGGATTTTCCGTCGGAATCGGTAACAGACTGATTCCAGTATTTTCTATTTTCCAAACAGTTAGGAATTTCTAGAAAGACCTTTAGGCATTATCTCTTAGAATCATGTTTTCTATCTACATTCTTTTTCTGGAGATTTTATGATTTTATGGAAATTCTTTCGGAGTCGGTAGGTAACTGATTCCGGGATTTTTAATATTAAAACTATAAAGTATTTCTTAAAACGGATTTCACTATGATACTTAATATAATATTATGGATTTTTGATATTTATTTCGGGTCGTTCCGAGATACTTGATTTCGGGACGTATCCGGTATTTTCCCGAAAGATTTCCGCATTCACGACTTTAACCCGGGAATCCGTGTTTCCAATATTTTCATTTTTGGAGATTAGAGAATATCTTCTCTTTTCTTTCCTTTTCCTTTTCCTTTATTTCCTTTAGCTTCCCCCACAAGCTTTCATTCTCATCCACACACTTCCAATTAATCTCCACCACACATTATCTCCACCTCACCACTTCCACACACTTCTCCTCCACCTCACCCCACACTTGGCATGCTCCTATTGGCCAAGGAGAACACCTCATCCCCCACATGGCAAGCTCCTATTGGTCAAGGGAGACACCTCATTCTCCCTTTTGCAATTAAGCCCCTCACAATTATTTAATTGCAACTCCTTTACAAATCCAAAAATCTATAAATACCTCCCCTTATTCATTTCATTTCTTTTTTTCTCTCTCCTTCATTTCACCAAGAGAAAAGCCTCCACCATCTCCTCCATCTCCACCACTACAAACATCACCTAGGTCATCTTCTCCATAGCAAGCAACTTTGGATTGGAGATCATCTCCTCCTTCGTCGATTGCATCGCCGTGGATCATTCCGACCACGATCTTTTCAAGCTTCACATGGCCGTTCTACGTGAGTACTCCTACTCACCAAGACTTGTCTATTTTCCTTGTATGCTTGTACTTCCATATCATGTATACATGTATTCTTAAATCGTGCCATTTGATTATGTAGTCACCAAACACAACAACCACCAAGGTCATCAACTTCCATCATCAACCACTTCTTTTGGTGAGTGTTCTTCATCACTTAGGCTTGATTAATCCTTAGTATACTTATGCTTTCATATCATGTTCAATTATGTCTTTAATCCATGATTTTTAGCCATCAAAATCATATTTTTAGGCCATCAAACCAAATCCTTGAAATCTGCCCTGTTTGCTGTTTCCAGGCTATTAGTCGACTAGGCCTCATTATTAGTCGACTAATAACACTTAGTTAAAATGTAACGTTTCTGGAAACACAGTATTAGTCGACTTGCCTTGGTCCCTAGTCGACTAGAGACTATTAGTCGACTACACCCTTGACCCTAGTCGACTAATCTTGTCCTGAATTAGAAACCCCAACTCTCGGACCCAGTCGACTTGTCCTCACTATTAGTCGACTATACACTACTAGTCGACTACCCTTTTCTATCTAGTCGACTAACTTTCCCTGAATCAAAACCTTAACTTTCTGTATCTCAGTTCTAGTCGACTTGACCAGACTATTAGTCGACTTAGAGTATCTGTTAGTCGACTACCTATTTTACTCCAGTCGACTAACTATTCTCTGAAACCAATTCCAACTCTCTGGAACCCAGTTATAGTCGACTATACCTTACTGTTAGTCGACTTGTGTCTACTATTAGTCGACTACTCTTCCATCCTAGTCGACTAATCCTGTCTGTCTGCCTTAGTTGATTTCTTTCTTGAGTAGGAACCTAACCCTCTAGACTTATGTCACATATAGGTATCACTTGACTTGTCACATGACAAACATCATCTACCTTACTCTCTTTCTCTCTCATCTTTACTCTTCATTGTTTGTATCACAGGTTATGGCACATCCCGAACTTCAGTGGATTCCGGATATTTCGGCGTTTTGGTGATTTGGGCGAGTATTCTTACTCGCTTCCTTATTGCTTCTCATTTCATTGATTTTGATAGTATTCCCACTCTAGTTTTCATGTATTGTATTTCTGCTTTATATCTTTTATTACCTTATGCTATGCGTGGCCGGCCCTTCGTGGTCGTTGGACTTGTTGGACCTTGGGCCATTACTTTCATATTACCACTTGTCATTACTTTAGACCTATCAGTTATATGCTTCCTTTTAACACATGTATATCACCTGACATTTAGTGTGTTATCACCTGACCACTTGGTATGCTACTCTTTGGCAAGACCCTATTGGTATGACCTGACTTACCCAGACTATTATCAATCTCTTGACATTATTTGCCACCTGATTATTATCTATCTTTTATATGCTTGGTTACTTATTAATTATCATCATCTCGTCATGCCATCACTTTACATCCAGCATGATATATTTGACTTGTGATTATCACCTTTACGGGAACCTTGACTTGTTATCCTGTTTCATGATCAGTGACATGACATGTATTCCTGCTTTACATGCAGTGACTTGACAATATAGTACTTATGTACTCCTGATTCCTGATCATGTCTATTTCCTGTTTTTCCCGTAAAGTGATAATTAAACTATTAAATCTTAAAATGGACCAACTTGTATTGGGTCGGGGGAAACATGCGGATATCGATATGTGTTCGTGTTTACAGTGGCATTAGGTTGTGCACTATATTTTCCGGTCTTACCTGTGGTACTCCAGGGGACCGAGGGGAGAGCTGGCTCCCTTATTCATGTCATGACAAGAGCATACAATAAGACTCTACTGTTTGGCCTAGCGGCTGGCTTCCGTTTCCATGCAACGGAACAATCATGGACCGTTATCCCGGGCATGTACGGGGTCCACTGTAAACATAGTTCGTTGATACAACCGTTTGTTTCCAATAACAACCTCGACTTTCTTTATATGGATGTATGTGAGTTGGCTGTACACCGAGCCACATACCGAGATATATAGGTAGGACGAGTAATAATAAAGTGTCATAATGACCGGCTCTATGACTAGCTATGAATCTGTGAGATGCCTTACCGTATTTGCTTTCCCGGATTTTATATCGGATTTCATGTCTTATGAGTAGCTCGAGTTTTATGATGCTTATGTTATACCCTTTATATATATATATTTCCTTTGTGCTCTAACCCTCCTGTCTCTTGTACTTGACACTTGTGCTCATCCTGCTTCGCCGCTTGGCATTGTATCATACTCGCCTGGGGAGTGTCACTGACTCCCCTGGACCTCACGTTCAGGTTATGGTGCTAGGAGTGTGTGGATTTCCCCTTTGCCGCTCAGAGTAGCGCAGCGGTAGCGTGGATCCCCGCAGATCATCCAGAGCTTCATCCTTCCAGGCCCTCTGTGAGTCTCTCGATGTTTCCTTTTTAAACTCGTGAGTGCTCTTTTATACTGTTCCTTTATGTATATTCCTTGTACTCTCGCATTTGCGCATACTAGTGATATGATATTCATGTAATATTGTAATCACTCTGGTGATAATTCTGTAATTGTATATATGTGTTGGAATGTATAATGCACCATTTGCTTCCGTACTCTGATTCTTGTCTGTACTGATGCTTAGCGTATATACGTGGAGGTACTTTAGACTCGCGTATATACGTCGCAGTGACGTCCCCGTATTCGTGGAATCGGGGCGTTACAGATTAACTACAAGTCTAGGCCTTACATAGGCTCTTACAATAAAGACTTCTCCATCCTAACTGATGTGGGACTAAAGATACACTTAAAATAAAATCAAACAACTTAAAGAAGCTACTAAATAATAACTAAACCGATTCCCATCACTTGTTCTTCTAAAAAGTTCTTACTAATATTTTTATTTTGTTCTTGAAATTAGTTGTTCAAGAGATAGGCATGTCCATGTTCTGAAGTCAAATGCGGCTGTAGCCATATAGCATCATAGTGTCTCAGAAAATTAGACTTTTGGGACATTTGGTTTGTGCTATTGAAAGTAGGATCATAGATTGAAATGTTAAAGAGTAAACCCAAGGACAATAATGGAAAGCTATTCAGTGAGATCACTTTTGTATGACCAGTACAAAGAATTCAACACCTATGACACTTCTATAATTTTGATGGGAGAATCTAAGGAAACTTCAAGACATTCAATTTTCTATGCTGTGAAGCAATATCCTAGATTTAAAATGTTAAAAATTTGTATTCAAGAAAACCAATGAAATCTACAGAGGGATTGCTTCTGTGATAATTGACTAATGATACAATATGGTTTTTATAATCGAACAAAATTTGGGTGATGTTCAAATCAGAGAGGAGGTAATACATGCAAGAATCAGGTTCGGTTGAATTGCAATGATGGAAGTGGTGATTAAGGATTTGAAGAAGGCTACATGACTATGGATTTGATTTTAGACAAGAGACAAGTTACAAATTAGGATTAGGTGGGCCAGTTTTGAATAGTTGAGATGCAGAGCAGTGGTGTCATCGGATTTGAGTGAATGGAATAGTGAATCTCAAGATCCTCAATCAGACATGTCATGAATGCTGACACAACTACTAGAGCAGTGATCATACAATCAATACTGAAATTTGCTCTATTATCTCTCTGCACTCTTTGTGCTCCTTAGCTGACCATCTGGATGGAAAAGGCACACACTTGTAATTATTGATGAGTGGGGGAAAGGTGAAAATCATAGATGATGTTTAAAATTTTATACTTAACTGATATCCCAAGTCTTTTCAAAATTTAAAAGTCAAAGTCTCCTTATTCTTTGTGATTCTCTACTTGATGTTTTTGTGAGGGGGATCCTGCCATGACATTCATAACTTCAATGGGTTTGTTGATTTTATTGACTTAATATAGAAATGTTTGTTATGGCATGACATTTGGTGCAATCAATCTCATCTATGGGCGTGTTTGGTTGTAAGGAAGTAGGCGGAAGTAAGGAAACGAGGAAGTATAATTGCTGACTTCCCTATCTATCCAAACACTGCAGAAGGAAAATGAGAAAACCTCTTTTCTTTTTCTCTTTTCACTTACACAATCACTTTCTCACTTTCAGGGTGCTACAGTTAATTTTGTGGTCATGTAAATCTCATTTGTAACAAGTTGTTACTCAAAACAGTTAATTTTGTGATCAAGTAAATCTCACTTGCATTCTAATTACAATTTAATTTTTATTTTTAATTAAATTTTATTTAATATTATTTTGTGGTCAACATTGTGATCAACTTTTCTACTTTTACTTTCACATTACCATGCAAACATCAGAAAAGACATAATATTTTTCAAATCACACTTCTTAATAACATCCAAATACCAGAAAACTCACTAACCAATTCTCAAGTTCTAAAGGGAATATTACTACTTCTTCACCTCTTCACTTCCTCACTTCCTCCCCTAACCAAACAGCCCCTATAAAATCAAACTTTAGATAATTTTGAGTTTTTTTTCAATCCATGCCATGACATTCATAACTTCAATGGGTTTGTTGATTTTATTGATTTAGTATAGAAAGGTTTGTTGTGGCATGACATTCGGTGCAATCAATGTCATCTATGAAAAGATTCGGATATGCATGAGGGGTTATTGGACTGACTACATAAGTAAAAGTAGATAAATGTTGAACATATGCGCGCTCCTGTGCGCACAAAGAGAGGAGAGAGATATGGCTAATTATGCAAGGATTTGGATAGAAATCCTTTGATAATAGGGCATCCACTTTAACAATCCGTGGGAGTTAATCTGCATCATTTAGAGTGTCCAAAAATCATACTTTAGATAATTTTGAGTTTTTTTTAATCCATGCCATGACATTCATAACTTCAACGGGTTTGTTGATTTTATTGACTTAGTATAGAAAGTTTTGTTGTGGCATGACATTCGGTGCAATCAATCTCATCTATGAAAATATTCGGATATGAATGAGGGGTTGTTGGACTGACTATATAAGTAAAAGAATATAAAGGTTGCACATATGCGCGCAGGGGAGAGAGACATGGCTAATTATGCAAGGATTTGGATACAAATCTTTTGATAATAGGGCATCCATTTTGACAATCCGTGGGAGTTAATCTGCATCATTTAGAGTGTCCAAAAATTAAACTTTAAATAAAATCAATTTTAATTTCATAAATCAAACAAAAATAAATTTCTTCAAATACTTTTGAGCTCTAATATGTGTGGATAGACTCCATTACATATTTTAAATGGTAAACCTCATTTTGAGACTTAATCTATGTTAAAATCGATTTTTCACTAAAAACGAACTTTATAAAATCTTTATTATAAATAGATATGTGTATATCTATTTGAAAAATAACTTTTTAAACCATTAAATAAAGTGGTGTGTGTTATCAAGCTTGAGCTAACAATTTTATAATCTAAAACTTTAACACATTTTCTAAACTTACAAAGACAAACTCTATATCTTAAAAACAAGGTCTTCATGTAGATGCTTGATTTGAATCTGATTTCTTGAGGCTTTAATCATTAATGAGAGAGAGTTCAAAATGTATCTGTTGAAGTTGAGCTTCACTGATCTTGAATAACCTATCAACATCCTATATTCTTTTAAAACACTTTCAAGATCATTAGTTACTTAACTACATGAGTTGAGAATCATCAAGATATGAGTGATTGAACTTTTGGGTCAATAATTTTTTGATTCAACCATCTAATCACACTTAATAACCTTTACACAATAATATTTATGGGTATTAAATATTCTAGACCATTAAACTAAGCAACTCATTATTTAAGCCATGCAGGCTAAAACTTTAAATTTTTGATTTTTTTTTTCAGCTCTCTAAACAAGTAAATCAACTTGATTGGAGTGGATTTTCAACTTGGTTTTCCTTTCATCAAATTTGAGTGGGGAGAATTTATTGCCAAATCCTTGCCAAAGGAGCCCAGTCTATCGCACATCACACACACACACACACACACACACACACACACACACACACACACACACACAAAAAAACAAACACACTTTTTTTTGTGCGCGCGCGCGCTTTAATGTTTGTTTCCCAAGCGGCAATGGTGTAGAATTATCTTCTGCTATTTTTTTTTGATATAAAATGTGGGCAAAGAACTGCTACACTTCACTAATAAGGTTTTAATGAAAGAAGGTCGCAAAATTACAAGAAAGCATGGAAAGAAACATAGCAGATACGAGAATGCCACACTGGGCATTGTACAAAAGTAAGGAACTATATTTTCGCTACATAACTACCAGGGTCCCGCGTAGCTGACCCGTTTTCACTCAGTCTCACGATGACTGGCTTCCATCTCCATCCGAGTGAAATGAGACCCCCTACTGTGCTGAAGGGGATGTCTGGCAGATAGGTGTATGCCAACGTCTGTGCCCTGGAGCGGAGCTGTGGGGAGGCTAGGTCTGTCCAAAAAATGAAGTTAGCCTAAATCAAAGATAACAACTGAGAAATAAGTCTAAAATTATTATTAATTTCTCTCTCCCCAAATGCCCTAGCAAATAACCATCAAAGAGTTATCTTCTGCTACTGAGAGTTTGTATTAGAATATATGTGCAGAATCATCTGTGGATAATTGATACTGTTGTTTAGAATCTTTGGATCATTTCCCCCATTGTTTTTGATTAGACACCATCACAGAAAATTATGATTTCAAGCACAGTTGTCTTTATCATTTTTCAAGCAGATTTGTGTTAGACCTTATGTAATCTTAATCATTTTATCTCTTTCTTTCTACAATTCCTCTTCATTATTGCTGTTGAATAATAATAATAATAGAAATAATATCTGCAGACAAAATTGTTAATATTCTTCCACTAAATTTGCGAAGATGGCGGAAAACGGAGAGTGACTTCAGCTTATGTTCTGGTGGCAGGAGACCTATGTTTGTCCTACCACCAGAGGACATGCTAAAAGTATGAAATGGTTGTGAATGGCAGTGCTGCCTCTGTTGTATTGTCTTATAGTAACTACATTTGATGCTATGACTGTTAGATATGCTTGAAATCCTAGCAGGCAAGTTCTGTCAACTGTCACTTCAGCTCACCTACCTAAGTAGTCATTCCCAGTCAGTTCTTCTTGGTGGTATACACTGCAGAATCCATAAAAAGGCTGAATAAGGTTAAACGGACATATATGCCATTATGGGAGATAGTGACTGAGTTCTAACTGTTACGGCCATAGGACTCCTGAAATGTAGATCTGATTACTAAGAGTGATGTCTCACTCTGCTGATTATAACCCTCAGTATACACACAACAACTACCATTGGTGACTGCATATATACACAGAAAGACTCTAAAAATTTAGTTAAATCATAATCATTTCCTTTGCATATTGCTGTGGTTTTAATATTTTCTTTTTACCATTCCAAAGGAAACCATTGTCATTGTTTTATAAATATATAATTGTTGTGCTGTTGCTGCTGCTGCTGCTGCTGTAGCTGTTGTTGTCATTGTTGTTGGTGTTGTTGCTATTGTTTTTTAGTTATTATTATCATTTAAAGAAATTGAGTTTTAGTGTGTCTAGATTAAATTTTTTCCCTGAGTTTCCTTTATCATCTGGGCAGTGGTGGATTTAGTCCTGATTATGTCAGTGAACCCCGGTTTTGGTGGCCAGCGCTTTATTGAGAGTCAAGTTAAGAAAATATCAGATTTGAGAAGAATGTGTGCTGAAAAGGTAACTTGAACTACTAACCAAGTGACTCTTGCAATACTACTGGCTTTTGGAAAAGTAGAAATTTAAGCTATTGTTGTATTGTGAATTGCAGGGTGTGAACCCATGGATTGAAGTAGATGGTGGAGTTGGTCTCTCAAATGCATATAAGGTGACTTTTCGTTTACCAATTTGCGAAGGACTTTCTTAGAAACATATAAATTTGGATAAGTTTCATGGTAGACATATTCCTTCATGATTATCTGGAGCAGGAATTAAAATATTCTTCCATCATTAGTTTTCGTATTTCTGCTAGATAATTTTAAACACATTTTTCTTGCATTGGTTGCTAGAGAAGTTTTGGGATTGGAACCTGTTGGTTATATGCATATTTAACTTAATTTTTCAGATGCAATGCTCCTCTTAGTTAGTAGATTTTAGAATCTATATTGAAGAGTCTGATAACTCACACATTTCACATTGCTTCTGTCTACAGTTTTCTTCGATGGCCCTTCTGCTTAGTAGTTATTTAGATTGTGATGTGCGCTGTTTTCCATAATGCCAGCAGTTCTATAAGCTTCCGTATAATAGTTGAATGCTTTTCCTTTGCTGGTGCTGATGCTGCCGCCTTCCCTATAGGAGTACAAGTTTTTAAATAGTCGCGGAGAGAGAGAGAGAGAGAGAGAGAGAGAGAGAGAGAGAGAGAGAGAGAGAGAGAGAGTGCATATGCAACAAGACAATATTTGTGAAGTTCAAGATGATAAGCTTCGTAATCAGCATATAGGGATGTCGATTGACAACCTGTGGTGTATCTTCATTTGAATAAATTTTGTGCAATTTCAGGTTGAATCAACGGTTGGATGTTGTTCTAGGCTTTTGATCTGTATCTTCGTATTAAGTTAATCTCACTTGTGGTGCTTGATACATGGGTAAAAGGGTCAGGTTGACAAAGGGCATACCAGGAATTGAATCCTGGAGCATTTTCTCAAAACATGATCAATCTTATTGTTATGTACAATCTGACATACCGCCTGATAATAAAAATTCACGGTGCAACATGTCATATCCCTAATCTTTATATGCACTTCCTTTATTTGGGCAGATACCGTAATATGTATTAAACTTTGCATGTTCCGCTTGAATATGTTTAGAGTCTTTAGACTATAAATGCAGTAAATGTGAGCAGTTTAGAAAGAACTTGTATTAAATGCTGGGTACAGGGAAGTTTTTTATTCATTGTGTGTGTGTGTGTGTGTGTGTTGCATGAATGCACATTGAACTTGCATTGTAATATAGTTGAATAACTTTTAAGCTTATCTTTTGATTGTAAGTGAATGCCTCTGAAAAATGTTGATTAATTCTATTAATGTCTTTATCCAAAAGTTTCTGTTAATGTCTAGTGTTTTGACTATGCTGACACCTGATATAATAGTAGTACCTGTGTCTAGTAAAAGACCACGGCAGTATCTTTAGTTTAATTCTGACTGTGAGTACTTAACTTGAAAAATTATATGGCAGGCTATTGAAGCTGGAGCTAATGCCCTGGTTACCGGCTCTGCTGTTTTTGGAGCTAAAGATTATGCAGAAGGCGTGATTTTCAGTTTTATCAGTTTCCTTTCAATTTTTCGACTGTTGATTCCTTTTACAGTACAAGAGTGTGCATGCCTATACATTTCGATGATTTTCCTATTCTTCTATTGTTAACAAGGTCTTTGTTCTTGCAGCAATAAAAGGTTTAAAGACTAGTAAAAGGCCTGAAGCAGTTCCAGTATGATGGCTGACACAATCCTACAAGTAATTCAGGATCTTACCTTGCAGCAATAGAAATCCTTTAACAATCAGACTGTGATTAGTCAACTAGTATATACAATTTTAACTGAATTAGTCGACTAATCCATGGGTCAAGTTGACTACAGATGTGTGATATAGGTACACAAGTATCTGGAAACTACTATTAGTCGACTTATATAAAAATAGTGTAGTCGACAAATATTGATTACAGTGAACAAGACAGAGTGGATATCTTTTTTGGACAGGGCTTAGTCGACTATAGATTTAGGATAAGTCGACCAGTATCTGAATTAGTCGACTTAGGAAGGGTCAAGTGACTAATAGGACTAATTACTGTGTGCGGTCAAGACTTTTAACAAATATCTAAAAATACACAAAAATAGTACAAATTATATTTGTTATCATAAGAATAATTTCCGATAGTTATAACTAATTGTCATACATATATTTATTATTTTACTCACTAAGCTGTTGAGTTCACCCTGTTATATTAATCACTTTCAGGTTTGAATAAAGGCAAAGGACTCGCCTAACGCTAATATACGGGATAGATGACAGCGGGGGATCATTTTCACCTTTTGGCATGTTCCATCTTATGTGTATATTGTTTAAGAAATATTATGTAAAACTTTCTATGTTGATGTCTGTCATAAACTTTTGTAATACATCGTAATGTATGAAATGCTTGTGTTATTCGGTATTTGACTTTGAATCTTGTTCATGAAATGGAGGTCATGAAATAGAAATGTGTAAGCTTATGGATTGTCATACTGGGTTTGTTTGAAATAATGTTGGAAACTTGATATAGGTGAAATCATGCCGAGGTTATATATATATTTTGCGTGAAATGTTGTGAACCATTAAGTAGGCTGATACTAGCCGAAACTGAAGCATTGTATTTTTATGGGCCCCACATTTAAAAGAAAATATTAAGACTGGGACCGTTACAAGTCACCCCTGCTCCTCCTCACACCCACCCCTCCCCGTTCGCCACCTCCCCGTCCCCCTTCCCACTCCTCCCCCCACCCCCCCCCCCATACGCGCACACACACAAACAAAACTCCACCCCCACCACAGTTCTGTTCGGTCAGAACTGGTCGAACAGATCGAGGGAGGAGTTCGTTTGGGGGGAGGAGGAGGCGAGGGAGCGGGAGCGGAATTCGTTGGGGAGGAGGAGGCGGCGGAGGCCGACGGGGGCGAGGGGCGAAGGTGGGGAAGGAAGGGGGAGGAGGTGTGGAGGGGGAGGGGGAGGTGAAGGTCGGGAAGAGGGGAGGGGGAGGCCGGGAGGGGAGGGGGAGGGGGAGGGAATGGAGGAGGAAGGAGGAAGAAGAAAGGAATAATTTGAGGTTTTTTTTTTTTTTTTTTTTTGAGATGCTTTTATCAGTTTTGGGGTGCTTTCATGCGTGAGGTGCCTTCAACATTCTTTTGGGTGGATATATCCGCTCCTGAGATTTATGGGGACTTGAATCGGGGGCACTCTGACCCTTAGGAAATAAACCCTTCTATTGTCTCTTGACTGTTGAAAGTGGCCGGTATGGTCTAAACGCGCTCTGATAAAAAAAAATTTCGTCCGTTGATATCACCTAAAAAACATTCACCCTTCCAGTTTTGCCGCCGCCGCACACTCTCTCTCTTTGACTCGCCCTCTGCTCACTCTCTCTCGCACACGTCAGCCGATACTCAGTGCCTGGCTGCCAAAAGCCCTCACTTTTCTTCCTATAAATAAACACACGGTGGAGAACAAACCCCCAAATTTTGGAGGGGGCTAGCGAAATTTCCCATTTTCTTGTTCCTTCAACAACTCAGTCTCAATGGCCGCCGCCTCCACTTGCTTCAACTGTAACCCTAATTCCTTTTTCTCCCCTCCAATGGCCGGCGGCGGCGGCGGCGGCGCTACCCCCCGATCGTCTCGCAAACCCAACTCCTCCTCCTTCAACGCCTCTCCATTCGTCAAGGGAAGCGAAGGATCTTCCAATCGCTACGGTCTCTCCTCAGCTCTCATCCTCAAGTTCCCCCCCAACTTCGTCCGCCAGCTCAGCACCAAGGCCCGACGGAACTGTAGCAACATCGGCGTCGCGCAGGTCGTCGCGGCTTCGTGGGCGAACTCGCCGGCCTCCGACGAGACCCCCCTCTCCTCCTCCGCCCCCCACGCCGCCACCGCCGCTGCGGTTGACGGCGCAGCGGTTGTGATCCCCGAGGCGGAGGAGGACGCTGTTGAGGTCGCCGGCGGTGACCCTGACGGCGAGATTGTTGACGGTGTACAGAGTCAGATCTCGTCGGGTGATGATAAGGCCGGCGGTTTCGGTGCAGTGTTCAGCTCCGATGCGAGCCTTTTGGTTCATGCTGGTAAATTTTCTTCCATTAAACCTCGGATCTGAAGAAGATTGCTGACTATGGTGAAAGGAATGAAATTAGAAAAATCTCATAGCTCAAAATGAGGTTTTTTTTTAAAATTCCAATTAGCAAATATTATTAAGGATTAATAAATAAGATGGATCTGGTCTTTGAATTAGGTGAGAGATATGGACGCGGCATAAAGACGGATACGATCACCATACCTGTTGTCAAAACTTCTGCATACTGGTTTAAGAACTGCAATGAGCTGATTGATTTTAAGGTGAAAAAACTTTTTCCCCCTAGCTTTATTTAAATTGATTATTTGTCTGTGATATAGAAGTGATTTGATTGCGGGATTGAAAATAATGATGATGATGATGATGATGTGCAGGAGGGTAGGCATGCAAGCTTTGAGTATGGGCGATATGGGAACCCGACTACTGAGGTACTGGAGAAGAAGATGAGGTGTGTGCTCATTTCTGTCTTCTATTATTGCATGTTGTTTTTAACCGTTGTTTGCTGATGGTGGTTATGTTTGTGTTTTGATCGTATTAGTGCACTGGAGAGAGCTGAATCTACTTTGTTTGTGTCATCTGGCATGTATGCCAGTTGCGCCGTGCTTTCGTCCTTGGTTCCTGCAGGTGGCCACATTGTCACCACCACTGATTGCTACAGGAGGACCAGGATGTTCATTGAGGATGAGCTTCCAAAAAAGGGGATTACGGTAATTTCTTTTCTGCTTTGATTTCATGCCCACCTGATGCATTTGGATTGACTATGAGTTTAAAATTTGTAACTCACCTACTGTTGCTGCATATTTTAACAAGTGCTGTCAATCCACACTTTGTGAATATTTGCTCATGGTTCATAATTTTTTATGTATTACCAAATTTGTAAGCTGACCTTTAGGTGTTAGGAGTTGATTGTAGAACTTTCTTTGCTCCTCCTGGTTAGTCAAATATGATGGACTTCCCAGCTTTTACTTGATTCTGTAGCAGTTTTGTTTTCTCGTTTAATACACTGATGACTTAAATTTACATGGTCATTGCCTATTTCAGTCCTGTTTGAATTTTTCTGTAGAAATATATGACCTTAATATAAAAAATAGTACACACTATATTATTGATTGTTGTATATGGTTGTAACTAATTTGAACATGGTTTACTGAATTGATTATAATTGGTTTTGTAGTTTATTTGGAATCAGTATGCTCTATCACTTTCAGCTGCTTTACAAATGTCTTGAAGATTTGTAGTTTCCAGTTGGCAATATTGACCTAAAGTTTATTTGTTTGACTGAATAACTTTTACTTTCCAAAGCGTTATAAACATGCACATTGTGAATTGATCTGGTTGATCACCGTGAATTAATTAAGTTTCATATGTCATGGATTTGTTATTTGTATAGGTTACTGTCCTGAGAAACTGATCCGCTACTGAGAGTTTAATACTAAGATAGGGAAAGCTGGAAAGGGCAATATATTCCATTGCTAGTTATCCAGAATTTTACTTTTCAGTCACATATGTAACCATTGTAACGGAATTCACTTGTTTTATATTCCATGAACAGTTATCCAGAATTCTAACATGTTTTTTCCTCTTAACTTGTTCCTCATATTTCATTATCTTCAATTTGCAGGCCACTGTCATTGATCCTGCTGATATGGACTCTCTTAAAAGAGCACTGGATCAAAATAATGTTAGTGCTTGTTGGTGCTATGCTCGTCAATCTCTTTCACATGTTCTCTCCCCTTTTTATTTGTACTCCCTGGTTTAATTTTACACATAAATCCAAAATGGTAGTTAGCTAAGGGAAAGCTTCTTTTCTTTGTGCATTTTCTTTCTGTTGGTTTTGTTATTGTTTTTGTGCATTTTTGTTGCCGTGTTCTAGATGCACATATTCATGCATGTTCATGGTTTCTTTCATGTTCTGATACATTATTTCTTCTCAGGTGTCTCTTTTCTTCACCGAGTCTCCAACTAATCCATTCCTCCGATGCATCGATGTCAAGTTGGTTTCCGAGATTTGCCATAGCAAAGGAGCTCTGGTCTGCATAGATAGTACTTTTGCCTCACCTGTCAATCAGAAGCCCTTAACTTTGGGGGCTGATCTAGTTGTTCATTCTGCGACAAAGTTTATTGCTGGCCACAATGATGTGAGTTAATTTCGCAACTTTGTTTAATGAAAAAAAATAGTGTTACTTTTACATGACTAAGTTAAGCTGACCAAATTACTCTTATTTTGGGTTAAAATAGATTCAATTTTCTTTCCAGGTTATTGCAGGTTGCCTCAGTGGGTCAGAGGAATTGATTTCCACAGTTCGCCAGTATCATCATATTATTGGTGGTGTTCTTGATCCTGTAAGTATGTGTTTTGCCTTATGACCATTTCGACAGTGGTCGCCGGTGCTGATTGCATGTCTTAAAAGAGCTCCTACTTTCCAATGATCCGTATATTGCGTTGACCATCATCTTTTCATTATGCTCAAATCAGCTGACAATATCATCTTATATCAAGAACACGTCCAGTATCATCATGTATTAGTGGTTTTCTTGATCTTCTAAGTATGTGTTTTACATTGCTTGATAATTTCAATAATGGCTGCCAATAGATTGCAACCCGGAAGTGGTCTTTAGTAATTCTACTGATTGCAAGCCTTAAAAATAGCATTTAGTATTTTCTATATATATCTGTCTATTTATCTGGTGATCACCTTTAATTTATGCTTTAATCAATTGACAAAATTATCTTTACCAGAATGCTGCGTATATGATCTCCCGGGGTATGAAGACGCTGCATCTTCGTGTACAGTATCAGAATAGTGTAGCATTGAGGATGGCCCAGTTTTTAGAGGAACATCCCAAGGTACATCTCTCTCTCTCTCTCTCTCTCTCTCTCTCTCTCTCTCTCACACACACACACACACACACGCGCGCGCGCGCACACTGAGAGGTTTTATTTTATATCACAGTTGTATAAAGTACACAATCTCATTTTTCAAGGCGGGAAAAAAAATATCTAAGAACTCAAACCCCTGTTATTTTTCAGTTCTCTGCAACCTAGAAGTCAATAAGGACTTTCTCCTGAATTTCTCATCAACATTATTCACTAGCCCATATCATTCCCAACTTTCCATAATGTTATTAAATTCTTCTTGTATTGTATTATTTCTAGTGTATCTTGTCACGATCTGAAAAGTGAATGGTCCCGTACAAGATGTTACCATGCTGTTGTTTATATAAATTCCAATGAACTGAAAAATGAATCCTAGTCAGCATTTGGTATTTTGAGAGGAACCACAGCAAAATCTTTGTGGTCAAACGTGCTCGATATACAGAGTGAGAGTAGTGACCTGAGGAAAAGTCCCTGCTCGGTGTATCACATGTTAATCCCTCGCTAGTTTATCAATACTTCATTTCTGTTTTGCTAAAAAGGTGAAAAATTGCACCCTACTGAATGCTGGTTTATTTTGTCAGAATTCCTTCACTAAAACAAAAGTCCCAGTTTCATCAAGATAATATGCAATGTCCAATATTTTATCAAATCAACTCATGTTTATGGGAGTAAACCTTCTGTAGAAAGTTTCCTGGGAGTTAATGAGAATGATTTTCTAATTCTACTGCCCTCTCTCTCTCTCTCTCTCTCTCTCTCTCTCTCTCTCTCTCTCTCTGTGTGTGTGTGTGTGTGTGTGTGTGTGTGTGTGTGTGTGTGTGTGTGTGTGAGTAGGGGCTTTCATTATCTATGTGGTACATATCCAATCTATTAAGGGGAGAGCAGCCTGCATGATGCTCATTTTACACCCAATAATTCAAGCTAGATTCTCACTTGTGGCCACCTGCAAGTATTTAGAGTTCCATACGCATGCCAACACGAGACAAAATTCAGGGAGTGTTTGTATAACTCATGCCATAAACGGAATGTCCATAATTAACTTAACATTAGGTAGTATCATGTCCTTTAGGAGTGAAGGGAACATGAAGGTGAAAACCTAGTAGAGCTGAATAATGCTTCTTTACTTTTTTTTCTTTCTTTTTGCTGCTTCATGATAGTACACCTTGCTAAACAATTTTGCTTAACTCTGAATGAAGAATTTAGAACCTAAGTTTCAGATCCATTCTTGCACACTGTATACGAGTTCATAGTGATGACTACAACCCTATTTCTAATATCCTGCATACTCTTGAAATGTTTGATGGTTAGTGCCTTCTATTATCTTTTTGACTCCAAGTCTTCCCCTCCCACCCCTACTCCCCTTTATCTCTTTTCTTAGGAAATATACTACGCCGGGTGTATATATCTAATTTTACTAATTTATCTAATTGTTGGATGCATCCTGTTTAGCTCTCGGTTTTGTCTTTGTTCACATTGTTAATGTGATTCCCTACAAAAACCTTACATATTTTCCCTTCTTTTTAGCCTTTTCCCCTGTCTGTGAGAATTTGCAGGATGAATCTTTGGAATTATGGCAAGCCCTTCCCTTGTCTATAGCAATGTTTCTTGGTATGTGGATCGCTTTGGTACACGATACGAAAACGGGAATGGATAACGTAAGTAGCCCCAAAGCGCGGTACGGTGGTGGTAGCATTCTTTGGATTACTTAGTTGAAATGATATGCGTCTACCCAAAACATTGAATGATTTTGGGATTGTTGTGTGTGTCACATAGGCACATCACATATTCAATGAAATATTAAATATTCAAACAATATGTAGGCACATCACACACACAGACTCCTATCCTTTCTCAAACTTAATATATAAGTTTTTTTTTTTTTCATTACTTCATATTCATTTATATTCTGGTTCACCAATTATACCAATCTGGATAACATACATTGGGAACAAGCGATCTAGAACAGAATTGTGAGGGGTTTGATGAATTCGGTAACCCTGGTCTATAGTTTCATTTGATAGGAGCTTCTCACTACATAATAGAGGGTGTGGATAGCTGTTGTAATATTTTTTTTCAAATCTTCCACGAAGACTTTTTACTCCATAGCCAACCCCAACTATGACAATGATGATGATTACTGCTTCATGACTTGTAAAGTTGGATAAACGGTACTGTGCCGTGCAATAATATGTAATGTGATTGTATTACTTCTGTTCTCTCCTCATTGAGTGGAATTTACAATGTTGTTGTCAGATTATACGAGTATACTATCCAGGCCTGCCAAGTCATCCGGAGCATCACATTGCCAAGCAGCAAATGACTGGTTTTGGTGGTGTGGTCAGTTTTGAGGTCAGTAATATTTTTCTGTTGTCATTATTCATTGTAGTGTCAGTGAGATCTGTTAACATGCTTTATTTGTTGCATTTGCTAGTACTTTACATATATGATCGAATATATCATGTTGTGTTAGCTTAGTATTTGTCTATGTTATCTGGATTGTGAAGTTTTCAGCTTTTATATGCTTGATGAATTCGTGGTGCAGCTAGCCGGAGGCTTGTTGGAGACTAAGGAGTTCATTGATTCTTTGAAGATACCATACATTGCCCCTTCTTTTGGAGGTTGTGAGAGTATTGTAGACCCACCGGCGATCATGTCTTACTGGTAATGCTCCTAACTTGTTAGGTAATTCCAGTTAGCCATCACTGACTTCTAACAAATGTTCTTTCTGAATGGATCAGGGATAGTCCGTCGGAGAGAGCCAAGTATGGCATTGGGGAAAACCTGATCAGATTCAGTTTTGGATTAGAGGACTTCGAGGATGTGAAGGCTGATATCCTTAAAGCCCTAGAAGCCATCTAATTCCCGTACTTTAGCATATTGCTATTATGTAGTGGAACCTGATCTTATTAGTTTTTGTCCTTGGAACTAAATGTGGCTCTCCTGATGGACAGCTTGGTGTGGATGACATTGTTTTTTGATGAACTTTATATTTCCTGCACTTGGTTTATATTTGTACTACTTTGGTTGATATTTTCTGGAAGAGCATTTCATACCTGCCCATTGTCCTTGTTTTGGGTCATGAATTGCTGCAACTCAGGCATCAACTTGTGGAGGGTGGTGATGTGGAAAAGCATTTTTCTCCCTCTCATCTTGATATTTTACAGCCCAAATATCTCTACCACAAGAGGGATGGTGACGACTTGTGTGGCTTTTTTGAACCGCGGCATCAGTTCCCTTCTCTCCCTTCTTCTATTTGAGCTGCAGGTATCTTGAGCATTCATGGCGAGCCAAACGATGGATCAGCAGACATAGACGCTTTTGGGTGGAGTGCAGTTGGTGGTTAAGCCTTAAAAATCAGAAGATATCAATTGTCAAGAGATTCTAAGGTAAGGTGGCCAGACTCCAGAGTAAGCTCGGCCTCCACATGACCACAAACCTGAACGCAAAGCTAAAGGAGTGGTTCCATAGTGTAGGACTGCTCATGTTTGAGGTATTAGACAGTAGAAGGAAGAGGAGTGAGCAAAGCAACAGGTCGCTAACTGCTATACCTTTTGGAGGCCATTACTTCCCTTCATAGATAGCCAAGGCAAACAATGAGACTGATGAGCTGAAAGCACGCACTGGTTCTCGATCTTAACTGGCTACTGATTAAGCCGAAGAGGAAGCTGTTGCCATGAGGTACTGCAGTTTTCGACAAGCGAACAAAGTTTTTGACAAGCTGTTGCCATGAGGTACAGCTCGGGTAGCACCGCCATATTTTGAGAACAATGCAGAAGAACTTCTGATAATCGACTTCTGCAAGATCATTAGCATTCTTCGGCAAGAAACTGTCTGCACTAGAACTAGTAGTTAATGAAAGAAAGTGAAAATTCTGAAGCAGTTACACCAGAACAAAACAGAATAGAACTTGATCTTGATCTTGAGATACGGCCAAACCTTATAACTTGACAGGCACTGTATCCATGGCTCTCTCTCTCTCTCTCTCCATCAAATGTCACAGCGTGAGGGTTTCAATTAGACCACGTTATGTGATATCATTCACATGACTAGCATGAGTCCATACCCACAAGAACGCGAAAGGTCCAAGCCATCACATTCGAGCACATCCCACCCTCTGGCACCTGCTAGATCCAATTCTAGCAGCTCAGGAGGGAAGCCTTCATAGCAAATCAGATTTACACACCCCATCATATTATCACTACAATCCTCACACTAATTCCTTTCTCCAAATGCATGTGAAAAAGCTGGTTATAGGGAACAAAGATATTGTAGGATATTTAACTGAATTAAAACATGCAACAAATATAAATTCTTAAATTTAATGAATTATTTGTCCTAAGCATGCAACTAAAATAAGAATTAAAAGAAAGCAAAAAGCTGGCCTGGGGTGACGTAGTCGTGCAGACGCACTGCCCTAAAAGAAAGATGGCCGGTCTCTCGTCCGGACCTTGAACGTGGCCTCCTCTCCTAGCGGTAAAAACACCCCCGGTAGTACACCAGCACCCAACTCAGGACGATGAGTCAGGCCTCTGCTCAGACGGAGGTTTGTTGCCCTTAAGTGGAAACAGGGTCGAGAAAATACCAAAAACCCGATCGCAAGAACACAGTTATTTTTAGCAGAATATCTGTAAGAAATTTCTGTGGGAGAAAGAGGGCAGATCGATTTCTATTTCTTGTAAAAGATACGTGCAGAGATAGGGTATTTATAACCCTCTGCAGATCTTTCCGTTTGTAACAGCTTGAGAGAATCTGTGATCACACGCAAGTGGTTGCAACGTGCAGATCATATTCTCTTGAACGAGTCCAACTCTACCCGAAAAATCTCAACAGAATTTTTAAATAAAAATAAAAAATAAAAAACCAACAAAATCTAGCAGGTCCAACAAGCCCCTGAATCGAACTGCATTCGTGTCCGCAGGTCGTGGGCGCGCGCCACCCGCACCCGGCCCGGCCCGGTTCGGTTCGTCGCGTGCGCGCGCGTGTAGGGATGTGGCCCATGGCCCAACACTCATAACAATAGGCATGGGAGGAGTTGATATATATACTACATAACCTCCCATCTCCTATCCAATGTGGGACTAAACTCAAAGGCAAATAAGAGGGAAACTCAAGTTTTCCGTCCAACTTAAAACACATCCAACAGTCCCCCCCCCCCCCCCCCCCCCCCCCCAAAACTTGAGTTTTCAGGGAAGATAAAACAAATTAACAATAAATAACAATCAAATCACCAGATCATAAAACACGAGTGAAATCGGGCAACATCATACTGTGAATTCAGGACAGGTGGACTACGCCTGGAACCTTCCTTAGTGAATTCATTGCCATCTGAGAGACATAGTTGTTTTCCATTATGTTTGCAAAGGGGGAAAACTTATAAAAAAAAGAGTTTGAGGAGCTAAATACAAGTATTCTTAAAAAGATTACAAGTAGATCTCCTCAGAGATTCTGGAGAAGTGTGCCGATAGGAGTCTGGTCAGCGCGCGACCACTTTGTCCATTTGACGATGCGAGCGATGAGATTCCCTTCTCGCCTGGTTCGGGGAATCAGAGAACAGAAGGTTGGTAGAACCCTCTTGCTGCTTCTCAAAATCGCCTTCAATAAGGAATTCCTTCTCGCCTGGTTCCAGAGATTCCTTGAGAAGAAGGACGATGTTAGGGTATCAACACCCTGGCTAGAGAAAGCAATTCTCTAAAAGGTCTCTGAATTCGAGAACGCACGGTGCGTTATGAAGAAGTCTCTGCTTGTGGAGTCCTCTTTTTTTCCGATCGATCGATCTATATCTCGTGCGTCCGTATGCGTGTCTGTCTCCTTGTACCCTTGATGGGCTATTTATAGGGAGAGTAAGGGTATAATCGTCCCTTGAAGATATAGAAACAGATTGAATCGAATCTGTTTAAATCTGGAAAGTAGCCTTGCTGCGAGGCTAGGATCAGCTTCTGCGAAGCTAGAATTGGCAGGTCGGTTGATCTTTTTGATCTGTTTTGATCCTTTCCATATCGTTGGAGGATTTCCCCTGATCTTCTTACTCGTTTTAGAAGAGTCAAGAGATTGTGGCAATCAACTGCCAATTTGATCTCTGATTTGATCTTAATTGGATTTGATCTGATCGGATCCGATCTCATCTGGAGATTTGATTGGTCAAAGGTTGACTATATCAGACCAATAGCGGAGCTGTCCGCATTGAGCTCGTAGCGGAGCTAGAAGCAGTTTCTGGCGAAGTCCGAAAGAAACCCTTTGGCGGAGCTGGAAGTCCTCTGTGGCGAAGTTTGCGAGTTAGCTTCTTGTCGAGGCTTTGGATGGCTTCAAGGTGAAGTCGAGTGATATTAGCCTCTCAAACGAGGCTATCCCTTTGGGTTCATGTAATGCTAAGTGTTAGCACCTTAGACCTGCTGAGGTCTGTTTAGAAACAATCCGGGTTCACTGTCTGCTTGCTGGATCAGTGGAGTCCAAATTGCTTCCTTGTCCCTCGGAGATGGGTGAAAACTGGTCTTCAGCTCGTCTGTCACTTGTCTTTTGTAAATGTCAACAAGTTTAGACATTGTTCGGACCAATAAGAATCTTGTCTTTTTTAAGTGTCAACAAGACCCCCTTCAAAGTTTTCGAAAGTCTGCAATGGCTCAGACTTTGAAATACTTTGAACTGCTTTGATCGGTGGTGTGTGGAGTATGAACGTCGCCATGATAGTTGAGTTCAGCTTCGCTTTGAATCCTGCTTTGGGATGTAGATTCGCCGAGGAATCATGTAGACTCGCGTCTGGGTAGCTCCGCATGCGAGTAGCCCCGCATCTGGGCTTTTGAAGATATTTTCGCTTGGGAGCGCATGTCGCTTTCTCGAGACCCACTGCCGTGGGTCGAATTTCAAGGAAGATTTTCTCCTTCTCTTGCGCTGACCGGGAAGATATTCTCCGATTTGCACGTTTCCAAGGGAAACCGTCCCTATTCTCAAGGCGCAGTAAATGCCTTAAATGCGCTCGTGTTTCCACGCTTGAGGTAGGAGCGCTCAGGCCATGGGGCCTATAAATAGGACACTTGAAGTCCTCTGAAGAGAAGTGCTTTGCCTCTCTTCTCTTCTCTTGGTTTGAAAGAGATACTCAGATCTCTGAACTAGTGGGAATGCCCACTCTGGTCATTATCCGGCCAAGGACCGGTAAGTCTTGATCGTTCAACGACTTCATCGATTTTAGGGAATTCATCTCCCTTGATTCATCTTCAGCAGCTGCTTCAGGGATTAGCTTCCCTTGTTCTCTATTTAACTGATCTGCAGAGAAGGATTTTGGCATAGCTTCCCAGCGAAGCTATCATTTTTGACTTGATCAAAGGAAGATCACTGCACATTAAGTCCGCTGTACAGGCAGAACTTGGAACTTGGTCTCTTCAATAGTTGAGCCAGTCTTGCCATATAGGCGGAGCTAAGACTGTATCCCACGGGGTCAGTCTGGCTAGCCATATAGGCGAGGCTTGGACTTGGCATTTGTTGAGCCAGCCCATCAGTGCTGTGCAGGCGAGGCTTATCCTCTGCTTTACTGAAACTGGATCGCTTCGATCCAAAAGATTTGGCTTAGTTCTTTTGTAGCCTCTCCTGTGCTTAGTTGCTAATCTGTTCTGATTTGCCTTGCAGTGGGCTATGTTTGTCAGTCCAGTGACTTGATGGAAGGAACCATAAAATTGCCTTATGCTTCCCCGGTTGAAGCTTTACTTTTAAGTAGGAGGAACAATTCGGGGCGCAGGGTGCGTGTCCCAGAGGCTGTTGGCAGCCTTTTATCCGAGGTGATTCGTTCTGAGGTAAGGCTGGCTGCCGCTTTTACCGGAGATGATCCGCTTCAAGATAGTGGGCGTCGCCTGTGGGATCGCCGGCATCATTGCCGACTTTCAACTTTGGTGGCCTTTGGGGGCGATCCACTTCGGGAAAGCGGGCATCACACCCGTTAGATCACTGGTATCACTGCCGATTCCCATTATACGTGATCTATCGTGTTGGCGGCGATAGGTTTTTATTGCCAGGCTTCAACAAAAATGGCCTGGCAAGATCTGCCATTTTTGTGGAGAATAATGACCGTGTCCTTGCGGCACCACTGATTACGGCCTTGTGCAGGAGGAAGGCCTTCTTTGTCCAGTCGGTTTTGACTTAGAAGCGGATAAAACCACTTGTATGCCTTTTGCGCAAATGACCTTGTTAAGCAACTGGGTGTGTTGTATGAAACACAACTTTGATGTAATATCATTGTACTCTTCCTTTTAAATCAATGAAAGTTCATCTCTTGATTATCTAATTTTGCTTGCTTTCATTGAAAATTTGGCTATAGCGGAGCTAAACTGTATGCGGAGTTAGGGACATAGTCCCTTCTTTGAATAAACTTCGCGAAACTGGCATGTCCCGCGAACAGCGCCTTTTTAGGGGGCTAAGATAAGCCTTTCGGCGAAGTCCCTGAAGGATTGCGCGAAGCCCGCATTTTAAGCCAGGGCGAAGTTAACCCTTAGTGGAATCGAAGCAGCGCTTCTCGGGAAGGCGCTTCGGGTGGCCTTTCGAATTAATTCGAAACGGCGGCGTACGCCCTTTTCGAGGCCTCGTTTCAGGCGCTGATTGGCCTATAAAAGCCCGATTGGGCTGAACAGGAAAAGATCTCCTTTTTCAGAGAAATTTCTTGACTTTCCCTCTTCCTCCTCCTTCTTCGTTCAGAGAACTTTGAGAACTCTTGCAGCTCTTCAATGGCGCCCAAAGACGAGCGGGGAAAGAAGTGGCGACTTCTGCAACGGAGGGTCCTCCTCCTCCTTCGGTCATCGAGCGACCAATCGCCGGTAAGAGACTTTCTCTCCTAATTAGAGACTGCGGTCTCTTTCTTTTAAAGCCGGTATTTGGCTTATCAGGACGATCAAATATGATCTGTCCTCGTTAGGGAATTCGTTTCCCTGAATTTCCCTATCTTCCTTGTACAGGGAATTAAGAACTGTATAGTTCTTCTTTAGGCTTCCGTACGAAGCCATTACTTGGGCTGTCTTCGTCCTGTTTGAGGAACAGGACTCGGGTCTGTCCCTTCAATCATGGCCACGAAGGATGACTCTTGACCATTGTGCCCTCTTGGTGACGTCAGCCCTTAGGGCTATACCACTTCCCGCTTAAGCGAAGTTGGTACTTAGACGTTTTCTGCAAAATGCAGATTTGTCTGCGAGATCAAGCTTTGTCGAGGCTGTCGCCTTATTGGCCTTGCTCACGGGGCGAGACTATGCCTTGGTGAATCTTATGTCTGCTTGATTGTTGAACTAATCATAATTCTCTTCCCTTTTCTTTCTTGCAGTGCCTTACACCCCTGGTCCCTTGAATAGTCTGTTTGGGATGACCAGCCGAGCGGATGGCAGTATCAGCCTTCAATTCTATGGCCAGGCTTCTCTCTTTAGTGAGCGGAGTTCCGTCATCCGGGACACGCTTATCCATGGTGGAGACCCGCTCACCATGAGGAGTATTCTAACCACGGCTCCTCTCGAAGACATCGACCGTCGGACTTATAAAAAGCCCAATTTCATGTTCAGAGATGCCGCGCCAGATCCTGATCGCCAATTGCAGGCAGGCGAGGGACAGTGGATCTTCGAGTTAGATGGCGAGAAGTTTTATCTTCCGTCTAACAAGCGGCACTTTCCTTTGTCTTCTTTTGAGTGTGTAACTCAGGCCCGGAAGATGGCATGGGGCGTGAGCAGAAGTGTCGAGTCCGTCCATGTCGGGAGATTGAAATCTCAGTCTCCTGGTTTTTCAAGGGCGGGCCCTCCTCACAACATAATAGGCCTATATCCTGGAAACGTGTCGCGGGAACTTTCGGTAGGAGAGAATCCGGCTGTGGCGCAGACCTTTGACACCCAATTCTGCGCAGTTGACGGGAACTATCCTGCCACTGACTTCAGGACTCCCGGTTGGGTTCATCCCCCAAAGACATGGTGGGCGGACCTGACCAACTATATCCTCGCTCACTTCGAGGAGGACTTGGAGAAGTTGAACCTTTATGAGGCCGTAAGGGCGACCTGCTACGACATTGATATGAAGGTGGCGTGCTTCTACGCCATCCTTGAGTTATATTGCCCAGCTTCGGGACCTTCTTCACCCCAATTGGCGAGTTGGGCATGACCTTGCACGAGATGAGGGAAATCTCTGCCCTGCCTTTCGGGTCTCTCCCGTATGAAGAGTACTTTCCATGCGAGACGGAGTTGGCTCTTCTGGAGAAGCAGGGGCCTGCTTTATTTGAGACTTATCGGGAGTTAATGTGCCATTTGCACATCTGTTCTAGCATCCATGGTGGCAGCAAGGGTAGCTCGAAGAGCTTGAAGAACTGGGCGAGTTACCTATTCCCAGATATGAAAGAATGCTCCTGAGGCAGCTCATTGTGGAGTTGCAGATGGCGACATTTTTGAACGGATGGAGGTATGCCTCCAAAGGGATATTGTCATGACAGAAGACGATGGTCCCTATAAGAAGGGTGATGTCCTTCGGAGCTTTCACCATCAGGCTCATCAGCCGATGTCCCGGAAGGCACTGTTGGCCGTTTCTTAACTGTCTGGTTGAAGAAATGCGTAGTGCCATCCTCCTCGGGTGACATCGTCCACCCGAATGTTTTGCTGCTTGCCGTTCGCTTGGTCCATGGCCACCGTCTGGGTCTCCTTCCGGCCATGGTGTGCTGTATTCAAAGAGGCCTTCGCGCATTAACGGAGGCTTTCTGCAGGCCACCGGCGACGAGGCGTGGGAAGAGTGTCATCCTGCCTTGTGATAGACCCAATCCTAGGGTGGGTCTGCTATACACTTACTTAATGGCGTGGTTTGCCTTGCACTGCCCTTCTTTGATTGAAGCTGGAGAGGACCCTCCGCAAGGTGTTCGAATGGCTCTTCTCCGTCGATTCGAAGGATGTTCCTGGCTGAAGACCTACGTGGCCGAGGCCCGCAAGTTAGTGCGTCGTCATGACGCTTACAACTTATTCCGCTGTTTTCCTCGCATTCGGGGTGCAGGGTACGACGAGGAATTCCGAGATGCGGAGTCAGGACGGTCTCCCATGAGTCGGGGGGTTTTTGAGTGGCTGGTCAGTATCCGGCCCTCACATTTATTGTATAGAAGCGGGGATGTCTGCTATTTAGAACCTTACATCCCAAGCCGGTTTGCTCGACAGTTCGGGTACGACCAGCTGTATGTGGGCAACCCTAATCTCGATTTAGCCTTCATGGGGAGTCTCATCGATGGGACCCGTGCCTGGCGATTCTTTACTGCGGGCGGCACAGGGGCGTGGCTGCGCACGCCGTTGAAGGATCCCAACCTTCTGACGACCCTGTGCTTTTGCCAATAGTATGCGGCTTCTAACTCCACACCTCCTGGATTCAATGCCACCGTTCGGGTGTGAAGTTAATCTCCCATCGACTGAAGCGAAAGGCTTCTGAGAGAAAGGAAGGCAAACGGGTTCGTGTCCCTGGCTTGGAGGAGTTCATCGCTGTAGATGATAGCGAGGCTTTTGATGCAGGGAGTCCTCGCTTCGAGGCGGGGATGGGAGCTGATACTCATGCGGCTGGCTCTGGTGTGGTGGGGACATCTTCCCACGACGTGCGGGAGAAGTGGAAGAAGAGGATTCTGACGTCCACTTCAAGAGGAAGCGTGGGAGTGAATCCCGCAGGAGGTCGTTGGCGAAGAAGCCCCGTCGCCAGGCTCCTACAATTGTGGCGGAGGACCGTCCCTCTGCAGTGATTCCTCTTGCTGCCCTATTAGCGGCTGAACCGTCGGTCGCTGAACCGACTAGCGGTGAATTTGCTCCGGGTCTGGGTAAGATTAACCTTGTCCATATAATACGCCTTTTTGTGCGTTCCCATTGACTTATTATCAATCCTTTTTGATTGTAGGAGCTGAGGCAGCTGGAGAACAAGAGGAACATTATGATCCCCTATTCACTTATGGAGCTGAAGCTGGTTCCTGTGCCCTTCCGGAGGAGTCCGGAGGTGATGTGGCCGACATCGGTCCTTCGGGCGCTGGGACTTCTAAAGGAAGTCCTGAGGCATCGAGCTCTATCGGGTGGTCCACAGGATACTCGGCAAGCGAAAGCGAGCCGGCTATTCGTGTTGATTCTGGCAAGAATTTTCCGATGGAGCCCCTGGAGACTGATGTGATTGGCGAGACGCTTGAGGCGACGTCATCTTATGGTATTGTCGAAACCTCTTGGTTTCTTCTGCATGTAGTGTTCCGACTGACCGCAGTCTTGTTACAGGTGTTCGACTTCAAGATGCATCAGCTTCAAGAGAGCTGGGAAATCTCCCCGAAGGGTCAAGGGGTGACATAAGCGCTTCGACCACGGCTGATGCTGCTATGCTGGATGCGCTGTACGGCGACCTGCCTTCTTATCGGCCCAAGTCAGCCGAAAGGCCAGAGGCTGCGGAGGCGGTATTCCTGGAGGTGTCCTCACTCCCAACTGTATCAACGAGTGGGGTGCCGACAATTTTGCCAAGTACGGAGCTGAGGGTGATCACAAGCCTACTTCTCCAACCCTGGTGGTTGAGCCTGCTGCTCAGGAGGTGGTTGCTAGTCCTTCTTCCGCGGTGGCTGGCGTTCTGGTCTCGATGAGGACTCCGCCGAGATAGCCCTCGGCTTGTCCGGCTGCTGTCAGTGCCCCCGCTGCTTTCTTCTGCGACGGCGTCGACCAGGCTGGTGGACTATTCCGAGGTTGCCTCTTTACCGAAAGTGGCTGAGGTCGAGAACGATTACATCGGTGATCTGGTCGATAACTTTTATAAAGGCTTAGGGCAAACTATCGACCTGGTTCTGAAGGGCTCGACTATGCCATTCTCAAGGTTAAAGGGGGTCCTCTCCCGTGATATTGAGAATATTCGGGACTTTGAGAGGTATCACCAGGCCACTGCTTTGGAGCTCCTGGTGGATGAATTTGAAAATGATGCGGAGGAATGGCGCCGCCTCCACCGTTCGGACCCGGAGTCTTTAGTTGATGACCGGCTCGCGCTTCTCATTGCTCAAAAGCACGAGACCCGGGTTGCCGCTCAAGAGGCTGCTAAGGCTATCTCTTCTGACTTGAAATCCTTGGAGACAAGGCAAGCGGAGGTTGGAAGTGCAATTGACGCCTCCACTAGTGCTCTTCTTGGCGCTGAGGATAAGATTGCGAAGGCTGAGGAAATGATTAGGAAAGCAAATCTCCTCTTATCCAAGGCCATACCGGTGCGTCTTGAGGAAACTGCGCGGCTTGAAGAACTCATAGCTCAGAGTGAGGAGCTTGCACGGCAGGGGTTGTCACAGAGGGCTACTTTGGCGGAGGCCGAAGCTCGTCTGGCTGAGGCGGAAGATTTCAATGAGGCTGAGCTGAGGTCACAAGCGCTTGCCCAGGCTGCTGACGACAGGAAGACGAGACTAATCACCCTCGTGTTTTCCATTATGTTTGCAAAGGGGGAAAACTTACAAAAAGAGTTTGAGGAGCTAAATTACAAGTATTCTTAAAAAGATTACAAGTAGATCTCCTCAGAGATTCTGGAGAAGTGTGCCGATAGGAGTCTGGTCAGCGCGCGACCACTTTGTCCCTTTGACGATGCGAGCGATGAGATTCCCTTCTCGCCTGGTTCGGGGAATCAGAGAACAGAAGGTTGGTAGAACCCTCTTACTGCTTCTCAAAATCGCCTCCAATAAGGAATTCCTTCTCGCCTGGTTCCGGAGATTCCTTGAGAAGAAGGACGATGTTAGGGCATCAGCACCCTGGTTAGAGAAAGCAATTCTCTAAAAGGTCTCTGAATTCGAGAGCGCACGGTGCTATGAAGAAGCCTCTACTTGTGGAGTCCTCTTTTCGTCTTCGATTCCCTCCTTATCTCCTTGTACCCCTGGCGGGTTATTTATAGGGAGAGCAAGGGTATAATCGTCCCTTGAAGATATGAAAACAGATTGAATCAAATCTGTTTAAATCTAAAAGTAGCCTTGCTGCGAGGCTAGGATCAGCTTCTGCGAAGCTAGAATTGGCAGGTCGGTAGACCTTCTCGATCTGTTTTGATCCTTTCCATATCGTTGGAGGATTTCCCCTGATCTTCTTACTCGTTTTAGAAGAGTCAAGAGATTATGGCAATCAACTGCCAAATTTGATCTCTGATTTGATCTTGATTGGATTTGATCTGATTGGATCCATCTCATCCGGAGATTTGATTGGTCAAAGGTTGACCGTGGCAGATTCATAGCGGAGCCGTCCGCATTGAGCTCGTAGCGGAGCTAGAGGCAGCTTCTGGCGAAGTCCGAAAGAAACCCTTTGGCGGAGCTGGAAGTCCTCTTTGGTAAAGTTGCGAGTTAGCTTCCTGGCGAGGCTTTGGATGGCTTCAAGGCGAAGTCGAGTGATGTTAGCCTCTCAGGCGAGGCTATCCCTTTGGGCTCATGCGATGCTAAGTGCTAGCACCTTAGACCTGCTGAGGTCTGTTTAGAAATAATCCGGGTTCACTGTCTGCTTGCTGGATCAGTGGAGTCCAAGTTGCTTCTTTGTCCCTCGGAGATGGGTGAAAACTGGTCTTCAGCTCGTCTGTCACTTGTCTTTTGTAAATGTCAACAAGTTTAGACATTGTTTGGACCAATAAGAATCTTGTCTTTTTTAAGTGTCAACAAGACCCCCTTCAAAGTTTTCGAGAGTCTGCAATAACTCAGACTTTGAACTGCTTTGATCGGTGGTGTGTGGAGTATGAACGTCGCCATGATGGTTGAGTTCAGCTTCGCTTTGAATCCTACTTTGGGATGTAGATTCGCTGAGGAATCATGTAGACTCGCGTCTGGGTAGCTTCGCAGCTAGATAAGTTCGCTCTGGAACATCTGTCGCTTTCCCGAGACCAACTGCCGTGGGCTGGTTACGAGGAGGATTACTCCTTTCTTCGTGCTCATTGAGAGAGATATTCTCTGATTTGCACGTTTCCAAGGGAGGATATTCCCTTTCTTCAAGGCGCAATAAGTGCCTTTGTGAGGGAGACGTTTTCTCCCTTCGCACGGTTCCAAGGGAAGCCGTCCCTGTTCTCAAGGCGCAGTAAATGCCTTAACTGCGCTCGTGCTTCCACGCTTGAAGCGGCAGCACTCAGGCCATGGGGCTTATAAATAGGACACTTGAGGTCCTCTGAAGAGAGAAGTGATCTGCTCTTCTTCTCTTCTCTTGGTTTAAAAGAGATACTCAGATCTCTGAATTAGTGGGAATGCCCACTCTGGTCATTATCCGGCCAAGGACCAGTAAGTCTTGATCATTCAACGACTTCACTGATTTTAGGGAATTCATCTCCCTTAATTTAGCTTTAACAGCTGCTTCAGGGATTAGTTTCCCTTACTCTTTATCTTGCAATTGACTGATCTGTAGAGAAGGATTTTGGCATAGCTTCCCAGAAAGATCACTGCATGTTAAGTCCGCTGCAGAACTTGGGACTTGGTCTCTTCAATAGTTGAGCCAGTCTTGCCATATAGGCGGAGCTAAGACTGTATCCCACGGGGTCAGTCTGGCTAGCCATATAGGCGAGGCTTGGACTTGGCGTTTGCTGAGCCAGCCCATCAGTGTTGTGCAGGCGAGGCTTGTCCTCTGCTTTTACTGAAATTGGATTGCTTTGACCCAAAAAAATTCTGATTTGCAGTTTTTTCTGTGCTTAACTGCTAATCTGTTCTTATTTGCCTTGCAGTGGGCTATGCTTGTCAGTCCAGTGACTTGATGGAAGGAACCATAAAATTGCCTTATGCTTCCCCAGTTGAAGCTTTACTTTTAAGCAGGAGGAACAACTTGGGCGATGGGTGCGTGTCCCAGAGGCTGTTGGCAGCCTTTTATCCGAGATGATTCGTTCTGAGGTGAGGCTGGTAGCCGCTTTGTCGGAGATGATCCGCTTCGAGATAGTGGGCGTTGCCTGTGGGATCGCCGGCATCATTGCCAACTTTCAACTTTGGTGGCCTTTAGGGACGATCCACTTCGGGAAAGCGGGCATTACACCCGTTAGATCACTGGTATCACTGCCAATTCCCATTATACGTGATCTATCGTGTTGGCGGCGATAGGTTTCTATTGCCAGGCTTCAACAAAAATGGCCTGGCAAGATCTGCCATTTTTGTGGAGAATAATGACCGTGTCCTTGCGACACCACTGATTACAGCCCTGTGTAAGAGGAAGGCCTTCTTTGTCCAGTCGGTTTGACTTAGAAGCGGATAAAACCACTTGTATGCCTTTTGCGCGGATGACCTTGTTAAGCAACTGGGTGTGTTGTATGAAACACAATTTTAATGTAATATCAATGTACCCTTCCTTTTAAATCAATGAAAGTTCATCTTCTAATCATCTGATTTTTGCTTGCTTTCATTGAGAGTTTGGCCATAGCGGGGCAAAACTGTATGCGGAGTTAAGGACATAGTCCTTTCTTTAAATGAACCTTGCGAAACTGGCACGTCCTGCGAACAGCGCCTTTTTAAGGGGCTAAGATAAGCCTCTCGGCGAAGTCTTTGAAGGATTGTGCGAAGTCCGCACTTTGCTCCAGTGCGAAGTTAACCCTTAGTGGAGTTGAACCAGCGCTTCTCGGGAAGGCGCTTTGGGCGGCGTTTCAAATTAATTCGAAACGGCGGCGTACGCCCTTTTCGAGGCCTCGTTTCAGGCGCTGATTGGCTTATAAAAGCCCGATCGGGCTGAGCAGGAAAAGATCTCCTTTTTTCAGAGAAATTTCTTGACTTTCCCTCTTCCTCTTCCTTCTCCGTTCAGAGAACCTTGAGAACTCTTGCAACTCTTTAATGGCGCCCAAAAGACAAGCGGGAAAAGAAGTGGCGACTTCTGCAGCGGAGGGTACTCCTCCTCCGGTCATCGAGCGACCAGTCACAGGTAAGGGATTTTCCTATCTGATTAGAGACCGTGGTCTCTCTCCTTTGGAGCCGACATTTGGCTATTAGGACGATCGAATATGATCTGTCCTCATTAGGGAACTCGTTTCCTTGAACCTCCCTATTTTCCTTGCACAAGGGAATTAAGAACCGAACAGTTCTTCCTTAGGCTTCCGTACGAAGCCATTACTCGGGCAGTCTCCATCCTGTTGAGGAACAGGATATAGGTCTGTTCCTTCAATCATGGCCACGAAGGGTGACTTTTGACCACGATGCCCTCTTGGTGACGTCAGCCGTTAGGGCTATACCACTTCCTGCTTAAGCGAAGTTGGTACTTTGGACGCTTTTTGCAAAAATGCAATTTTATCCGCGAGGTCAAGCTTCATCGAAGTCGTCGCCTTGCTGGCCTTGCTCGCCGAGCGAGGCTATGCCTTAGTGAATTTTTATGTCTTCGTATCCACTTGATTGTTGAACTAATCATAGTTCATTTCTGTCTTTGCAGTGCATTACACTTCCGGTCTCCTGAACAGTCTGTTTGGGCTAACCAGTCGAGCAGATGGTAACCTCAGCCTGCAATTCCATGGACAAGCTTCTTTGTTTAGTGAGCGGAGCTCCCTCGTCCGGGATACACTCATCCAAGGCGGTCATCCGCAGACCACACGGAGTATCTTGACCACAGCTCCTCTTGAGGATGTTGACCGTCGGACTTACAGAAAGCCCGACTTTATGTTCGGGGATGCCGCATCCGATACCGATCGCCAGTTGCAGGCAGGCGAAGGACAATGGATCTTTCAACTGGATGGCGAGAAGTTTTACCTTCCATCGACTAAGCGGCACTTTCCTTTATCTTCTTTCGTGAATGTGACTCAGGCTCGGAAGATAGCGTGGGGCGTAAGCCGAAGCGTCGAATCCGTCCATGTTGGGAGATTGACCTTTCAGTCCGGATATTCGAAGGCGGGCCCTCCCCACAGCATAATGGGGCTATACCCTGGGAAGGTATCACGGGAACTTCCAGTGGGAGAGAACTCGGCTGTGGCGCAGACCTTTGGCACTCAGTTCTGCGCAGTTGACGGGAACTACCCTGCCACTGACTTCAGGGCTCCCGGTTGGGTTCATCCTCCTAAGACATGGTGGGCGGAGTTGACCAACTATATCCTCGCTCACTTCGAGGAGGACTTGGAGGGGTTGAACCTCTATGAGGCCGTCAGGGCGACCTGCTATGGCATTGAGATGAAGGTGGCGTGCTTCTACGCCATCCTTGAGTTGTACTGTCCGACTTCGGGGACCTTCTTCACCCCGGTTGGCGAGCTGGGCATGGCTTTGCATGAGATGTGGGAAATCTCTGCTCTGCCTTTCGGGTCTCTTCCATACGAAGAGTACTTTCCCTGCGAGGCGGAATTGGCTATTCTGGAGAAACAGGAGCCTGCTTTGCTCGAGACTTATCGGGAGTTGATGTGCCACTTGCATATTTGTTCCAGCATCCACGGTGGTGGCAAGGGTAGCTCGAAGAGCTTGAAGAGCTGGGGAAGTTACCTGTTCCCAGACATGAAGAATGCTCCTGAAGCAGCTCATCACGGAGTTGCTGATGGCGATATTGTTGAACGGATGGAGATGTGTCTCCAAAGGGATATCGTCGTAACAGAAGACGCTGGTCCCTATGAGAAGGGTGATACCCTTCGGAGCTTTCACCATCAGGCCCATCGGCCTATGTCTCGAAAGGCGCTGCTGGCCGGTTTCTTAACCGTTTGGTTAAAGAAGTGTGTTGTGCCTTCTTCCTCGGGTAACATGAGCGCTTCGGCCACGGCGGATGTTGCTGTGTTGGACGCGCTGTATGGCGACCTGCCTTCTTATCAGCCCAAATCAGCTGAAGGACCAGAGGTTGAAGGGGCGGCAGTCTCGGAGGTATCCTCACTCCCAATCACATCAACGAGTGAGGTGTGGACTGTTTTGCCGAGTGCGGCACTGAGGGTGATCGCAAGCCCTACTTCTCCAACCCTGGTGGTTGAGCCTACTGCTCAAGAGGTGGTCGCCAGTCCTACCTCCGCGGTGGCTGGCGTGCTGGTTTCGATGAGGACTCCGCCGAGATCGCCTTCGGCTGGTCCTGCTGCTGTCAGTGTTCCCGCTGCTTCTTCTGCGACGGCGTCGACCAGGCTGGTGGACTATTCCGAGGTTGCCTCCCTGCCAGAAATGGCTGAGGCCGAGAATGATTACATAGGTGACCTGGTCGATAGCTTTTATAGAAGCTTGGAGCGAACTATCGACCTAGTTTTGAAGGGCTCGCCTGTACCATTCTCAAAGCTGAAAGTGGTCCTCTCCCGTGACATTGAGAGCATTCGAGACTTTGAGGGGTATCATCAGGCTGCTGCTTTAGAACTCCTGGTGGATGAACATGAGAAGGCTGTAGAGGAGTGGCGCCGTCTTTATCGCTCAGACCCGGCGTCTTTAGTTGATGACCGGCTCGCCTGCCTTGTTGCCCGAAAGCACGAGGCCCGGCTTGCTGCTCAAGAGGCTGCTAAGGCTGTCTCTTCTGATTTGAAATCCTTGGAAACAATGCAAGCGGAGGTTGGAAGTGCAATTGACGTCTCCACTAGTGCTCTTCTTGGCGCTGAGGATAAGATTGCGAATGCTGAGGAAATGATCAGGAAAGCAAATCTCCTCTTATCCAAGGCCATACAGGTGCGTCTTGAGGAAACTGCGCGGTTGAACAACTCAAAGCTCAGAATGAGGAGCTTGCGCGGCAGGAGTTGTCACAGAGGGCAACTTTGGCGGAAGTTGAAGCTCGTCTGGCCCAGGCGGTGGACTTTGATGAGGCTGAGCTGAGGTCACAAGCGCTTGCCCAGGCTGCTGATGACAGGAAGACGAGGCTAAACGCCCTCGGAGAGCGGCTCAGATCGTACAGTGTACGCTTGTAGGTCATTGTATATGTGCCTCCATGTGTCCCCATCTTTTGAAATTAATGGAAATTCTTTCCTTTTGTTTTGGCTTCTGTCGAATCTCCAATCTTGTTCTTTCTTGAGGACGTAATCTTTGAGACATGGCTATCCGTCGGTTCAGAGGTCGTAATGACATAACTGATTAAGATGTCAGCAATCTCGAGGTTAGCCCTTTGCGGGACTGAAGGGGAGATACTTGCCTTTTGTAAATGTCAGCAAGCATCGGTGAGTCCTGTCTTTTGTAAGTGTCAACAGGCTCAAAGTTGAGACTTAGCTGTCCGCTGGTTCAGAGGTCGCAATGACATAACCGGTTGAGACGCTACTAAGCTCAATGGTAGATGAAACTTGGCTATCTGCCAGTTCAGAGGTCGCAATGACATAACTGGTTGAGAAGCCACCAAGCTTCAAAATAGGTGATACTCGTCTTTTGTAAATGTCAACGAGTATCGAGACCTGTCTTTTGTAAATGTCAACAGGGCTCAGAATTGAGACTTAGCTGTCTGCTGGTTCAGAGGTCGCAATGACATAACCAATTGAGACGCCACCAAGCTCAAAATGGTGATACTCGTCTTTTGTAAATGTCAACGAGTATCGAGACCTGTCTTTTGTAAATGTCAACAGGGCTCGGGGTTGAGACTTGTCTTTTGTAAATGTCAACAAGCTCAAAGATGGTGATACTCGTCTTTTGTAAATGTCAACGAGTATCGAGACCTGTCTTTTGTAAATGTCAACAGGGCTCGGGGTTGAGACTTGTCTTTTGTAAATGTTAACAAGCTCAAAGTTGAGACTTAGTTGTCTGCTGGTTCAGAGGTCGCGATGACATAACTAATTGAGATGCCACCAAGCTCAAAAATGGTGATACTCGTCTTTTGTAAATGTCAACGAGTATCGAGATTGTAGTGGAATTTGGGAGAAATCTCGTTTTCACGGGGAGAAACGAGGGAATCACTGTCATAGGTTTAATGTTAACGTAACAGCGAAATGTATATGCGGTCTTACCATTCTATGGATGAGAATTGGTAAGTGACTTTGGAGGTCTCGTTCTCACGAGGAGAAATGAGGGGACTGCTGTCATAGGTTTAATGTTAACATAACAGCGGAATATATGTGGCCTTACCATTCTATGGATGAGAATTGGTAAGTGATTTTGGAGAGGGAATCAAATGGGAACCGGTCCCTTAGGATTTTTAGTAAATCCCCAGCTGTCAACGGGTTTGATATGCATTTACCAACTACCGTTTGAATTGGGCTAGCCATGCTTTTCCCATCAGCATGATGAGTTGTCGAGGACTTATGTTGGGCTTACAGGCCAACATTTTCCTCTATCCTTAATCGTTAAGGATATTGGATTATCGGGTTAATGTCTGCATAACCCTGACTCTCCTTTAGGATAACCGGTGCACGGCCAGGTTCCTATTGGTTTTCGGCTGTATGACCTCACTTGGAGGAAGAGAAAGGCTCTCTTTGTGTGTGCTTCGGGCACGGAGATCTTGATCAGAGGTATAGTGTTAACTTGATCAAGAGAAGGATCCTTGATTAAGGATAATACTTTTTTAAGAACTTGCCGTTGATCGGCATCATGAGTAGGTCGCCATCTGAAGTCATAAGGCGGTATGCTCCGTTTGAATAGACTGTTTCTATCACAAACGGTCCTTCCCATTTAGGCTGAAATTTGCCTTTGATCTTGTGCGTCATAATCATCGGTCGTCTGACGGCTAAGACCAGGTCTCCTTTCTGGAAGATTCTCTGTTTGACCTTCTTATTGAAGGCTTTTGAGATCCGAGTTTGATATAGCTCGATATGCTGCTGAGCTTGTAGTTGCTTTTCGTCCAAAGCTTCGAGCTCTTGAAGGCGTAGGCGATCATTATCCTCTGATGTGGTTTAAGTAATCAGAGCTATACGCAACGATGGCATCTGGATTTCCAATGGGAGGACTGCTTCGCACCCATATACCAGGGAAAAAGGCGTATTGCCTGTCGGTGTCCGCGCCGTGGTTCGGTAGGCCCAAAGACATTCACCGAGCTTTTCGTCCCAATCTCGCTTATTCGAGGAGACGAATTTCTTGAGCAGCTTGATGATTGTTTTGTTGAATGCTTCCGCCAAGCCATTGGCGGCAAGATTATAGGCAGTTGAAGCCACATTCTGAATTCGGTATTTATCGCAGAACCGATAGAATACTTGGCTTATGAATTGGGGACCGTTGTCGTGGATGATCCGCCTAGGTACACCAAATCGATGGATGACGTGGTGCTTGATAAAATGAACCACATTAGAGGTTTTGACTTCAACTAGTGGTATAGCCTCCGCCCATTTTGAAAAGTAGTCGGTTATTGCTAGGATAAACCGGTGACCTTTTGTCGAAGAAGGGCTGATTGGCCCTACGACGTCGATTCCCCATGCTTCAAATGGCCATGAAGCAACAGTTGGGTGGAGCAGCTCCGAAGGCTGGTGTATGAAATCCGCATGAATCTGGCATGCTTTACACCTTCGTGCGTATTGGATGGCATCGGCTATCATAGTTGGCCAATAGTATGCAAGTCTGTGCAACCTGTCTTTGAGCTTTGAACCTGGCTGATGAGCTCCGCAAATGCCGTCATGCGCTTCTTGGAGCGCTTCCTGTGCCTCTGAATTGGAAAGGCAACAGAGGAGAAGACCGTCATATGAGCGACGGTAAAGTGTCTTCAAAGTCGGATCGTAATAGAACCGGAGAGACCTTCGTCTGATGGACGCCGCTTCCTTGGGATCGTCTGGAAGCAGACCGTGCAAAGCATAGTCGATGAGAGGAAAGCGCCAGTCTCTTGGTTCAAGATCCGTGGAGACATTATAGACTTCTCGAGTTCTTAGTATGTGCTTGGAGCATACAAGATGTCGAGTTGCGACTGTGAGGTGATACTCGGTGTCGGCTGGCAAGGCTAGCGTCGTCGCTAACGCAGCGAGAGCGTCCGCCTTGGTATTCTGAGATCGGGACACATGCCCGATGTAGAAACCTTCAAATAGGTTAGCCAATTCGATGGCTGTATGGTAATAAGGCATCAAGTCCTTATGGCGGACTTTATACTCGCCTTTAACCTGATTGATGATCAGTTTTGAATCGCCATAAGCTTCGAGGTAGCGTACCCCCATTCCATGGGCGAGTTGAAGACCGATGAGCAGAGCATTATATTCTGCAACATTGTTGGAGCATGATTCTGTCAGAGAAAATGCTCTAGGCAGGACATGATTCTGTGGGGAGATAAACACAACCCCCACTCCGGCAATAATCTTGCCTTTAGGGCCCATTCGGGATGCTCCATCAAAGAACATCTGCCACACTTCCTCTTCTGAGGTTGCATAAGACTCGAAGACCTCATCGGGGATGTCTTCGTGAAGTTTTGAATGCTCCGGAACTGGATGATCAGCCAAGAATTCTGCAAGGGCCTGGCCTTTAACCGCCTTCTGAGGCGTGAAGATCATGTCGTATTGAGACAATAAAAGTGCCCACTTAGCCAATCTTGAATTCAGTGATCCTGGCTTCGTCATAAGAAGACGCAATGGGTTTACTCTGGAGATGACATGTATGGTCTGGCCGACCAAATAATGTCGGGTCTTCTGAACAGCGAAGACAAGAGCTAAACACTCTTTCTCGATAGGGTTGTAGCGAGATTCTGCTCCTATGAGAGTTCTGCTCAGATAATAAATGGCCTGCTCGTGGCCATTGTCGTCCTTTTGAGCGAGGAGGGCACCGAGGGAGTAGTCCAGAGCTTTTACATAAAGCAAGAATGGTTTCCCTGATGTAGGGGCCACTAAGACTGGAGGCTTTGTGAGGTACCTCTTGATGTCTTCATAAGCTTCCTGGCAAGCTTGGTCCCATACGAAGGAAGCACCCTTTTTCATGAGTCGGGTGAACGGCTGACAGCGGCCTGAGAGATTTGCAATGAATCTTCTGATATAGGCCAGCCAGAGGCGAAGGAGTTCGTATATAGTGATACGAGCTGGGATATTAGCCAGCTGGGCCAATATGTCAAACCGAAACGGCGTATCAAACCCTTGGCCTGGTGGTTTCTTCGACACGTGGTCGAATCGTACCTCCTTAGCCCTCTCTTTTCCCTTTGCTGGGATTGGAGCGGATGCTGGTATTTGTACTGACGTCGTTTGCCGTTGTGTCTCGTCAGTAGGCTTTTCATACTGCCTCAAGTATGATTTTCCGGATCGGGTGCCCGTCTATTGAGGCGCATCGGCTTGCGCTGCGCAAGCATGCCTTTCTCCTTCGGAATCACTGAGGGAGGCCGATGTAAGATTGCCGTCGTCTGGCAAGATGGAGATGACATTGCAAGACTTGCCCTTTGAGTTGGGCTGCTTTGGATCCCACTGTACGTCTTGGACGAGGTCTGGATGTATCCACATGACTTCTCCTGTCTCCAACGTTAAGGGGACAAGGCCCTTATTGCTTTGAGCTGTAGCTGGAAGATGCTTGACTTCCACCGTGGTGCAGGGATGGAATAAGTCCCGTCAGGAACTGTGATCTTTGGAGCTTTGCCAAACTCGAGGGTCACCATATTGGCAGTAACCTTCTTTTGCTCCGTCTTCAACGTCAGAACTCCGGCATCGACCAGGGCTTGTATCCTGTCCTTGAGGACATAACACTTGTCAGTAGGATGGTGAATCATCCTATGGTAGAGGCAGTATTTAGGGTCATTTGTGCGCCCTATCTCATTGGGACGCCGAGCATCTGGAAGCTTCATTTTGTTCCCTTTGTGGAGCAGATGGAATATCGTGACCGCCTGATCGTCTTTGAACGAGTACTGCTTTGGAGGGAACTTAGGCTCCTGATTGTTGAAGCCGCTCTTTTTGGCCTTCGACTGCACATCTCCGGATAACTCCACAGACATAGTCTCTTTGCCTTTAGCTTGAGAAGATTGCGGTAGGTCGCTACGCCCTTTGCTGTTCATCCCCCACTTGCCTCTAGGGGCAGATGGTTCGAACTTTTTAGCCGACTTCTCGGCTATCTCAGCTTGTTCGACCAATTCTTTCCAAGTGTGGGCTTTAACAGCCCCCATGCGAACTTCCACTTGGTCTAGGAAGTTGTGTCTGCATGTCTGCAAGAGCATGGGTAATGGCATCCCTGCTGGGCACATCAAGGATAAGTTTCTGAACCGTTCAATGTAGTCACGGACAGATTCACCCTTCCTCTGCACAGTGGAGAGGAGCTTGTCCATGGTCACTTCGGTATCGTCTTCATAGAAACGAGAGAGGAACCGAGTTTCCAGGTCGATCCAGGAGTTGATAGAGCCCGGAGGGAGACTTTGGAACCAGTCAAATGCCATCCCCTTTAGGGTGCCAATGAACAGCCTAGCCATGATGGCGTCATTGCTTATAACATTACCAGTCTGAGACCGGAAATAGTAGATGTGCTGATTTGGTGAGCTCTTTCCATCATAGGTGTGCAGCGTTGGCGGTTTGAACTTCGGTGGATATGGCACCGAATCCCACTCCAGCGGATAAGGACGGACTGCCCCTACCTTCTTTAATTCATCCCTCTGAGCTAGGGATGCGATTTGAGCCTGGAGGCCCTTAAGGACTTTGGCGTCTAAGGAAGAACCCTCTTTGGATTTCTCCGTCTTTGGCTGCTCATTGCTGAAATGTTCCTCCTCATCGTGATTGCTCCCGGCATCATTGTTATTCCGGTTATTGAGGAGTTGAGCGAGCATCTGTTGAATATTGTCCAGAGCCTCTTGCTGAGTCTTGGAAGTTTGCTCCTGAGCTTCCAGGCGCCGACAAAGATCATCGTTAGCGCTATCAGCCATGTTGACTGATACTCTGTCTGTTCGCACCGAGCTAACTGTCGCCGAAGAGGCGTACCCACTATCTTCATCTTCTTCATCTGATGATTGGAGTGACCTCCTGGGCTGTGACGAGGCTAGGGCCGTCGAGGAAGAAGGCTGTTCATAATTGTAGGGTATCGCCACCCTAGATCTGGTGTTTCGGAAAACACCTTCCTCATGCACCAAGACTTCGCCTAAGCCTGGGCTGTAATCTGGATCTGGGGACTCTCGTCCTCTTCCGGTCATGTTGACGGATGCAGAGGGTAAATCTCGCGAGATGCTCCTTTTGCGGTGCTTCATCGGGGCTTGTACCGATAGTCGATCAAAAACTGATCGTCGGCCTGGAGGCGTGGCGGGGATTGGTCCCAGCCGGCAATGGACCGAGTGGAGTGTCTGCAGTTGACATCCCACTTGTTGACAACAGGGGGAAGAGGTTTGTTTATCCGCTAACAATTTCCTCAGATCAGACCCGGTTGGGTCCCTGCAATCGAGCGCAAAGGCTCTTTTGGATCGCACATAGGGCGATGTCCTGCTTCTTTTATCCCTGCAGACGGGATTAGCACTGAATAGTGCTTTGGTTCTAGCTTCGCCATCAGACGCGAACTTAGTACTTGACGCATTGGAAAGCGGAGCACGCTGTGGTGCTTTACCCGCTATGCTGCTGCGAAGGTAATTAGCCTTAGATGGTACTTTGGCTTCGGCTTTGCGGTCATGGACCCAGTGCGTACGCTGTGGTACAGTAGCCTTGCTCATGAGAACGAGGCCGGCGCGAGGCATTGCTGCTCTTGAATTGGGTGACGGTATGATTGCCGTCTTAATTTTATGATTGGAGCAGACATGCATCTTGTCTTTTTCTTCGCGAGAGAGGCGCGGTTTAGGCGTAACTACGCCTGAAGCTTCGGTCGGAGACTTCTGTTTAGGCTTCCATATCCGCCTTGGCAGAGGAGACTTAGGTTCGCAAGGAACCTGATTAGCCACACACGAGGCTGAGGGGTGTTGGCAGAATTCTGCTTCCGGTTTCTGATTTGAAACCTTGGTCGTGGAAACCCTCCTATGCTTTCGTGCTCGAAGTATTGGGCCACCCCCAGAGAGGACTTCTTCAAATCTTGCTTGATCGAACTGAACCACCAAGTTCTCACAAGTAAAGGAATCAGACTGCGGACGTGCTTCCTTGTTGCGCCAGAGGACCGCAGCAGGTTCGCAGAGAACCTTTTCAGTCTCCGCAGAGACTTTCCTTGAAGATTTAGCCAGAGAAGCTCTGGCTGCACCGGCTTTTCTGAATTCAGAGTTAGACCCGAAGGTCTGTTCGTCGCATTGCGACACTTGATTCTCGGCAGTGGAGAATTTCTTCCCCAGCGGAGTCGCCATCTTGTTTTCCATTATGTTTGCAAAAGGGGAAAAACTTACAAAAAAGAGTTTGAGGAGCTAAATTACAAGTATTCTTAAAAAGATTACAAGTAGATCTCCTCAGAGATTCTAGAGAAGTGTGCCGATAGGAGTCTGGTCAGCGCGCGACCACTTTGTCCCTTTGACGATGCGAGCGATGAGATTCCCTTCTCGCCTGGTTCGGGGAATCAGAGAACAGAAGGTTGGTAGAACCCTCTTGCTGCTTCTCAAAATCGCCTCCAATAAGGAATTCCTTCTCTCCTGGTTCCGGAGATTCCTTGAGAAGAAGGACGATGTTAAGGCATCAACACCCTGGTTAGAGAAAGCAATTCTCTAAAAGGTCTCTGAATTCGAGAGCGCACGGTGCTTATGAAGAAGCCTCTGCTTGTGGAGTCCTCTTTTCGTCTTCGATTCCCTCCTTATCTCCTTGTACCCCTGGCGGGTTATTTATAGGGAGAGCAAGGGTATAATCGTCCCTTAAAGATATGGAAACAGATTGAATCAAATCTGTTTAAATCTGGAAAGTAGCCTTGCTGCGAGGCTAGGATCAGCTTCTGCGAAGCTAGAATTGGCAGGTCGGTGGACCTTCTCGATCTGTTTTGATCCTTTCCATATCGTTGGAGGATTTCCCCTGATCTTCTTACTCGTTTTAGAAGAGTCAAGAGATTGTGGCAATCAACTGCCAAATTTGATCTTTGATTTGATCTTGATTGGATTTGATCTGATTGGATCCGATCTCATCCGGAGATTTGATTGGTCAAAGGTTGACCGTGGCAGATTCATAGCAGAGCCGTCCGCATTGAGCTCGTAGCGGAGCTAGAGGCAGCTTCTGGCGAAGTCCGAAAGAAACCCTTTGGCGGAGCTGGAAGTCCTCTTTGGCAAAGTTGCGAGTTAGCTTCCTGGCGAGGCTTTGGATGGCTTCAAGGCGAAGTCGAGTGATGTTAGCCTCTCAGGCGAGGCTATCCCTTTGGGCTCATGTAATGCTAAGTGCTAGCACCTTAGACCTGCTGAGGTCTGTTTAGAAATAATCCGGGTTCACTGTCTGCTTGCTGGATTAGTGGAGTCCAAGTTGCTTCTTTGTCCCTCAGAGATGGGTGAAAACTGGTCTTCAGCTCGTCTGTCACTTGTCTTTTATAAATGTCAACAAGTTTAGACATTTTTGGACCAATAAGAATCTTGTCTTTTTTAAGTGTCAACAACTCGGAGAGCGGCTCAGATCGTACAGTGTACGCTTGTAGCTCCATGTACTTTATCTTCTTGAAATGAATGAAAATTCTTTCTTCTTTTGTCGAATCTTCAATCTTGTTCTTCTTTTTGGATTGCGATTCTGAATTGTAGTGCAATTCCTTGAGAACATAATTCTTGTTGGGTTGGATAATGAGACTTGGCTATCTGTCAGTTCAGAGGTCGCGATGACATAACTGGTTGAGACGCCACCAAGCTTCAAAAATTGGTGATACTCGTCTTTTGTAAATGTCAACGAGTATCGAGACCTGTCTTTTGTAAATGTCAACACGGCTCGGAATTTAGACTTAGCTGTCTGCTGGTTCAGAGGTCGCAATGACATAACCAGATGAGACGCCACCAAGCTTCAAAAATTGGTGATACTCGTCTTTTGTAAATGTCAACGAGTATCGAGACCTGTCTTTTATAAATGTCAACAGGGCTTGAAATTGAGACTTAGCTGTCTGCTGGTTCAGAGGTCGCAATGACATAACCGGATGAGACGCCACCAAGCTTCAAAAATTGGTGATACTCGTCTTTTGTAAATGTCAACGAGTATCGATACCTGTCTTTTGTAAATGTCAACAGGGCTCGAAATTGAGACTTAGCTGTCTGCTGGTTCAGAGGTCGCAATGACATAACCGGATGAGACGCCACCAAGCTTCAGAAATTGGTGATACTCGTCTTTTGTAAATGTCAACGAGTATCGAGACCTGTCTTTTGTAAATGTCAACAGGGCTCGAAATTGAGACTTAGCTGTCTGCTGGTTCAGAGGTCGCAATGACAAAACCGGATGAGACGCCACCAAGCTTCAAAAATTGGTGATACTCGTCTTTTGTAAATGTCAACGAGTATCGAGACCTGTCTTTTGTAAATGTCAACAGGGCTCAGAATTGAGCCTTAGCTGTCTGCTGGTTCAGAGGTCGCAATGACATAACCGGATGAGACGCCACCAAGCTTCAAAAATTGGTGATACTCGTCTTTTGTAAATGTCAACTGTAGGTGCCCGGAAGGAGATTTTAGGAGAGAAGAATCGGGGTGTAAAATATTTCCTTGAATCGGTTGAAACAATTATAACCAGACTTTCCTTTCTTTCCGGTTACAAGGGAGGGAGGATGTTGAATCTTGAATCCCCCCTTTGTTTAATGCTGGGTTCTTCGTGTGGCGGTGGAGAGTGAATCTTGTTCTCCGTTGACCGGATGACTGTTTGGACCGTCGGGGATCTTCTCTTCGGTCGGTAGAGAGAGTAACTCGGCTCTGTCTACCAAAACTCTAGAAGAGGAGCTAGGCAAAGAGCCGCTAGTACACAGTAAGCTTGCTGAAGAGTCTTCTCTCCTTCTCTGTTGGTGATGCCTTCGTCCGGTGATTGTGCGTGTATCTCTCTATGCGTATATATGCCTGTTGATGCCAACAAGGCTATTTATAGAGGTCCCTGGGGATGAACGTGCCCCCCCTGAAAACGCTCCACAATGAGGGGCCACTTCCCGCTACATGTGCGGTGACTGGCCCCTTATTTCGGGTAGTTGCAACTGAGACGCGGGTGTCGAGCCAACGCGTCCTGATGCCGAGACGCGGGTATCGAGCCAACGCGTCCTGATACTGAGACGCGGGTATCGAGCCAACGCGTCCTGATGCTGAGACGCGGGTGTCGAGCCAACGCGTCTTGAGCTTGGATCTCTGCTTTTAAAAGCTTGTCTGTTTTTTTAGACAGCCTACAGAACCCCCTCCAAAGTTTTCGATATTCCGCAGTTAAATAGGACGGATTTCGGAATACTTTGGATTTTAGCCGCGTTCGCCTTTATGACTGGACTATTAATGCTCCGGGTTTTGATCTTATCTGGAGTTGGCCTTTGTGAGTGTACTGTTGAACTCTTTGAAGCCATCAGAGTTGATCGTGTTGAGTGTCTAGATACAGAGTCTAAACCTCCCCGATCGCTCTTAGTCTGTCACAGGTGCGCTTTTGACCAGGAGTGGTTGGCCTTCTGTTTGCGCCAGTGTACTGTTGAACTGATTTGCAGAAGCCGAACGCAGGTTTTTTTTTTTGAAAAAAGCAGAGACTGCCTTAAAGACGCTACTGCCGTGGGGTGCGTCTTTTTGGTGATAGAAACCCGACTAATATTCCATGAGGTAGACGCGATGTTTAGCCTGCTTGGGAGGACGCGAATTTTAGAGAGACGCGTCTTCTGGATGCAGACGCGATTTTCTGGACACAACGCGACTTTCTGGGTGCATTTATGGTGATGCTGACGGGGCATGTCCATCGGAGAGGCGCGTTCTTTGGGCGCGAATCTGTGCCATGTCATGATTACGCCGCCAGCTGGCCTGGGGAACCGGAGAGGTTTTCTCCGTTAGGCGCGCGGATTTCCCGGTTCATTAATGAACTGCTCCACGTGTCAAATGATGACTCGCGGCGGGGTCACGACGCATGATCTTCTCTGTTACACGCGTCACGTGGCGACTCGCTGCAGCGTCTATCGGGCCACACGCCGCGTATCTTCGCGAATCTTTGTGCCTATAAAAGGCCACAGTTAGAGAGATTTGTCTTCTTCTCCGAACGCGCTTACTCAGAGATTTAAGAGAGTTCTTCTTCTCCATTACTGCTCATCTTCTTCATTGACCTCTGATCACCAATGGCAGCCAAGGCCAAGCCGACCGCGTCGTCCTCCAAGGCGACCATTGCCGAGGCCCAAGGGGGCGCTTCCTCCGTGCAGGATGTTTTCCGAGGTAAAGATGCCATTTTGGCTAAGCTTCACCGTTACTGGAAGTTTTTAGAGAACCCTAAAAAAAAACTCTTAACACAGAATATGAACCGGTTTGATTCTCAGACGCAGTCTCGGACGCGGTCTTTGAGTTAATAACCGAGGCGCGGGTTTGATGACCTAACGCCAGTGAACTCTGCACTTCGGGTCCTTCACTTGGAAATTTTCTAACTGTGAAGGATCTGGACGCGGTCTTGGTTTGCAGAACGCGGATTTGATCCTTGCGTTCTGTGCCACTTGACGCGGATTTGCAGGTCTGGACGCGGGTTTTGGTAACTTCTGCGTCCAGTATCTCTTCTGCGTTTGGACGCAGATTCGCAGGTCTGGACGCGAATTTTGATAATTCCTGCGTCCAGTTTTTCTTCTGCGTTTGGGTCATGAACACTTGGCATTTTTCCTTGCTTTTAATGAAGTATCTGACTAAGTGTCCTTTTCTTTTGCAGTGCGACATATTTCTGGCTCGCTCACCAAGATACGCCACTTTGGTCATGTAGGAGGCGCCGACCGGGGCTTGACCTTCGTGCAAAGAATGAGTGTCCCAGTGACTGCTGACCAGTCGCCAGATCGCAGGGAGAGGCTCTCCAATGTTGACAGGAGAACCTTCCGGGTGCTTATGACCGATGCCGCATTCAAAACGGATGATGGTGTCAGGCTGGAGAAGCCTGCCTTCTTCTTCGGGGATCACGTCCATGACGACGGCCGTCGCGTGTCTGAAGGAATTTACAAATGGCTCCGTCAGATAAAGGGCGGAAGATTCTTTCTTCCGGATATGGAGAGGATGTTCCCGATGTCCTACTTCCAACACATGTCCATCCCTCGGAAGATGGAATGGGACATTTCCCATATGTCCCCGAAATCACCCTTGGTGACTTTGGCTTCCAGAAGGTAAACCGCTATGATAGTCATGATAGGTCAGCCGTCGGCCTGTTCCCCGCGTCGCGCAAGTCCGATGTTCCGGTCGGGGAGATACCACAGCTTGCCGCTACCTTCCTTAACTCGTTTATGGAAGCGGAGGGTGACTATCCTACCGAGTTCCGTGCGCATGGGTGGATCCATTCTACGGGGAATATTTGGTGGGGCAGGATGGTGGGTTTCGTCCTTATCGAACTCAAGGAGCTGCTAGAGCGTGTGGGATTGTACCCAGCAATCAGGGCCGTGCAGTGGGGTATCCCACCAAGCTCTCATAATTTCTTCGGAGTCCTGGAGCGATATAACTCTCTGACGGGGACATTCTTCACCCCGGTTGGAGAGATGGGCCTGGCGCTGCACGAGCTGCATGAGGTTTCGGGGCTGGCGTCAGGGGACATTCCTTATGAGGAATATGTCCCTACCACTAAGGAGCTCCACTTTTTGGAAAAAGAGTTTTCCCGCAATATATGAGACCTACTGGGAGGTGATGTGCCACTTCCACATCTGCGGCCAGATAACTGCCTGGAGGTCAGGAGGAGTCAAGCAGTTGTCTTGGGCTTGTTATCTGTTCAACAATGTCCACAAGAAAGACCTCCCGATAATCCGACTGGCTCCCAGCTCCGATAGGGAAATTGAAGACAGGATCGACCAAGCTCCGAACAGCTTCTACACCACGGAGTCGAACGAGGACGGTTTTGACCCTGACTTGGTTTTTGAAAGCTTTCACCATCAAGCCCGGACTCCCATCTCTGATCGAGCACTGTTGGCGGGCTTCCTGATGTTGTGGCTGAAGAGATGTGTGGTGCCCACGCTGCCACACGAAGTTATTGTTGCCGACGTGGTATACCCGGCGGTGCTCCTGGCTCACGGCAGCCCCATATCCCTTCTTCCGGCCGTAGCGGCTGGCATTCAGAGCGGGCTGCGGGCGTTAACCAAAAGTTTCTGCGAACCCCCGAAAACTGTTGATTCCCATGGAAGGCCATATGTTGACTCAGAGGGGAATCCAATGGTGAAGCGTCCCAACCCTCGGATCGAGCTGCCTTACACGTACCTCATGGCTTGGTATGTGATGCACTGCCCTTCCTTGATGACGGCGGCGCGTGGGGGTGCGGGTCATGTCCCATTTGTGCAGCGGCTGGAACGTTCGGAATGGTGTGACGCCTACATCTATTATGTTCGGAAGCGTCTATCAATCGCCACGAATTACCAGCTCAATCGCTGCTCTCCAGAGATTCCTGGTGTAGCTCTCGGGGAGCTGTCTGCTGATGTCGCTGGCCGGGATAGCTTCTCGCAACTGTCTGCGGGACTCTTCTGGTGGTTGATCAACATCCGGCCAGGATATGTGCTGTTCCGGCAAGGGACTTCATGCACTATTGAGCCGTATATGCCGAGTCGCTTCGCCCGACAGTTCGGCTACGATCAACTTTACGTCGGCAATCCCAATACTCAACTTGCCTTCGAAGGCAATCTGTTTGAAGGTGCTCGGGCCTGGTACTACAGTGTGGCCGGAGGGACGGGAGCAACATTCCGTCTACCTATCGAGGGGCCCAAGTGCCGTACGAGCTTCAGTTTCTGCACTTGGTACTCCCAAGCCAACCAGACACCAGATTTTGTTCCGGAGTTCTCATGCATTGAGAGCATCAATGCAGATCTCGAGGCGAGGTTGGAGTCTGGTAAACAGACGAAACTCATCAACCAGTCCCTGAAGGCTCAGAAGGAGGTTGGGAGACGATCGAGGAGGGAGCCCCCAGCAGTGAGGGCGGAGCCGCGACCGGCAAGGGCAGAGCCACGAGCGACAAGGGCGGAGCCACCAGCCACGAGGGAGGAGCCGCGGGCAAGGAGGTCTAAGCAGGTGGTGAGCAAGTGTCATCGACGCTCTGCTTCTATTGCTGAGCCAGCCCCAAAGAAGGCTCGGAGGGACTTAACGGCTGAAGTCTCTCAATCCGGAGACATCTCTGCTGGAGTTGAGGCTCCTCCTGAAGACGTCCTTGTCAGGGTTGAGGAACCGTCGGAAGATGAAGATTTCCCAAGCTTGGTCCGTGCTCCTAGGTCGCACAGCAAGACCGTGGAGGAAGGGGAGCTTGTTGACGAGTCCACCGCCGCCGAAGAGGACGAGTCACTGGAGGTCGACATAATGACTGGAGGGGATGTTGAGATTGCAGGCATCTCAGCTCAACCCGAGCCTTCTTCTGCTCATGAAGGGAGAGACGAGGCACAGCAGTCGAGGTCTCCTAGTGTCTTCATTTTCAGTCTTAGGGCAGTTGACCCTAGTCCTACCACTGGGGTGATTGGAGGTAAGGCTCCTGTTGCGGAGCTTCCTCGCGTTGCGCTGTCGTCTTCTTCGTTATCGGGGGAAAGTGATTAGACGGAAAAGGTGTACTTATTATGTGTATAAGAATGTATTTGATGTACCCTTTCTTGTCTCCGTTATAGTATAGGACTATACCAAGTCGAATCTCAGGGAGAGCTCGCGATGGAAGCTTTACGTGTGGTAGTGAAGTGAACAAACGAGTATTCTTCTCTTACTTATAAACTTAGTGAATCAAATGAAAAAGAAACTAAAAGAAAGGATGGCTATGTTCATGGTGGAAATCGTTGGAAAAGAAATCAATAAGTGGATGTGGTATTCACAAGAAAAAGAAAGAAAACTTAAAGAAAGCAATCCATGACTAGCTTACCTTGCTAGCTTGCCAAGACTTACTAGACTCCTTGATAGCGAATGCTTGCCTAATGTTGTCACTCCATTAGCGTAGGATTCGTCTCGCGTGTTGACCTAATTACTTTCTCACTTGCAAGATGGTGGTTTAAACCATCGGAGAAGAGAAGATCATACAACTTGCAAGATGAACAAAAGCAATCACCCATGAGTTAGTGAAGAAAGCTAAGCTAGTGGTAAACTAGTACATGGAAGGAAAATTAGCTACAAGCCATTAAAGAACTAAAACAAAGCTTGAAGTAAATTGCAAGAATTAAACAAAGCAAGTAATAAAGCAAGTAAACTAGAATCAAGCTCAAGTAGAGGAAGGAGGATGGATCAATCCTTGTTGCTTCAAGTGTCACCCTGATTACACAAGCTCTCTCCCTCACAATCACTCTCTTTTACATTGAATTCTAGGGAAGAAGAAGAGGGATCTAAAGAACAAAACCTAAAGAGAAAAATACATGAAAATTACAATACTAAACTAATCTCCTCTCTTCTCCATTCAGTTTTTGTACGCAGATCTTCATGGAGTATTTATAGCATGGATGAGAACCTTCGAGAGCCTAGTTTGTTGGCGTAAAATCTGAGATCCAACGGCCCGGATTTTGCGGTGGATCCGCCGCAAGTCGCGGCACTTTTGTGGCCGTTGGCTAACAACTTTCTGGTGGAGATTAGTTACAAGGTTGTTAGCCACGTGGTATATCTAGAATCTTCGTTTGTTGCGCGGATTTCTCTGGATCTGGATTTGAATTTGGCTTTATCTTTAATCTTGATTAATCACTTAATTAGTGTTAATTAAGTGATTATTTGGATATCTCTCCATTAAGTGTGTACCTGCAAATATGTAGAGAAGAGGAGTAAAATCACATATTTATTTGTAATATGCATGGGAATTATGATGTAAAATATGCAATATTGGATACCAATCACACCCCCACACTTATTCTTTTGCTCGTCCCGAGCAAAACAAAGAAAGAAAATCTAAACTACCAATTTTATTACACCACTTTCGCAGGTGACGCGATTGCAATGAGCGTGTGCAACAAGCCGTTAAACCTCTAGGTTACCCTAGAGGAGGAGTGTTGTCTCCTGAGGGTTTTCAGCGGATTACACCCACAAAATCCATAAAGAAAGAAAACAAATGTTAGTGTTTTGAAAACGCATTTTGAATAAGAGACATGTTTACGAACTATTTTTGCGAAAATATAAGTGATCCTAGGTCATAAGTCCACCTATAATCATTCTTCCTTAAACTTAGTCTCTATGCAAGATCTTGTTTTTAATTAAGGTAAGAATTCAAAATTGGATTGAATATCTTATCTTACATAAAACCTAGATAGTATGCACACCGTGTAAGTGAAGATTTCTGGGATTTCAACTCCAACCATCAAGCCATTTATTTATTTATTTATTTTTCTTTTTATTTTTTTTTCTTCTCTTAGTTTAGGCTTTCTAGTCTACCCTTGTAGCGAGCCTTTAACCGATGACTCCCAAACCAGACGGTGTTAGGGCACCAGATGAGAAAACATCCCTCGGGTTTAAGGTCTCGAGTAGAAAAGGCCACGAAACTAAAGGGGATTATTTATTATGATCACCGTTAGGCGTGAGTAATTATGCTTCTTGAGGCATAATTATCCAGCTTAATAGTGAGATCACCGTTAGGCGTGAGTAACCATGCTTCTTGAGGCATAGTTATCCAGCTTAATAAGTGATCTTTTATTTATAATTTTTTTTTCTTTTTTTTTTTTATTTATATGGCATTTTTGGTCTTTGTTTCCATCCCAAGAAATGTGTAAGTGTAAAGTGCATATTATCTAAGGCAAAAAATTCAAGATAAAAATATCTCACCATTTTACTTACTTAGCCTATAATTTTAAACAAGGTCTATTACTTCAACTATGTTTAAGATGTCATAATTAAGGCTTTCTTAATTTCTAAGATACATCTTAATTTTCTTAAAAATAGATCTAAACTTTATCTCTTATTTCAAAAAGTTTTTATTTTATATTTTTTATTATTTTTTTATTTTTTCTATTTCTAAAAAGAAGTGTAAAAGAAAGAAAATCTAAAAACTCTATGTTAGTAAACCCTCCCCCACACTTATTTCATGCATTGTCCTCAATGCATCATGATATATATATGCATGAAACAAAAATGAAGAGGGAAGGAAAAATATACCTCAAAGTGGTGGTTCCGGTGGTGGTCTGATTGGTCCACGGAACATGGCCCAATCATCTTTTCTTTGGGTTTTCAGGAACCCACCAAAAATATAACTAATATGACCCACAAGAATGATGTATGCATGTGTTATTTTAATTATGTACATGACCCCATCTAACTTCCAAATTCTTAAAATAATTTCTGAGTCAAGTTTATCAAGGTCCTTGTCCCAGAATGGATTATGAAATGATAGAATGGTCGACTTGGACTCGGAATGAACAGGAACTAACACCGACTCAGGGAAGTGAATTAAGTCAAGTGATGGTGCAGGAGTCGAAGTGAGTTCAAAAATTGGGTCCAAGTCAAGAAATGAAAACTCAAGTCCACAATCATTGTCCAACAATGGGATGTGACCTAATATGGGTGATATCTCTTTACTTCCAATATTAAGGAATTCAAGCTCATCGCCATACAATTCTTCAAAACTTAAGTCAAAATCTTCTGATAGAATTGTACAATCAGTTTCAGAAGTAAAGAGATCGAGAAAATCAAGGTCACATTTCTCATTGAGTTCAATTCCACAAGATGGAGAACTTGCCAAAATGTCAAGAGAATCTTCAAAAGTGTAGAATTGGGCAAGTTCAACATGATCCTCAAAAATGGGTGATTCAACTTCATTGAGAATTGGGAAAGGATCCAAGATTGACTCCGGGAAAAGATTGAAGTAAGGTAAAGATACCGGAGTCATTATGGAATCAGGAAGAAGGATTGAATCACAAAGTTGGGGTTCAAGATCACATTCTTCATGTAACTCAATTAAATGTGGAGAACTTGCCAATTTATCAATAGGATTTTCAGAAGTAAGGAACTGGCCAAGTTCTATGTGATCATCATAAAAGATTGGTGATTCAATTTCACAATGGATAGGAAATGGATCCAATACTGACTTGGGAAATGGATTGAAATCAGGTAAGGATATGGAAGTCATGATTGAATCAGGAAGTAAGTTGGAATCATCAAGTGAAAGTTCAGGATCAAATTCATGTTCCAATTCAATTTCAGAAAAAGGAAAACTTGCCAAATTGTCAATTGGATCAGAAGTGTGGACAAGTTCATTTTAGGAAATGAGAAACTTGCCAAAATGTCAACGGGATTTGAATTTTGGACAAGTTCAAGTTTAGGAAATGAAAAACTTGCCAATGTATCAATTGGATCTGAAGTTTGGACAAGTTCAGGTGAGTGTGCTGAAATTGAATCTGGATTTCCAAGATGACAAGAGTCTTGAGTCATATCAATAGAGTGTGGTATAACTGGATTAGTCAAATGTTGATAGGATAGAGTTTCCTCTTTCCTAAGAAGGTTATCCAATTGTTCTTTCACACTATTGATAGACTTGGCATGTGATTTTTGATATTGTAACATAGACTCTTGCAAGATGTCTATACTCTTTTCTAGAATTGATGTATCTTCAAATGATTGTTCTAGAATGGGAGTATAGGAATCTTGACTTTGGAAAGTTTGTGAATAGTGTGAGTCAAAAATGTGTGGTGATGGAAGAGTGGACTCACACAAGAAATCTTTACTCGTTTCCATGACAAATGGTTGTTCATTAGGAAATGGTGGAACTGAGTAAGACTCTTGAAAATACTGTGGAACTGGAGAGGGAATGGTTCTGGAAGTGTTTGCTCAGCTCTCTGTAAATTAGCTTCTAAACTCCTTAATAAGTCAGATTTTTCTTCAACTGGTTCAGAAAAAGGAGTATATGACGTGGACTCGGGAAATGAATATTGTGGACAAGGTGAATATGATGGACAAGGATTTTGAAAATTTGACTCGGGGTAAGTGAATCCCCAATGACTCGATGAAGAGTTGAAATTATTTTGGACATTATAATCATTAGATGGAGTGTATGGGTCATATTGATTCGGATAAGGCCAACCCGGTGTATTTGGTTGGTGCATATTGTAAAACACCGGGTTGGAATTATCCGAATATGGAGTGTGTGTGACATATGGATGGAAAGAATTGTAATTATAAGCCATATCACACAATCACAAAAAACAAACAAACAAACAAACAAACAAACAAAAGAAAAAATTTCTAACCTAAGTTAGGGTAGACTTAGACCTAGACGACTCCTAACTGATAGACCGTCCACGGGAGGTTTAGTGTAGACTCTAACCACAAGCTAATCAGCCAGGGAAGGGTAAGGTTGGTGGAGGTTTTCCGTCCGGAGACGTTCCTTAATTAAGTAACCAGCAACCTTCGGGCTTTCGGCCCTCAACCCCTTTCCTAGACACCGATTTTGCAAGAGTTAAGTTCCAACACTTTTCCCCCTTAGGATAATCTCCTAAGTGAGTCCGAGATGTCCCTAGGGCCAACGTCTACTTTTTATTAATTTAGGCTTGGGTTAGTGAGTGCTTGGGTAAATGATTTTCGGGCTAAGGAAAGGGTAATGAACTCCCCCACCTTATCTTATTTACGGGTATGCCCTTAGAATTGAATTGTGCAAGTGTACAAGAAATATAACAAGGATTCACTCAAAGCAAGAAAATCAAGCAAGGAGTTTGTCCTAGTCTAAATGCAATGCAAACACGTACCTTGCCTCTAGCACTCTTCAACAGTAAAAGTAAAGAATTGAAGAGACACGTGCCTAAAATGCAAGTGTCTAAACAATTTTTAACAATTCAACCAACTTTTTACTGTTTTTTAATTAAGCAGGAGTAGGATGCAGAATACAGGAAATAAAGTATAGAAACAGATGTATTTTACAGAACCAGAGGCCCTGCAGAAAATTGGTGAGTAGTGAACTCCTTATTGCCGCGTTCCCACGGCAAATTGCCGTGGATCCGCGGTAATTTGGAGGGATCCTGGGCTCTGCTTTCTTGAGCAGAGGCCCAGGTCCACTTATATGTTACTGCAATGAATATTTTCCTGTTTTCTTCTCCTGTAACCTGCAACAGAGAAGAAGGATCGTTTAGTACTTCACTTTAACCTAAAAAATACGTTGCTCTCCCCGGCAACGGCGCCATTTTTTGATTAGACGGAAAAGGTGTACTTATTATGTGTATAAGAATGTATTTGATGTACCCTTTCTTGTCTCCGTTATAGTATAGGACTATACCGAGTCGAATCTCAGGGAGAGCTCGCGATGGAAGCTTTACGTGTGGTAGTGAAGTGAACAAACGAGTATTCTTCTCTTGCTTATAAACTTAGTGAATCAAATGTAAAAGAAACTAAAAGAAAGGATGGCTATGTTCATGGTAGAAATCGTTGGAAAAGAAATCAATAAGTGGATGTGGTATTCACAAGAAAAAGAAAGAAAACTTAAAGAAAGCAATCCATGACTAGCTTACCTTGCTAGCTTGCCAAGACTTACTAGACTCCTTGATAGCGAATGCTTGCCTAATGTTGTCACTCCATTAGCGTAGGATTCGTCTCGCGTGTTGACCTAATTACTTTCTCACTTGCAAGATGGTGGTTTAACCATCGGAGAAGAGAAGATCATACAACTTGAAAGATGAACAAAAGCAATCACCCATGAGTTAGTGAAGAAAGCTAAGCTAGTGGTAAACTAGTACATGGAAGGAAAATTAGCTACAAGCCATTAAAGAACTAAAACAAAGCTTGAAGTAAATTGCAAGAATTAAACAAAGCAAGTAATAAAGCAAGTAAACTAGAATCAAGCTCAAGTAGAGGAAGGAGGATGGATCAATCCTTGTTGCTTCAAGTGTCACCCTTGATTACACAAGCTCTCTCCCTCACAATCACTCTCTTTTACATTGAATTCTAGGGAAGAAGAAGAGGGATCTAAAGAACAAAACCTAAAGAGAAAATACATGAAAATTACAATACTAAACTAATCTCCTCTCTTCTCCATTCAGTTTTTGTACGCAGGTCTTCATGGAGTATTTATAGCATGGATGAGAACCTTCGAGAGCCTAGTTTGTTGGCGCAAAATCTGAGATCCAACGGCCCGGATTTTGCGGTGGATCCGCCGCAAGTCGCGGCACTTTTGTGGCCGTTGGCTAACAACTTTCTGGTGGAGATTAGTTACAAGGTTGTTAGCCACGTGGTATATCTAGAATCTTCGTTTGTTGCGCGGATTTCTCTGGATCTGGATTTGAATTTGGCTTTATCTTTAATCTTGATTAATCACTTAATTAGTGTTAATTAAGTGATTATTTGGATATCTCTCCATTAAGTGTGTACCTGCAAATATGTAGAGAAGAGGAGTAAAAATCACATATTTATTTGTAATATGCATGGGAATTATGATGTAAAATATGCAATATTGGATACCAATCAGAAAGCGCCTTTGGAGACGAGGTCAACTATGGCGATGAACCCGCTCTTCCTGATCAGAGCAAATTCTTCCACATCTCGGAGGAAGAAATATATGGGGGCGAGCCATCGACTGCACCATCGCTGGCGATTATCCCTACTGAAGGTATTCTTTCCATCTTCTGTCTAATTTTCTCTTTGCATATTGAAGAGGATGTTCTAACATTCTTCTTTTATGCTGCAGGGCCAGCCGGAGATGCCGACGCTACAGCCTCCTCGCGTATCGAGGAGATGGTAAAAGAGTTGACCCAGCCCGAGAGAATCGAGGCTTCAGAGGGGGCAACTGTTGAGATCGGGGAGCCTTCCATTTTGTCGGAAGGGGAAGCAACCACTGAGGTTGAGGAGGCTCTCACTCTGCCGGGCGAGGAGGTTACAGCTGAAGCCGAGGAGACTTCCGCTCCGTAGGATTCGACGTCTCTGGACCTCCAACCCGGTAAGGCAGCTCTGATGCTTTAAATGTTTCGCTTTTCTACCATTGTGGCTAACATCGCGATAACTTGCAGAGAGGACTGAGGGGGCTCAGGTAGAGAGTCCGACGGTCGGTACCCTTCCAGAAGGCCACACAGATCAGGTCTCGATTGAGGTTTCTGAGGAGGTTGCGCTAACTACTCCATCATTGGTCGTGGAGGTTCCTGCAGAGGTAGCACCTCCGGAAGCGCCATTGGCCAATCTTGCTCTTGCCGTATCGACGGCCGGCACGACTCTTGTGCGAGAAGATCCGCCTTATATCCCCTATCCTGTGACAGAAAAGGGGTCGGGAAGCTTCCCAGGTGGTGAAGACATAGGGGAACTGGCACGTCAGATGGTGCAACAATTCTTCGCTTCGATGGGATCATGTATTGATCTCATCTTACGTGGGAGCAGCTCCTTCAAATTTGCCCAGAAGCTTCTCGAAAATATGGCCGTGAACATCGAATTAACGGGAGGCCCCTCCCTTGCTGAGGCATGTCTGCGGGTGGTGAAGCAACTGGGAGATGACCTGCACGAGCTGGAGTCTTTGGAAAATGCTGGCTCCTTTGATGAGGCCCAGGCCACCTTGACTAGGCTCCTAGCTGCTCAAGAACAAGAGCGACAGGAGGCGGAGGCACAAATTGCTACAGAGGCCCGCAGCCTCGAATATTCCCAGGCTGAATGTCAAAGACTAACCGCCAATTCAAGGGAATCCGAGCTTACCATGCAGAGCACTGAGCAAGTCATCGTCAGTGCTCGTGACACCATTGCCAAGGCTCGGGACACCATTGCCAAGGCGGAAGCTGTGCTTGCGTTCAATGAGAAGAAGCTCGTTACCATCAAAGAGGAGCTTGAGGAGCAACAAGCTGCTAAGGCGCGAGCTGAAGAGAGTCTGTCTCTACATTCTTCCAGGGTGGAGTCTCTGCGAACGCAGCTGGCCGCAAGAAATTTCTTATCCGAAGCGGAGCTGCGGAACCAGGCCATTATGGAAGCTGAAAGGGCACGCCAACACGAGATTCACCGCCTTAGGGAACAAATCCGTTCCTTGGCGAACCAGGACATTTAGCCTTCTTTTCTTTTTCTTTTTGTAAAGAAAAGGACACTCAATTTATCAAGAGTGTTTTGTATCCACTTTTATCATTCTTTTGATATAAAAGTTTTGAAGTTTTTGGCTCCACCTTCTTTGCTTAGCTGCGTATGAACCCAACTTGATCACTGGCTGCGAATACTAAACTTAGATAGGACTAAGTTCTTTTAATGAGACGGCGTCAGTCCACCTTAGATTTCACTAAGTCCTTTTGATGAGACGCAGCGTCAATCACAGAGTGAGACGCGGTCATCATTCACTAGGAACTTAGATTTCACTAAGTCCTTTTGATGAGATGCGGCGTCAATCACAGATTGATACGCAGTCTTCTTGATGAGACGCAGCGTCAATCAAAAGATGAGGCGCGGTATTGATCCATAAAGTGAGACGCGGCCGTCAGTCCATGGAGTGAGACGCAGCGTCAATAACAGGGTGGAACGCGGTCATCATTTCATAGGAACTGATATTTCGCTAAGTCCTTTTAATGAGACGCGACGTCAATCACCAGGCGAAACGCGGTTCTAAATAACGCGAATCTGTCTTGCTAAGAAAGACGTGGGTCGAGCAGACACGAGAGACGCAGCCTTGCCTGCTCAAGGGACGCGGCTTTCCCAACTGCGTCTAGTGCAATCTGACTTAAAAGATTTTAGGAGATCTTTGAACGTCAAGTTTTCACTGTCGATTGGGGTTCCGGGTCATCCGTTGCTTCCCAAGGCAGTTGTCCACGCGTCGACTTCTCAATGGATTTAGGCGTTAATGCTCTTGCATGCAGAACCGACGCTGGCGGTTGAGAAACCGGCGCACTTCGACGGTTTCCAAAGCAGCGTTCCACGCGTCCGTTTTTGATTGGGCTTTGACAGTCGTGCGCGACGGTTCCGATTGACGCACCATTAATGGCAGTTGTTGAGAATTGCCTATAAATAGGGTGTGCCCCCTTTTCAATAATCCAAACTTGGATTGTTTTCTTTTGTTTTGCTCCGAGAGAAGTCTCGCCTTCTTTAGAGTTTCTGACAGAGAACTGTCTCCATGGGTGATGGTGACTCTGTGGATGAAGATGACCCAAAGCTCTCAGGCTTCTGTCTGGTCTCTTCAGGAGGAAAAGCCCCTTGGATCATCTTGTGCACCTGCGTTTGGACGCGGAAAGGCCAGCTCTGGATAGAGGCCCCTGCTGGTATGTCACCCTGATGACATCTATAGCCCATCCAGGCCTGCACCTTGGCGTAACCGTCTGAAAGAAGTCTTGGCGCATTCCTTTTCTGGAATTTGCGCCATTGATTTGAACTCCTCTGAACGCGGGCGCTTGACGCGCGCGTTGCTCATTGCGTTTTACAGCCATTGTCTTGACGCGTTTTATAGCCAATGCCTTGGATGAATTCAAAGTTTCAGACCTGAATCTTGCAACTCCTGTTCACCCAGCAGAGAGATGGCAATTTTCGGCGTTTGCACTTTTTCGCGTCTTGTGCTTTTAGGCGCGGACGCCAAACAAAGCCGCGTTTGAATCCTGCGCATGGCACAGTTTTGACCCGCGTCTGAAGTCTCTAAAGACTGCCGCGTCTGTTACTTAGTTTTCTTTTGTTAAAGTATACTAAGTTCCAGATTTTCTGATTCTCTTATTTGTTCTTTGCAGGTTCGCTGGCCCCCTGGAAGAATGCTTCAACCGGTGAGCTTGTTCAAAGTTCACCTATGAGAGAATATATTATGGTCCTCGTCACCTATGAGAGAATATATTATGTCTCTGACGAGGACCCAACCCTCGCCAAGGTCTCTTCAGATCTCCTGTACCAAACATGCCTGATGGCAAGAGATGGTCAGGGTATGCATGACGGCGATGAGGGTCCGGCGGTTGCGGTGGCGGAAAGATCCTCTCCTCTCCCTACTCCAGAAGTGACATCGAGGACACTCCGTTGGATGGCCTGCTGGGGAAAGGGATGATGATGATTGAAGGGTTGCAGGACTTTCTGCTGCCGCTGGACCTCAAGAACACCATTGCTCTTAGCTTAGTCAGCTAGGGCGCTTTCGACTTTTGCGTCATCGCCATGGCGCAATCGGCTCCAATTGTGCACCTGGGATCAGATGCGATTTCAAGGAGTGAGTACGGCCTCTGAGAGAGAGAGGGACTTCTTTGTACTCCTTAATTGTAACACTCAATCTTATTGTATAAGAGAGCGTTTTGTATCACTTTCATATGCTTGAATATCAATAAAAGTGACACTTTTCTTTTTGCCTCTTTCTATTGTCTTGAATGTTTTGTTTTAGAAGCAAAAGAATGATTTGGTGGACCCGCCACTTTATAAAAGAAAGTGACAGGGGAATGAGTACTCCCAGAGAGGGTGAACTTTTGTCAAGTGTCTGGGATTGACTTGATTCAAGGTCAGCTGGGGAATTTGATAAAACATTGTCAGCGGTGTAATGTTAACCTAACAATGTCTTTAGGTGGACCTGTTATTCTGTTGAAGAGAATAACAAGTGAAACTAGACCCGCGAGGAATCTAGTAAAGCTTTTACCGTTAGAAGTGTGATATTAACTTAACGGGTTGGAGATAGTCTTGTCAGAAGTGTGGTGTTAACTCGACAAGGATGTGAGTCAGAGGTGTGATATTAACTTAACTCAGAATGTCACTGTCATAGGTGTAATGTTTAACTTAACAGTGAGGTAATGCTAGAGGTGTGATGTTGAACTTAGCATTGGTCATCTCGACTTAGACGAGGAAGTCGAGGGACGGTCATGGCCATAGGTGTATTGTTGAACTTAGCGATGACTCGGATGCTAGAGGTGTAGTGTTAACTTGGCATCATTCATCTCGGCTTGAACAAGGAAGTCGAGGAAAGGTCATGGCCATAGGTGTATTGTTGAACTTAGCGATGACTCAGATGCTAGAGGTGTATTGTTAACTTGGCATCATGCATTTCAGCTTCGATATGGAAGACTGAAGAAAAGTGACTGTCAGAGGTGTAATATTAAACCTGGCAGAAACTTGAAGTGCTGCTTAGAGTATAATGTTAACTTAAACAGCGGTTTTGTCAGAGGTGTGATATTAACTTGACAAGAATTGGCTTGATGCCGAAGATAATTTGAGGACCTGTCATTCTATGAACGAGAATTGACAAGTGAAATTTGAAGTGCCAGAGGTGTAGTGTTAACTTGGCAAAATGTGAGAGTTTGTTACTCTATGGAGAGTTAACAAGCAAAGTTTATACTCGACAAAGAGTATTCATTACCAGAGGTATAGTGTTAACGTAGTAATGATTGCATTTTGTGGTCCTACCATTCTATGGATGAGAATTGGTAAGGGATTTTGGAGGAAAGAGTGGAATCAAGTCCACTTAGGATTTTTAGCAAACCCTCAGCTATCAACGGGTTTGACATGCCTTTACCAACTACCGTTTGAGTTGGGCTAGCCATGCTATTCCCCTCAGCATGATGAGTTGTCGAAGACTTATGTTGGGCTTAAAGGCCAACATTTTCCTCTATCCTTAGCCGTCGAGGGCGTCGGATCAAATGGGAACGTGTCCCTTAGGATTTTTAGCAAATCCTCAGCTGTCAACGGGTTTGACATGCCTTTACCAACTACCGTTTGAGCTGGGCTAGTCATGCTATTCCCCTCAGCATGATGAGTTGTCGAGGATTTATGTCGGGCTTAAAGGCCAACATTTTCCTCTATCCTTAGCCGTCGAGGGCGTCGGATGTTTGATCAGAGGTGTACTTTTAACTTGATCGGAGGAAGAGTACTATTAAGGATAGTACTTCTTCAAGAATTTGCCATTGATCGGCATCATGAGTGTATCGCCATTTGAAGTTATGAGGCGATATGACCCATTTGAGTAGACTGACTCTACCACAAATGGTCCTTCCCATTTGGGTTGAAATTTTCCTTTTGTCTTGTGCGTCATGACCATGGGTCTTCGGACGGCTAAGACAAGGTCGCCTTTCTTGAAAGTTCGCATTTTAACTTTCTTGTTGAAGGCTCTGGTGATTCGAGCCTGGTAGAGCTCGATTTGCTGTTGGGCTTGCAGACGCTTGTCGTCTAAGGCCTCCAGTTCCTGGAGTCGCTGTCGATGCTTCTCCTCTGTCGTCATCTCCGCTGTCAAGGCGACGCGTAGAGATGGAATTTGGATTTCCAGTGGAAGGACGGCTTCGCATCCGTATACCAAGGAAAATGGCGTGGCTTTAGTTGGGGTTCGCACCGTTGTGCGGTAGGCCCATAAGCATTCCCCAGCTTGTCGTCCCAGTCCCGTTGACTTTTCGAGACAAATTTCTTGAGAAGCTTGCCAATAGTCTTGTTGAAGGCTTCTGCAAGACCGTTAGCAGCAGGATAGTATGCCGTTGAGGACACACTCTGGATTCTGAACTTCGCGCAGAATCTCTGGAAAGCCTGGCTGATGAACTGGGGTCCATTGTCATGGATGATACGCCGAGGCACACCGAAACGGTAAATAACGTGATGTTTCACGAACTTGATCACGTTCGACGACTTGACCTCCTTCAAAGGGATGGCTTCAGCCCATTTGGAGAAGTAATCGGTTATCGCTAGAATGAACCGATGTCCTTTCGATGATGGTGGGCTGATAGGGCCAACCACGTCCATCCCCCACATTTCAAACGGCCAAGTAGAGGTCGTAGAGTGGAGGTACCCTGGTGCTTGATGGATGAAATCACCGTGTATTTGACAGGCGTGACATCTCTTAGCATAAGTGACAGCATCGGCGATCATTTTTGGCCAATAGTAACCCAACCTTTGGAGTCGATGTGCCAATTTTTGGCCAGGTTGATGAGCTCCACAAGTACCATCGTGGGCTTCTTTCAATACTCCTTGGGCTTCTTTTGATGAGAGGCATCGGAGCAGGATCCCGTCATGCGATCGACGATACAATGTTCGCGAAATCGCATTATAGTAGAATTTGGGGGCTTTCCTTCGGATGGCAGCCGCCTCTTTGGCGTCCTCAGGCAGGATGCCGTATAAGACAAAATCAATGTAGGGGAATCGCCAGTCTCTAGGCTCTAGACCGGTTGACACTTCAAGTGTTTCCTTGTCGTGATGATCTCCCGTTGACCCTGGGCAGTCTCCGAGTGAAATTTTTGGACAGTATAGGTCATGGCTATAGACGAATACTTTCTCCATTGCTCCAGCTGGAAGGGCTAAGGAGGCAGCAAGGGATGCAAGTGCATCTGCATGCGCATTTTGCCTGCGCGGTACATGGTCGATGTAGAAGTTTGAAAACCTCTCGGCCATGTGGATTGTCGCATTGTAATAGGGTACTAGATCTTCATGTCTGACCTCATACTCTCCGCGAACTTGGCTGACGATGAGTTTAGAATCACCGTACGCCTCGAGATTTTTAACGCCAATCTCATCGGCGAATTGCATCCCAATCAAAAGAGCGTTGTATTCCGCCACATTGTTGGAGCAGGGCTCGGTTAACGAGATAGCTCGGGGAATCACATAATTTTGTGGGGAGACGAGTACTACCCCCACCCCCGCTACTGAGTGTCCCTTTGGGCTTGTTCTTGATGCTCCATCGAAGAAAAGTTGCCACACTTGCCCTTCGAACAACGTCTGAGTCAGGCAGACTTCGGCGACCTCGTCTGGGAGATCCTCATAGAGTTTGGCTGCCCTCGGATCTGGGTGCTCAGCTAGGAAGTCCGCCACCCTTGTCCTTTAATGGCTTTCTGCGGCAGAAAGTGCATATCATACTGGGATAGCAATATAGCCCATTTTTGCAGCCGGCCATTCAACGAGGAAGGCTTTGTCATGAGTAACCTCAGAGGGTTGACTTTTGATATGACATTTATAGTTTGGCCTACTAGATAGTGTCGCATTTTCTGAATAGCGAACACCAGCGCCAAACATTCCTTCTCGATCGGGTTGTACCGATGTTCGGCTCCGATCATTGTTCTACTTAGGTAGTAGATTGCTTGTTCTCGTCCTTGATCATCATTCTGAGCTAGTAAAGCTCCCAGGGAATGATCCATTGCTCGAACGTATACCAAGAAAGGCTTTCCGGACACCGGAGCTGCAAGAACTGGTGGTTGGGTGAGGTAGTGTTTGATCTCCTCAAATGCTTTTTGACAAGCGTCGTCCCAAATGAATGAAACACCCTTTTTCATCAGCTTGGCGAAGGGTTGGCATCTCCCGGAAAGGTTTGATATGAACCTGCGGATGTACGCCAATCGTCCTTGTAATCCCCTGAGCTCCTTGAGGCTTCTGGGGGGTTGCATCTCTTGGATAGCGCGGACTTTCTCCGGATCCAAATGGATTCCTGTGGAAGTCACAACAAATCCTAGGAATTTGCCACTGGCTACCCCCAGGAAGGACTTGGTGGGGTTCATCTTCAATTGATGAGCCCGCATGATGTCGAAGACCACCTTCAGGTCTGCTATGTGATCACCTTTAGTGCGGCTTTTCACTGCAATGTCATCGACATAACATTCCACCGTTTTGCGTATCTGCTGATGGAAAATGGTGTTCATGGCCCTTTGGTATGTTGCCCCTGCATTCTTCAGTCCGAAGGCATGACGGTGTAGCAATACACCCCTAGAGGTGTCCTGAAGGAGGTGTGCTTTTCGTCATCGGGATACATCTTGATTTGATTGTATCCTGAGAACCCGTCCATAAAGGACATTCGCTCGAATCCACAAGTATTGTCAATCATGACATCCGTGATTGGCAATGGGAATTCGTCTTTGGGGCAGGCCTCGTTTAGATCACGGAAGTCGATGCGATCCGGATCTTCCCATTCTTCTTGGTGACGGGGACGATGTTGGCTACCCAGTCGGGATGCTGTTCCTCCCTGATGAAGCCAGAATCAATAAGCTTTCTGACTTCTGATTGAATTGCCTCCATTATCTCTGGACGGAACCGTCGCTGCTGTTGTTTAACAGGCTTCATGTCCGGATTGATGTTGAGGCGATGCATAGCCACTTGAGGATCAAGTCCAGGCATGTCCTCATAATTCCAGGCGAAGACGTCTATATACTCTTGGACAAGAGATATTAGATCCTCCTTTTCCGAAGGTGACAAGCCGTCACTTATGAAAATGGGCTTGGGATTGGCCTCATCTCCTAGGTTGATTTGAACAACCTTATCTTCTGTAGGTGGCTCACGCTGCTCAAAGCGGATATCCCAAAGAGCATTCAAATGTTTGATCCAAGGATCTGCATCAGGTTGGGTCATTTCTTCATCTTCATCTTCCAGATGGCCTGTTGAAACCATGTTTACTGAAAGCCCTTTGAAGATGTTGCCGACACTGACATCTGACTCCCACGATGACGTGTCTGAAGAACAATCGTGACCTGACGACTCTCGAGAATCAGAGGCTGATGGGACTGGAGTTGATACATAGCCCAACCCCCGGCGTGTCTGATGATAATAATCAGGTGCTTTTCCTTTCGGCACAAAGGACCGGAGCAGCGTTCTCCTTCCTTTACCGAAGTTTAATCCGGGCCTGTTGGTTAGGTCATATCCCATGCGTTTTCATCATTCTGAGCACTTTCGGTTCATAATGATTGAACTGAGGGGATTCATCCTCGCCTTCCGATTCTTCGTGAGGCATCGGTTCAGACGAGATTCGTCCAAAAGTATTGGTCTTTGGCCTTTTCGTCTGGCTGGAACCATAAATATAGATTCTTGCGCATTACCATTATCTTGGTATGTCCCGAAGGATGATTTTACCGGTACATGCAAAGATGTCAAAGCATCCATTGCCGACCAGAGGTCATCGTCCACGTCGGTAGTAGTATCCGACGGTATTGAATCGGAAACATACACAGGAAATACGCAAATCTAAATCTTCATTAATGTACCAACCACCCGCATCGTCGGTGGTGTTATCACATCGAGCTTATTAGTGCTCTTTACAAGGGGTTCCAGCTCCCACAGGCACTCTTCGTTCTCAGGCTCAATGTCAGCCTCATTACCAGAGTCTAGCTCCTCTGGTTGCGGGGTTTCATTAGTCTCCTCAGGATCCTGATATAGGAGGGAGTCCGTGAAATAATTTTCAACCCCTTTAACCGGATGCCTTTCGGCAATCAACGTTTGAACTTGTCCACTCTCGTCAATGTATTTCATGACTTGGTGGAGAGTGGAGGGAACGATGGAATTACGGTGAATCCATGGTCGTCCCAGCAACAGGTTGTAGGAAGTGTCAGCGTCAATGACGTAGCATGTCACTTCCGACTTGAGGCTCCCGATCTGGCATTTGAGCTTGATCTTCCCCATCGAACGGGAGCTATTGGCATTAAACCCGTAAATAGTTGTCTGGGTAGGGCTCAGACGATGGGTAGGAATGCCCAGAAATTGCATGACTCGGCGAGGTATGATACTCAGCGCGGACCCTAGGTCTACCTGGATGCGATTTACCTCGGACGACCCGATATATCCTGTGAAGTATAGGGGTCGGTCATGCTTCCCTTTAACCTGCATGTCATCTGTTGTGAAGGTGATGCAGGAGCATTTGGGAGGCGTGGAGGCAATCCTCTACATCTTCCTCCCTTGGCACGCGGGTCATGAAGACCTCAGCATTTGCCAAAGCTTCTTGTAGAGCCTCTCTGGTTGACTTTGATAGCCTCAGGAGTTCATACAAGGTGATGCGTGCCGGGATGTTGGCTAGTTGAGCCAAGACATCGAAGCGGTAAGGTGTCGAGGATCCTTCCGCTGCACCTTTTGAAAGAACCCGAGAAAACCGGGTTTCTTTCTGTTTCTCCACAGGTGGTTTTGTGGAGGGCTTGGTTGGTTCTACGGCTGGTTGCGGAGGAGCCGCTACCGTCTCGCCGTACTGCTTCAAGTATGCCTATCCTGAACGGGTCCCCGCCGTCGATTGGCTGGGTTCTGCGGCCAGGACTATTGTTTCCTCTTCTGAGTCAGTCAACGAGGGAACATCAGTATCCGCTTCTCGAGAGGAAGCGCAGATCACATGGCACGATGAAGCTTTTGCCTTGCCTTTGGACTTTCTGTTGGTCACAGTAGTCCATTGTTGTTCATCGACGAGGTCAGGGTGGACCCACATGGTTTCCCCCTGAGGTGTAGGGACGGGTACCAAGCCCTTCTCCTGCTGACGGTGAGGGTCGGTGTTGACCACTCTTAATTCTCCTCTTGGGATAGGAGCTACCCCCGCAGGCGTTGGAGGTTGCCTCCCGAACTGGAGGACTGACGTCACATTGGCCGTCACCTTCTTCTGCTCTGGTCGGAGTTTTAGCACCTCCGCGTCAATCAGAGCCTGAAGGATGTCCTTGAAGACGTAGCAGCTTTTGGTGGGATGTCCCAACATCCTGTGGTACATGCAGTAGTTGGGATTGTCGGTCTTGCCGACTTCGTCTGGGCGCCTAAGTTCAGGGAGCTTCAGTCGGTTGCTCTTGTTGAGTAACTTGAAGAGCGAATCGACATGTTCCTCCTTGAAGGAATACTGCTTGTTGGCGCGGGGCTGGCTTGAAGAGCCACTCGCTTTGCCTGGTTGGGGCTTGGCGGGAGATTTGGTCTCCGTTGCCAAATTATCCTTCCGCTTCGTCTGGAGGGAGGTGTCTGGCGCTCGCCTAGTGGACCTTTCCGGCCTAGGCTTGCCTTCTTCTGCCCTGACGCGGGCAACAATCTCCTTAGCCTGTTCACCTTGCTGGACTAATTGTTTCCAGGTGCGGCTTTCAGCAACTCCTATTTGAGCAAGGAGTGAGGTCTGGAGATTATGACGACATGTTTCCACCAGGGTGGCCTGGGTCATGCCGCTTGGACATCGGAGTGCCACGTTCCGAAATCTTTCTACGAAAGACTTGACGGACTCTCCCTTTCGCTGTTTGGTTGCTAAAAGGGTGGGCATTGTCACTTCCGAATCATCTTCGAAGAAGCGTGTCAGAAACAGCTTCTCCAAGTCGCTCCAGTTCTTGATTGAACCTTCTGGGAGCTTCATGAACCATTCAAAGGCCAACCCTTTCAGGGTGCCTATGAACAGTCGCGCCAGTATAGCGTCGTTATCTACTACATTCCCGGTCTGGGATTTAAAGTAGTAGATGTGCTGGTTGGGTGACCCCTTCCCGTCAAATGCTTGGAGAGTGGGAGCCTTGAACTTAGGAGGGTACGGGACTAAGTCCCACTCGGCCAGATAGGGCCGGACTACTCCAGCCTCTTGGAGATCTTTACGACTGGCAAGGGCATTGAGTCGTTGCTCCAGCAGGCTCATTCTTTTAGCATGAGCCTTTTCCGGGTCTGGGTCGCTTCTTGCCTGCGACGAGGGCTTAGACACATCCGAGGTAGATCGTCGTGTCTCGTCAGAAGGTTCGGAGGGTGGGCTTCCTCCCTTTCTCCCTTTCCCCTTCGGCCGTCTAGGAGGAGATCTCGCTCTTTCTTCAAGCAATTTCTCAAGCATATGCTTGAGGGAGTCAATGGATCTCTGTTGAGAGGCGATTATATCCATCTGGTGCTTCTGCGTCTGTTCTAAACGCCTGGCCGTCTCCTCAGGAGTGTCTGCCATGTAGGCGGAAGCTTCCTTCTCGACGGAAGAGTTTGAAGCCTGCGACTCCACTATAGCGGAGTGAGAATCACCCATTCTAATGCCGCGGGTTAAGGCATTATAGTCAATTGGGGGAATGGCCCCCGTCCGGGTGCGAGTGTGTTGATACACCCCCTCCGGCTCAGAGTCATATTCTTCTGAGTTGACCATTGTTTGTTTTCCCTTGCTTCTGCTAGTCATGTTTGCAGTAAGCTCCGGGTATTCAACATCTGAGAAGGTTCTCCTTCTGTGGGAGCGTCTTCTTTTGGCTGACGGGGGAATCAGGGTCAGCTGTCTGATTAAGGACTGCTGGTGCACGCCTGATCCATAATGGCATCCAGAGAGCATATGGATGAGTTGTTGACGAAGTGGCTTGATTGGCACTTCTTTTCCTTGTCAAATAATCCCTCAAATCCGTGGGAGGGGGATTAAGGAGACTGGTCTCGCAACGTCGAAGACGGGGACAGTCATGTGCTGTTCAGCCTGGACGCAGACTTCAGGGACGCGGCTCTCATGACGCGGCTGTATGACGCGCGCGCGAGTCTCGCGTTGCTGCCTGATGCGTTTGGGCAGAGTTGCTTGAGAGAGAGTGGGCTGCTGGGCCCCACGCCTATGAGTGCGTACTTCCTGCGTTTGGAAAGACGCGGAGGTTTCACCCTGGCGTTTGATGAGTTGGTCCTCGGAGGACTCAACTTGAGGAGTATCGCGTTTGGGTCGCCAAACGCGGATCTCACGCACTGGACGAGGTGCGGGCAAGGCATCAGATTGTACGCCGCGTCCACCCCCGGTCAGACAACCAACGGTTCCGACTTGGAGTTGACGCGCGCGTCTCCTCTGTCGACGCTCAGCATTCCGGTTGCGTCGTGGAGGAGGGGAGAAACCAACAACCTCCTGGTTTACAGAACCAGGAGTGTTCACCACGCGGGCCTCCTGAGAGACGTTGACGCGGGTATTCTGCGCGACGCAGTTGATCGCAGCAGCAGTGGTGCCTGGGACCACGCGGGCCTTCTGAGAGGCGTTGGCGCGTGTGTTCTGTGCGACGCGGTTGATCACAACAGCAGTGCCTGAGGTCACGCGGGCCTTTTGGGAGGCGTTGGCGCGTGAACTTGTCTTGGCACAGTGGGCATCGGCACCCGGCAGAGCCTCAGATTGGGCTTCGGGTAGCTTTTCAGTTGAGACCCTGCGGCAGACGCGGGTCTTTGGGCTCTTGGAGCCAGAAGAGAGGAACTCTTCATACTTCGCCTGGTCGAACTCGACAACGAGCGTTTCGACCATCTTCCCCTTACGGAGAACATCATCCTGCGCCACAGCTTGTTCATCAGTGACAAACAGATTCCCCAGCGGAGTCGCCATCTCTTGTAGGTGCCCGGAAGGAGATTTTAGGAGAGAAGAATCGGGTTGTAAAATATTTCCTTGAATCGGTTGAAACAATTACAACCAGACTTTCCTTTCTTTCCGGTTACAAGGGAGGGAGGATGTTGAATCTTGAATCCCCCATTTGTTTAATGCTGGGTTTTTCGTGTGGCGGTGGAGAGTGAATCTTGTTCTCTGTTGACCGGATGACTGTTTGGACCGTCGGGGATCTTCTCTTCGGTCGGTAGAGAGAGTAACTCGGCTCTGTCTACTAAAACTCTAGAAGAGGAGCTAGGCAAAGAGCCGCTAGTACACAGTAAGCTTGCTGAAGAGTCTTCTCTCCTTCTCTGTTGGTGATGCCTTCGTCCGGTGATTGTGCGTGTATCTCTCTATGCGTGTTGGATGCGTATGCCTGTATGTAGGTACGTCTCTCCTGTGTGTGTCTCTTTTTTTTTCTTTTTTTGTTGATGCCAACAGGGCTATTTATAGAGGTCCCTGGGGATGAACGTGCCCCCTGAAAACGCTCCACAATGAGGGGCCACTTCCCGCTACATGTGCGGTGACAGGCCCCTTATTTCGGGTAGTTGCAACCGGGACGCGGGCGTTGAGCCAACGCGTCTTGATGCTGAGACGCGGGCGTTGAGCCAACGCGCCTTGATGTTGAGACGCGGGCGTTGAGCCACACGTCTTGATGCTGAGACGCGGGCTTCGGGCCGACGCGCCTTGATGCTGAGACGCGGGCTTTGGGCCGACGCGCCTTGATGCTGAGACGCGGGCTTCGGGCCGACGCGCCTTGATGCTGAGACGCGGGCTTCGGGCCGACGCGCCTTGATGCTGAGACGCGGGCTTCGGGCCGACGCGCCTTGATGTTGGAACTCTGCTTTCTTAGTGGCTTGTCTGTTTGGACATTTTTAGACAGCCTACAATGATGAATTGGCTCAGGATCCAATGTTGACTCGGGAAAAAGATTGAAATCAGGCGAAGATACTGGAGTCATTATTGAATCAGGAAGTAGAATTGAATTACCAAGTGGGGTTCAGAATTATATTAATTCCCAAGTTCATTTTCAGGAAAGGGATAACTTGCCAAACTGTCAATGTCATTTTCAAATTTGGAGTTTGGGCAAGTTCAAATGGGTGTGCTGAAATAAAATCTTGTTTTCCAAAATAACATGATTCTTCAGCTCTAACAAAATGGTTAGCGACATCAGAAATGGTCAAACAGTGAGAATGGAGAGTTTGAACCATTAGATCTATGTCATGATTACGAGCAATTTGAGTCTGAGTCATGGCTTCAAGCATCTTTTCATAGTCAATTGGTTCATTGTTTTGTTGCGAGTGGACTTGAAAAGATGAAGTTTTATTTTGAAATTTGTGATAAAATTGTGAGTCCGTCAGATTTTGTGATTGTTGCTTGGACTCACGCATACTCATTTTCAAGATTGATGATTTTCTATTTTGAACTGGTGAAACTGAGTATGAATCTTGAAAATATTAAGGACAAGTTAGTTGAAAATTGGACTCGGGGGAGGTGAATCCTCATTGACTCTGTGAAGAGTTAAAATTATTTTAGAAATTATGGTCATAAGATTGGGGGCATGGGTTATATTGATTCGGATAAGACCAATCGGCACATTAGGTTGATTAAAGTTATGGTATGTCAGGTTGGTAATATCTGAAAAAAGAGGTCGGGGTGTAATATAGATTACCATTAAAACTAGAAAAATTATTGTTATAAGCCATATCACACAGGAAATGTCAAAAAAAAACAAAAAAAACAAACAAAAAAGCAAACAAATAAAAAGAAAAAATCTAACCTAAGTTAGGGTAAACCTTAGACCTAGACGACTCCTAACTAGTTAGACTGTCCACGGGGGTATATTGCTGAATCTGACCACAAGTTAATTGGCCAAGTAGGGCAATATTAGTGGGAAGTATCTGCGCAGAAGCGACAGGCCTAATTAAGCCAAACCACCAGCCTTCGGGGTTTCGCCCCTCAATTCCCAACCTTAGTCACTGATTTGGGAAGAGTCAGATTCAAATCAACTTCCCCTTTAGGTCAGTCTCCTATTTGAGTCTGAAATATCCCTAGGGCCAACATCTACTCAGTTTTAATTAGGTTTGGGTTAGTGAGTAAGGAGATTGTTTGTGGACTAAGGAAGGGTAATGACTTTCCCACCTTATCCTGTTTATAGGACAAGCCCTTAAATCAATTTAGTATAGTGTACAAGTATATAGAAAATGTAACACTCAAGCAATATTTCATACAAGAATGAACCTTATACTAAATTCTATGCACACATACCTTGGCTCCAGCACTTTTCAACAGTAAATAGAAAATGTAATGAAATAGACACGTGCCTAAATGCAAAGTCTAAATCATTTTTAGAATTTACAATCAACTTTTTATTGTTGCATTAGAAATATATATATAGTGAGTCAAATAAGGAAATAAATGGTACATATTTAAACTATACATTCAGCCAACCTGCAGAAAATACAGTTAGTAGTTCACTCAGATTGCCACAGGAATGTAGCAAATCTAAGGGCTTCTTGGCTCTACTTTCTTGAGCAAGTCTAGGGCCACTTATATGCCCACTACAGCAAAATTTCTTATTATTAAATCTGTACGCCAAGAATAAAGAAAAAGATTAACCAAAAGTGTAAACATAAAAAGAGAATAACTTACCGTCCCTACCCGGGAACGGCGCCAAAAATTTGGTTGACGTTACACCTGCACACAAAATATAAAATTTCAGAACTTTAAAATAGAGATGTGCAAGTTCTTTATACTACCGCTATAACAAGTGGTTATGTGGATCGTAATCCACAAGGAGGGACTAGCGATGAAAGCTTTTTAGTAAATTCTCTTTAGGTTACAAAGAATGGTTAAAGTTCTTCTTTTAGTTCATTAAACAAAAATGAAAAAGAGTTAAACTTAAGTTAGAAAGAAAGTGGTAGATGGAAGTGGATATGTACAAAGAAATTGAAAAAGAGTGAAAGAGATTTGGAAGATTGTGGTGATGGTAATTTGCACGAAAATTTAAAAGAAAAAAACCTAAAAGAAAAACTTACGTCCTGTGGTTGATGACTTACTTGGAAACCTTGCATGTTTTATCTTGCTTCGGAGGCGATTAACGCATAATTCATAAGATCGAGCTCAGCCTTATTCGCATTACATCATCAAGACGAACAATAATGAAATGATACGGAATCTTGAGGAGGAGAACATCATCATGAACATCATCATGAAATATCGATGGCACTCACACAAACATGGTTATACTGATGCTTCTAGATTCACTTGGATACTCATCAAAACCAAAAGAGGAAAAGGAGAAAGAAGAAGAAGAAAACGAAAGTAAAGACAAACACAAAAAAAGTTACCTTTTTATTGCTTGCAGAAACGATAGAGGAAAGGAGGAGGTTACATCGGTGTCACTCTCAATATAAGTCTCTCTCTTACTTATATGAATCTCAGTCTATCCTATGCTTACAAAGAAAGAAAATTACATAAAATAAAAATAAAAACCTACACTACAAAGAATGAAAAACTGGCCTAAATTCTATCTCTGCTTGATCATCCCTTTTTGCCTTTGAGATTGCAGGTATTTATAAGAAATGCAGAGGTTAGAGGAGTATAAAGATAGGGAAGCTGGATATTTCTAATTTGAATCCTCCCCTTATCTCCAAATTTGATTTGAGGTGGATATTCAGTTCTGACCTGCAGCTTATTAGCGTATTGATTGCTGAATATAACTTAGCCAATGACAGAATTAGAATAGTGATCAAGTTGAGCATCGTAGCCCTTTACGTCTTCTTTCTGGATCATCTTGAATCATCAGATTTGAGGTTCGGTAGCGAAAGTTATGATTCAAATACTAAAATGTATCCAGTCAGAATCTGAGTTAAAATTGCTTCATCTCATCCGTTGATCTTCTCTCTATCTATTTATCCCTTTGGATTAGACTCTGTATTTGATGTTATCCTCGGTTAATCTTTAGCTTTAACCACTTGATTCACCAAAAATTGAATTTAACCAACTGAATTTGGGATCATCCTCCTCTAACCAAGTAGCTTTAGTTAAATCTAAATTTAACTGATATTTATTTAATTTTATCCTCTTTCTCCCCATGATTATTTTCTGCAAAATAGACATTTAAGACAAGGAATTTAGAAGATTTATTACATAATAAATGTGAAAATGTAATAAAGAATAATACAATAAATGTGTGCAATCAATGAGCGCACCACCTCCTCCTTATAAGGCACCACTACTGCCATTGTCAAGATTGGACCTGGAAGCGCTCTGCCGACACCGGCACCCCTTACGGACATCATGGAAGAGCTTACACTTCAAATGTGAGGCAATTCTTCGTGGCGAGAGGTATTGCATTGAGTTGGTACTCTAGGCGAAGTTCTTTCGAATTTGTGCGATCACTCCTTCAGAACTAAAAAAAAATATCAGACAAACTAGAGGTTCTGATGGGCGATAGTGTACCAGGCATTAGTTATGCAGCTGGGCACATATTCAGAGGATCTTAGGAACCTAGAGAGAGCCATTCCGGCTACTGATGCTCATTAGGTGTCAGAGGATCTTCATATCAGACAAGAGCAGGAATGAAAAGAGATTGAAGCACGAATAGCTGAATGTGCCCATTCTACTGATACTTCCAGGGTCAGCTACGAGGGCTTAATTGATGACCTCCATCAATCTGAAGTTTTTTTTAATAAAGCTATGAGGATGTCATTGCAAGTGCTCGCGTGGCGATTGCTAATACGCAAGCCTTAATTCAAGATCACGAACTGAAACTTGCCAATGAGAAAAGGAGGATGGGAGAGCTTGAGACCACCAGGAATCATATGCAAAAAGAGCTCAATGGTTACTCCTCAAAATTGGAAGCTCTTCATACACAACTGGCTATGAAAGAGCTTTTATTCAACAAGGAGTTGAGGGCCCATCCCTGGCTGAGATTGAAGCGACACTCTAAAAGGATATTCAGCACCTCAGTGAATAATACAATCTCTTGCTGAACAAGAGTGACTTTTTGTTCCTCTTTTTGTAACACTCTATTTTATTTAATAAGAAAGTGTTTGTATCACTTTAAAATTCTGATATAAATAGAAGTGATAATTTTGTCTTCTTCTTGTCCTGACTTTTCTTTTTTGTTTTGAAAATCGGACAATGAAAGCGATCTCTTTTGACTTGCGAGAGGTGAGATTAATATAGCAACTCAAAGTTTGAAAATTCCGTCAAGAAAATCAAAAAGGTTACTGTCAGAGGTGAGATATTAACTTTACAGAAGTTAAATTCATGATCTAAACGAACTTTGTAGACTTGTTATCTTATTGATGAGAATAACATGTGGAGTTAAATCTATTGGGGATTTATGAAATTTTTTTTTTACGGTCAGAGGTGTAATGTTACGTGACGGGTTAGGATTTGCATTTGGAAGAAAATTGAATTGTCAGATGTATGATATTAACTTGACAAGGAAGTAAATGTTAGAGGTGTGATATTTACTTAGCATCAAAGAGATCTGTTTTTATTGGAAAATTAAGAAAATCACTATCATAAATTTAATGTTAACTTAATAATGAGGTGAGTGCTTGAGGTGTGATATTAACCTAGCATTTGACATCTCGGCTTTGATGAGAAAGCTCGGAGGGAGATCATTAACATAGGTGTAGTGTTTACTTAATAATGAAAATGCATGCTATAGGTGTGAAACCTAACTTAGCATCGAATGTCTCATTTTTGTAGGAAAATCGAGAGAACCACTGTCATAGGTGTAGTGTTAACCTGATAGGAATTTATATTGCGATATGAGCAATTTTGGTCAGAGGTGTAGTGTTAACTTGACCGAGAGATTTTGCGATTTGAGCAATTTGGTGGACTTGCTATTCCGTTGAATAGAATTTACAAGTTGAAATTTTTATCCGCTGGGGATATTGAAGGAAATCATTGTTAGAGATATAATATTAACTTAACAACGGGGTATGCTAGAGGTATAATATTAACTTGACACATTTAGTTTGTGATTATTTCGCAGGGGAAATAATTACAACCTTTTTTGAGGTCTTACCATTCTATGGACGGGAATTGGTAAAGGATTTTTGAGGAAAAGCGGGATCAGGTCCCTCAGGATTTTTAGTAAGCCCTCAACTATCAACGGATTTAGTATTCCTTTCCCAACTATCAAAGAATCAAGTGGAAATCATTGGCAACGGGTTGGGGATTAAAAGAGGGAGTGAACCCTAGATTTGAGAAGTAATTAAAACCTAGAGATTGTGATCGAGGAAGAAAATTTCAATGAGGAACCGTTCATATGCTTGAGATTTAGTGAGATTCCTAATGAGGAAGATGATCCATGCATGGAAGAAGATATTTTCCCCCTCAAAAAATTATGATGTCACCCCACAAATTATTACAAGTGTGCCATTATTTTTTTTGACAATTTCACCCTTGGTGAAAATGTCCAAAATGCCCCTTTCTTCAACCTCCTCCTCCCTTCTTTCTCTTCTTCTCCGGCGACCCCCGCTCCCCGGCATTCCCGCGCCCCTCCTCCTCCTCCCTCCCCGGCCTCCTCCGCTCCCGCTCTCCCGTTCTTCTTCCTCCTCCCCCCGATCCCCCTCCTTCCCTCCCCCACCCCCTGGACTCCTTTTTCTCATCCTCCTCCCTCCTCCTCCTCCACGCTTCCCTCTCCTCTCCTCTCCCACCCGCAACCCCCAGATCTGGTTGTTCGGCGAACAACCAGATCTGGGGGGTTGCGGGTGGGAGAGGAGAGGAGAGGGAAGCGTGGAGGAGGAAGGGGAGGGGGATGAGGCCGGGGATAGGGGAGGGGGAGTGGAAGGTGGAGGAGGCCGAGGATGTGAGAGGGAGAGGGAGTAAGGCGAGGCCGGGGATGGGGGGAGGAGGAGGAGAAGGAGGGGGAGAAGAAGAAAAGGGCATTTTGAATTTTGTTTGATTTTTTTGGGGTGCCTTCATCACATTTATGGGTGTCTTAATCACTGGGCGCCTTCATAATTTTTGGGGTGGAAATATCCGCTCCCTCCATGCACTTGGACTTAAAACCATAAACCCATTGGAGAGTGGTTCACGACTCAAGAATTGATTCATGAAGAGAGGTTTGAAATAACACCTAGAGGGGGGGTGAATAGGTGTTGGCTAATCTAATGGTCACTTAATGCCAAATGATGCAAATAATGCGGAAGCTATGACAAATATGACCAAATAAAACTTTTTTAATTAAACACTTATGTATAACACAAGAGTGTTGCCGAATTCCCTTTGCAGGGCTCTGGACAAGCTCCTCTAGATTCCCCTTGAATGGGTTGAGGTGCAGCGTTGGCTCTCTTGGTTGATACAAGTGTTAGCAACAATCCCAAGCAAGTATGACTATATAAGCACAAGGGTATATCAAGCATGTAAATGATAAAGACAATTAATGAATGCAAGATATAAAAGAGACAAAGAGAGAGAGAGAGAGAGAGAGATAGAGTAAGCAATCGCAAACACAAAGGGTTTGTTTCGAGGTTCGAGCACACTTGCTCTACATCCCCGCCTTCGACACACGAAGGTTTCCACTATGCAAGATCCCAATGGATCTCTCCTCGGTGCCGCAACACCTACAATCCCTCGGACTCCCAAGTCCCGTACACACGCAAGCCCCACAAGCTTGCCGAGGCTGCACCTCGAACTCAAACCACCAAGAGTTCACAACCGAACTCTAACCCACCAACGAGCACACTTGCCCGTCTTCTCAAAGAACAAAGAAAAGATCTTTGGTGATCACACAACACTTGATCACCTAAAGAGCATTCTCACTACAACACACCTATAGGATGAATAGACAATGGATAGCTCAAGTGTGGTGTGAGAAAGCAAGGAAAGAAAGCTATGATGAAAAACTCAAAGAATCACTTAAACACTCTTGATAAAATCTTCCCTTTAGATTAGAAGTATTTGCACTCAAATTTGTGGAGAAAACTCTTTTAAAAGTATCAGCAAACTGGCTCAAAGCTCTCCTAAAATCTTAGCCTCAAACAATGACAAGAACCCCCAATTTATAGGCTGCCAGAATATAGCCGTTGGGATCTGTCAGAGCTGCCGGTCGACCGGCCGGTCGACTGGCCAACGGTCATTTTTTCCGACCGTTGAAGCCTCCGGTCGACCGCCCGGTCGACCCAGAAATCCAGAGAGCAGAACTCTCTGCAGCGGTCGACCGTACGGTCGACCGGACCACTGTGCTGACAACGTGCACAAGGCTGTGCACGTCGGTCGACCGTACGGTCGACCCGACCTAGCTGTGGTCGACCGCCCGGTCGACCGATTTGGCCTGTCAGTCAGTCCTCAGACTGCACAGTTAAGGGATTTGGAAAAAGGTCTTTTAACTTAATAAAAATCCCATAAATTCTCAGTAAATCTAAAAAATAGTTTCAATCAAAATAAAAACTATTTTTCTAAAAACATGTTTTTCTAAAACTTGTTTTTCCATAACTTCACAAAATATAAAAAACAAGATATTTTGAACTTTTTAAAGCATAGTGTGTATGGATATGATCCACTACACAATCATAATGAAATATCTATGTTTTTGATCCTAAAGCTCTGAACTTGGTTTTGGTTGAAAGATATGTATGATAGAAATACCAAAACCAAAGTATATATATTTTGTCACAAAGAAAATCTTTTACTAAATAAAAATTCTTTTCTAAACATATAAATAAAAATTCTTTTATGAAAGCAATTCTATCAAGAGTGTGTGTGTGATATAGACTTGAGCAATCCACCAACTATCTATCCTTTACATTTTTAACTAAACAAAAAAGCTAAATCTTATACCTAGACCCAAGTCTTCATCTTCTTGAAGTCTTCACTTGAAGGCTTCTCATCTTCTTGACTTGGTTCAAATGCAATCCACCGAGCTCATCTCTAGATGTTTCTTGATGCATAGGCTCGTGAATTAACCGGTGCTAGCTTCCAACTTGTCTTTAAATCCTTTGTTGAAGCTCCACGCCTACTAAGATCTTGATAATGAATCTGTCACTAATTAAACACAAGATCATTAGTAATCATAACTTCATGAGTTGATCATCATCAAAACTAGGGTGATAGGCCTTTGGGCCAACAATCTCCCCCTTTTTGATGATGACAAAACTCATGGAGTTATATATGCATGGATTAAAGTAAAACTTCAAGGAAGCTCCCCCTAACTCATGCATAGACATAAATAAATGGATATAACAATAAAGCACATAAATATGTATGCAATGTATGTAAATACAACATGCCAAGTAATCATAAATCTTATCTCCATACATTTGCAAACCAAATCATATATGCATAACTAACAAGGTAGACAAATACTTCTCCCCCTTAAGCAATGAAATCATGCATATAGCTCAAATACTTCTCTCTCCCCCTTTTTGTCAATCATCAACAAAGGGTTCAAAGTAAAATCAATCAAACAAATTTTCTCCCCCTTTTTGTCAAAAACAAGGAAATCAAAGAGGGGTAATACAAATCAATCAAAAAATGGTTATATGCGATATACATTCATGAAGAGGAAGACGCTAAGTTAGCTTTCCTACACATATGTATTACATGAGAAGGGATGATAAGCCCCAATTCACATAACACATATTATGTAATGCATAAGAGGAGATGTGAAGCTCCCCTACACACGTGTACCATATAAAGAAGAGATGTTAAGCTCCTCAATACACAATACACTCAACATGAATCTATATATAGAAGAGATGTTAAGCTCTCTCTTGCATATAGGCAATACAAAAAAATTTTGAATTTTTCTTATAACATAAATTTTGAATTTTGATACCAATTTTGAAATACAATGCATAAGCTTGAAAATAAATAAGATTTGAAGTAAGCTTAGCATTAACAAAACTATTGTGCTTTAAATATGTAAATCAATTTTAGCTTAAGCACACAACAAATCATATATATGTATGAAGGAATTATATCAATGGAAAGTGATACATACATATATATAGGAAAGCAAAATATGAGTATATACAACAAGAATCATATTGATACCAAATGAAAATATCCAATGATACCAATTGAAAAATAAAGCTTAAGTGTATACATCATATAATCTACCATATGAAGAATTCGAACTAGTTAAATGAAAATGTTTACAACTAGTATGGAATCCTTCAATCAAGGAATAAATTAAAAGTTTTTCATGACATATTAATGAAACACAAGGCACTAAAAACACTCTAGTGTCCATAAAGCCCATATCAAAAGAAATGAATGTACTAGTGTTATGTGGAACATGGCATCATGAAAGGTAGCAATAAAGCTCAATATTCCTTCTTTTTTTTTTTTAAATAGTCACAAATTATCATAAATTTTGAAAACATGAAAATCATTAAAAAAAATTTATTATTACACCAAAATTTATATTTCAAGGTATATGTATATTTTGACAACACAATAAGCATACTACATATCCCTAAAACATAATTGAGTCCATATAAGTAGATTTGCAATAAAGGCAAACGACTCAAAAGGTATACATGTATATCTTAAAGTTTGGCAAAATACACATATACATGAAATAAAAACACATGATCATAATACAAATCCAAACGGCGAATACAAGTTTAAGATTGTAGGGATCATCAAAACTAAGTAATACAAGCACATCTAATGGGTTCAAATAAGCATTTAAGCACAAATATAAATAGATTTATTTGTGGCCCATAACATGTACAAGTATGAATCCTAGTGTTGACAAAAACTAACATTTAAACTAATATTCAATTCATGAAGCATCAATCAATTTTGAGAATACAAAAGAATTTATCCATAAAGATAGAATCATGTGCATCAATTGAAGAATTAGATAACTAGTTTAAATGGATTTTTGACAAACTAGTTAAAGATCCTTCAAAATATAAAGTCATATGTTTTTCATGAATAATACTAAATACATAAAGTTCAAGCACTCATAGTCCATAGAGCTCAAAATTATCTATTTTCTCAAAAAAGTGAGTGTTCAAAGGTTATGTAACTAGTATTATTATGAAAATAGTCATGAAGCTCAAAAAGATCATAAATCACATTTTTTTTTTTAACAAATCAATTTAAAAATCATTTTTCATTAAAATAACAATCTTCATGGTATATGTATGGTTTATCCAATCCTAACAATATGCATACATATCCCAAATATAGAGAGTCTATTAAATGTATTTGCATGAAAGCAAGAGACTCACGGGTATACATGTATATTTATTAGATTTGAATTCGACATGCATATACATGAAGTAAATCACTAAAAATTGGCAAAAACGTGTATAAATGAGAATCATCAAAACTAAATCATACATATGCATAAAGTGGATACAAATGAGCATGAAGTTCAACTATATATATGAGTCAATTGTAGTTCACTATTTGTATATGTATAAATGTAAGTTTGATACATTCTACATCTAAGCATGTAATTACCACATGAAGCACATAAATCTTAAAACATGAACATGCTATGAATATTATGAATGTAAAGAGCATGTACATAAAAAGTAGGAGTTTAGAAATTGTTACCAAATCCAAAGCTCCTAATGTGGTGGCCTTTCCACCAAAATTCCTTGATAGCGATGCATCCAAGTGTATGTCCATCAAGTCCATTGCATCCACTACCAAGGCACCAATCTTCTCACGTTTTGTGAGAGCCCTCACCTACATCAAAAGCAAAATGAGGGTTTTGGTACCCATATTTTCTTGTTGGGTCCACGGGGGTTAGCTTTGTGTTGAGGAACCCAAAATCTTTTATTTTTAACAAAAATATAATGATCTAATCTATCATAACAATATTTTACTAAATGGCCTTTGCGGCCACAATGTGTACATACGTACACCTTAGTATGCTTATGTGTAGGAGTGTGATCATGTTGTGCAACATAAGCAAATGCATGGTTATGATGTGCATGAATGTGTGGAGTTTGTTTCTTTGAAAACATTGACTCCAACTAGAATGATTTAAAGTACAAGAGTTCAAAGTTGAACTCAAACCATCCATTTTATTTTTCAAATTCTTAATCTCATTAGTTGTGGCATGTAAAGCATGGTGAGATATAGAATCATTTTTCTTCTTCTTTTTAGAAACAAATTCTTTTTCCTTTTCAACAAATTTTCTTTTCAAAGTAAGTTTTTTCTTGAAAAACAACTTCCTTCTGTTTTTCCACCAAATCAATTTTATTTTTCAAAGACATATTTCCTTCACATAAATCATTCAATTTTGCAAGCAAGGAAACATTCTCATTTTTCAAATTTTTATTTTCTTTTTCTAAGCATGCCATTTTATTTTCTAATGAATCTTTTTCATTAAGCATGGCATCAAAATTCTTTTTCAAATTATTGTTGTCTTTTTCTAAACATGCAATGTTAGATTAAAAGAGTCTTGTTCTACATGCATGCAAGAAATATTCTTTTTCAAATTTTTATTTTCCTTTTTAATCAGGTCATATTTTTCAAGCAATAGATGACAAAAAGTAGATAGCTCATCATATGACATGTCCTCATCATCGGATTCGGAGTTTACCTCAAGGGGGTTTCCCCTTGGACCATGTAGCACTTGTTGGAGGTGTCGCTTCCAACGTCCGAGTCACTCCCCGCATAGTATAGATCTTTTTCGCCGAGGGAGGTGATGATGTTCCATACTACAAAAGCCGATTCAACATTAGAAACCCTAGATAAATAATCATCATTTAGGGTTGACTTGATAGCATGAAGGGCTTTTGCATTAGCCTCAAAGTACTTGCTATTATTAAAATATGAATCATTAGTAGTAGCAAGATATACATGAATGCCTAAGGCCTTGAGGTACAATGACATCTTAACCTTCCAAATGTTGATGTTAGGATGTCAAAGGTGGGTGGTGACATGAAGTCCATGGTGTGTGTACAAATCTTGTGATTAGCCCAAAAATGAGGATCTTTTACTCTAGGTTGTTAGACCCAAATCAGAGTACCAAGCTCTGATACCAATTGAAATAACACCTAGAGGGGGGTGAATAGGTGTTGGCTAATCTAATGGTCACTTAATGCCGAATGATGCAAATAATACGGAAGCTATGACAAATATGACCAAATAAAACTTCTTTTAATTAAACACTTATGTATAACACAAGAGTGTTGCCGAATTCCCTTTGCAGGGCTCTGGACAAGCTCCTCTAGATTCCCCTTGAATGGGTTGAGGTGCAGCGTTGGCTCTCTTGGTTGAATACAAGTGTTAGCAACAATCCCAAGCAAGTATGACTATATAAGCACAAGGGTATATCAAGCATGTAAATGATAAAGACAATTATTGAATGCAAGATATAAAAGAGACAAAGAGAGAGAGAGATAGAGTAAGCAATCGCAAACACAAAGGTTTGTTTCGAGGTTCGAGCACACTTGCTCTACATCCCCGCCTTCGACACACGAAGGTTTTCCACTATGCAAGATCCCAATGGATCTCTCCTCGGTGCCGCAAACCCTACAATCCTCGGACTCCCAAGTCCCGTACACACGCAAGCCCCAAGCTTGCTTGCCGAGGCCCAACCTCGAAACTCAACCACCAAGAGTTCACAACCGAACTCTAACCACCAACGAGCACACTTGCCCGTCTTCTCAAAGAACAAAGAAAAGATCTTTGGTGATCACAACACTTGATCACCTAAAGAGCACTCTCACTACAACACACCTATAGGATGAATAGACAATGGATAGCTCAAGTGTGGTGTGAGAAAGCAAGGAAAGAAAGCTATAATGAAAAACTCAAAGAATCACTTAAACACTCTTGATAAAATCTTCCTTTAGATTGGAAGTATTTGCACTCAAATTTGTGGAGAAAACTCTTTTAAAAGTATCAGCAAAACTGGCTCAAAGCTCTCCTAAAATCTTAGCCTCAAACAATGACAAGAACCCCCAATTTATAGGCTGCCAGAATATAGCCGTTGGGATCTGTCAGAGCTGCCGGTCGACCGGCCGGTCGACCGGCCAACGGTCATTTTTCCGACCATTGAAGCCTCCGGTCGACCGCCCGGTCGACCCAGAAATCCAGAGAGCAGAACTCTCTGCAGCGGTCGACCGTACGGTCGACCGGACCACTGTGCTGACAACGTGCACAAGGCTGTGCACGTCGGTCGACCGTACAGTCGACCCGACCTAGCTGCGGTCGACCGCCGGTCGACCGATTTGGCCTGTCAGTTAGTCCTCAGACTGCACAGTTAAGGGATTTGGAAAAAGGTCTTTTAACTTAATAAAAATCCCATAAATTCTCAGTAAATCTAAAAAATAGTTTCAATCAAATAAAAACTGTTTTTCTAAAAACATGTTTTTCTAAAACATGTTTTTCCATAACTTCACAAAATACAAAAACAAGATATTTTGAACTTATTAAAGCATAGTGTGTATGGATATGATCCACTACACAATCATAATGAAATATCTATGTTTTTGATCCTAAAGCTCTGAACTTGGTTTTGGTTGAAAGATATGTATGATAGAAATACCAAAACCAAAGTATATATATTTTGTCACAAAGAAAATCTTTTACTAAATAAAAATTCTTTTCTAAACATATAAATAAATTCTTTTATGAAAGCAATTCTATCAAGAGTGTGTGTGTGATATAGACTTGAGCAATCCACCAACTATCTATCCTTTACATTTTTAACTAAACAAAAAAACTAAATCTTATACCTAAACTCAAGTCTTCATCTTCTTGAAGTCTTCACTTGAAGGCTTCTCATCTTCTTGACTTGGTTCAAATGCAATCCACCGAGCTCATCTCTAGATGTGTTCTTGATGCATAGGCTCGTGAATCAACCGGTGCTACCTTCCAACTTGTCTTTAAATCCTTTGTTGAAGCTCCACACCTACTAAGATCTTGATAATGAATCTGTCACTAATTAAACACAAGATCATTAGTAATCATAACTTCATGAGTTGATCATCATCAAAACTAGGGTGATAGGCCTTTGGGCCAACAAGGTTCACTACTAAAATTTTTGATTCATGAATGGGGAAAACTGCAAAATGGTATAAATTGAGAAATGTATTGACTCAAAGAACCCTGGCTTTGTGTTATTTATTTTTCTACACCAAAAGCTTTTGCATAAAATGCGTGTAGCCACGTGATTGTTGCGCTGTTCTATTTTTTGTTTGTTTGCACATTTCAGATTGAGGAATGGGGGTGACTAACATTTTACTATAATATTTTATCCTAATTAGTTGGTTACAATTAATTTTAACGTGCATGGTACGTATCCAGTTTATTTTGAAATAGATACACAAGATCATTGGTTAAATGCCTTAAAATACCTCAAAGTTTCATTAATTTTGCGCTTAAATACCATATTGTTGGGCAGACAATCTCACGTTTTATAGAAAACATTTACTTTTCCCCTCTCTTTCGTGGACAGATGAGTTTCTCTTCTTGCTGTTGGCAAGGTTTTTAACCGGTTTAACTGCCATACCCCGATTGCATCTCTCTGACCTTGACATTGACATTGACGCCCCCTGATCATCCCCATGGATCCATACAACTCTATCTCATCTCTCATACCTTACTGGAACAACATCCTCGAGCTCACACCAAGTAATGCGACACCCATCATCCTCGATCGAACAACTGCCAACTCGATAGCCATCAAATCATCATCTTCAAAATTGCATCAGATCAATCTGTCCAAAGAACACAAATCAAAGAAAGTCTCGCTGTCGCCTGGAACATGGGTGATAAACTTGTGAATGATCTACACCGATCAATTGACAGGATGCAAAGAAGTGGAAAAATTTCACCCGCGTCAGGGTCAGCATCAACATCACCAAGCCCTTGAAAATCGACTAGCTCTACCCCTCCCCAATAATGCCTCAATTAACGCGAAAGAAACGCCTTATAGGTTTTAAGTCCACTATTGTATGCTAAAGAGATTCCGGGCTCAAAGTCTGCCTTTCCATACGCGAAGGAGACTCAAATTCACCTCCAAAAAGTGCTTTGTCATCAATCAAAATTCATCTCTCTAGTAAATACTTCACTTGTTTCTTCATCCACCATAGATCACTTCTTCGGAAGATAGTCTCTACCATCTAATCTCTCTTTCTTGTCATCCACGCTCATCCAAATGCCCCATAGAGTTTATGCAGTGGTGTTTAGGAATACAAGTTTTCGGTTAATTGGTTCACAATCAAAGAGCACCATGTGGGATCGGCATCAAAAACAGGCTTTTCAGTAAATAGATTATCGTTCTCATTTTTTTCTCCATGCGTCATTGAAACCACCATGTTCATCACTTCAGAGTGAATTTGCAAGGGGGTGTCAAAGAATAGTAGTAGAACTTGGCTTATAATATTAGTTGTATTAGGAATTGAGGTTTAATATGCAACTGTAGCGGTTATGTATTCTTGGACATTGTCTTCATCAATAATGCACACAATTTAGTTCCTTCAAGCTGATTTAACAAAAACTATTATCTATAATGCAAGTTGGGAGGAGCTTTCCATTTTAATGTTGGAGTCACTATGTGGAGTCCCAATTTCTCATCAAGGAATTTGCACATTGTCTGCTGAGATTAGTGTCGTTTCCTTGAGTCCCCATGATCATTGTATTCTTGTCTTGTATGCAATGGAAAAGAGAAGACAAGAGGCTAAAAGAATAATCAATCAAGATTTGGTAGGTGGAAGATTAAGGTCCAAAGTTTAGAATTCAAATTAAAAGAACAAGAGAACTTTGTTAGCCCAAAGTTAATAAGGTTTTGTAGACCAATGAATTACCCTTTATGGCATATAATATCAACATTTGATTTTCTTGGATAGAATACCAACAATATGAGCATGATTTAAAGATGGATTTTAAAGTTGAGTGGGGTCAGTTGGGGTAAAGTGCTCATAGAACTTATAATGATAACGAGGAGAAAGAGAGAAACCCGAGTTGAAAAGAGAGGAAAGGCTAAAGGTGAAGGAGAAAAGAACACACTTGAGATCTAGCTTTAAGGATTCAAGAGGAAGGAAAGAGACACACTGTGAACAAAGCTTATAATAAAACTCTTTATTACCCTACATGTACGTGTACGCTCGGTTTGCTGCTTGAATCACGTAAAGTCTCTCCTCTCCTTCCTCTACCGTTTGTTATTATTCACTGCATGATCGCAGTTTCTCGAAGAAAATTATTTTTGCTCAACAAGAATCAATCCCACCGTTTGTTATTTTCTCGAAGAAAATTATTTCTGCAAGGATCTAGGTTTCAAAGCCATTCTTTCCTGATAGCAACCACATCTTACAAGAACATAATCTTCCTGGATATCAGTAATATGTCGGCTTCGCATTCCCATGTATATATAATACTCTTCAGATCATTCTTTATAATTGGAATTACACAACTTTGCAAACTAACTCCTATTTCTGTGAAATATCTGAGAAAACTGTAACTTATAACTATCAATACTTGTAACACAGCTGAAATTAATTTGTTGCATGTTTTGCATAAAATTTGTTCAAAGAGCCCTTAATTGTGTTAGATTAAACTAAATACATAGGGAAGCAGAATAAAATTGCTGCAACGAAATATATCCGCAAAATGGAAAACAAAAAGAATCACAATACACAGAAACACAGTGAGTTTATGTCCATGGGCATGATGATTCCACTGAACAGAAAATAGAAGATGTTGTATAGGTTGTGACTTTTGAGGACTCGTTGCTCTTAAGACATAACCCAAAATCCCCGTTTAAATATTATAGTGGCTTCCGAGGATCCTGAGGCTTTAGGTATAACATGACAGTCATGCACACTTAGCAAAATACTCCAGATACTGACAGTGTACAAGATATAGGTCATGCACATTATAATATAAGAACATCGGTCAATTGGGGTTTGGGGAACTGAGTAGACAATGAATACCTATAACTGGAAATATGGACTAAAACAAACAATTTTGTGAGATAAGAGTCAAGACTCTGTTGGGATTTGGGTCGAACAAGTAGTCCCACATTGGTCAGATGTGGGGATGGTCTTGGGCGTATAAGGATTTGGGCAAGTCCACCTAGAAAGCTAGTCTTTTGGAATGGTGGCCCCAAGTCCTTCAATTGGTATCAGAGCATCCCACGTTCGTCGTGGGATTGTGTGTCGATTCTAAAAGCATTGGTTGTTGTTTAGCGGAGATCGTGCATCGATCTCGGAGCAGCTTTGGACTGTTTTTGGAGATCAATCAGATTCGGTGGAGTGGATCATTTTAGAAACTCTTTTAGGGTTTCACTTTGAGGTAAAGATCCTATTTTTATCTAGTTTTTTGATCTAACTCCATTTGCTTTCGCATTGCTTTGAGGAACCATTGAGAAGATGGCCGAAGATACATTTACGATGAAATCTATGAACCATATTGTCACGCCCCGCTTTCCAAAATATGCGAAAACGTAGTCGCGACAAGATTTGATGACGTATGTACGCGAGAAAAATATCCCACGCACATACGCTAAGCCTAATGTAACCTTAAGAAGCTATAAAATCTACTATAATAAATAAATATCACTGCAATATGACATATAAATACTAATACAATGATAGCAGATGAATAAAGGAAAAAATGGCAACTGGATGAACCTTTGCTTCTTACTGCTAGCGCCTCTGCCGACGAGCTTGACTGAGAGGGTTGTCTCTCCTTTTTCCTCGTCTCATAACTTGCCAGTGCAGATGACACCTCATGATAGTCCAGAGCCTGTTTACCATTGATAAAGGTTAGAGTGAATGTCTCATACTCCTCCGCCGGGAGTGAGTTCAAGAGGATTATCGCCTTGTCTTCCTCATCTACCTTGACATCCACGTTCACCAAATCTGTAAGAAGCTTCGTGTATCGGTTGATATGTTCATTTATGGAGCTCCCCTTCTTCATCTGAAACCCATACAGCTTGCTTTTCAGCTGCAACCGTGATTCCACACTCTTGGTCAGATATGTCTTTTTCAGGACCTCCCACAAATGCTTTGCCGATGTCTCGTGTAACGCAAGATATTTAATGTCTTGTGTTAAACACGAGCGAATCAACCCACACGCTGACCTGTTCATCTTTTCCCACTCTTCATCAGTGGTCTTGCTTCGCTTCTTCTCCAGAAGGAGAGTATCCTCGAGGTTCGATGCATTTAGGGCATCCATAACCTCACATCTCCACATCCCGAAATTATTTGTGCCGTTAAACTTCACCACGTCTATCCTCGGATGAGGATCCATGGTCCTAACTGAAGTACTTTCTTCTGCCATTTAGATTACTTGATCCTCTATCTATGCGAAAAAAACAACTGGAAATAGATCACAACTTCGATAAAAATCGGATTTTTACCTTCTTCCCGAAACCCTACATTGAGTTTCTCACCGGATCTACTCCACAAACGATTCCTTGAGCACTTCTTGCGTCCTTCTGAGATCGACACACGATCCCACGAACATGACTACCTCTGATCTGAGATCAACACACGATCTCCACCGAATCAGATCCAAAGCCCTCCGAATCTCCAGAAAATCCCAAGCGAAACCTGGGAGCTCTGATACCACTTGTTGTGTAACGACAACAACCAGAAGAGGAATCCCTGAATCTCCCAAGCACGAAGAACAAATTCTCAAAACAGCACAAATACCAAAACCAAAGAAAGAAAACGAAAAACAACGATTAACGAGGTTCGGCCGTGATGCCTACGTCCTCGGGGCAATGAAAGAGAGATTCTATTGATTTAGAAAATCAATTACAATGGATGCAGCACTTCTAAGTATCAAGAGAGCTGCTACTTTCCTTGGTGCAACAAAATCCTAGAAATCTCGTTTAAATACAACAGATTTCTAAATCAGCAATCGCAGCCCGCAACCCGACTGTCGGTCGACCGGGCGGTCGACCGACCCCATACCCCGGTCGACCGGGCCGGCCGACCGTTCCCAACCGAGAGTTGGGTCACTTTAGTCGGTCGACCGGGCGATCGACCGAGCTCCTCCTGCGGTCGACCGGGCGGTCGACCGCTCATGCCTTTGTGCATGTTGTGCATGTCGGTCGACCGGACCGGTCGACCGAGCTCCTGCTACTGCGGGCGGTCGACCGGCCGGTCGACCGAACTCCTGCTGCTGCTGTTGTTAACCTGTTTTGCTGCTGTCCTTCCTTCGTCTTTTGTCGATGACTTCCTCGACGATCCCTCGACGATCCTTGTCGACTTCCTCGACAATATCTTCTCTCTTTCCAACACTTGGCTTATCATATTAATTGTATTAGGAATAGGGGTTTAATATGCAACTGTAGCGGTTATGTATTCTTGGACATTGTCTTCATCAATAATGCACACAATTTTGTTCCTTCAAGCTGATTTAACAAAAACTATTATCTATAATGCAAGTGGGAGGAGCTTTGCATTTTAATGTTGGAGTCACTATGTGGAGTCCCAATTTCTCATCAAGGAATTTGCACATTGTCTGCTGAGATTAGTGTCGTTTCCTTGAGTCCCATGATCATTGTATTCTTGTCTTGTATGCAATGGAAAAGAGAAGACAAGAGGCTAAAAGAATAATCAATCACAAGATTTGGTAGGTCGAAGATTAAGGTCCAAAGTTTAGAATTCAAATTAAAAGAACAAGAGAACTTTGTTAGCCCAAAGTTTATGAGGTTTTGTAGACCAATGAATTACCCCTTTATGGGATATAGTATCAACATTTGGTTTTCTTGGACAGAATACCAGCAATATGAGCATGACTTAAAGATGGATTTTAAAGTTGAGTGGGGTCGGTTGAGGGTAAAGTGCTCATAGAACTTATAATGATAACGAGAAGAAAGAGAGAAAACCCGAGTTGAAAAGAGAGGAAAGGCTAAGGTGAAGGAGAAAAGAACACCCTTGAGATCTAGCTTTAAGGATTCAAGAGGAAGGAAAGAGACAAACTGTGAACAAAGCTTATAATAAAACTCTTTATTACCCTACATGTACGTGTACGCTCGGTTTGCTGCTTGAATCACGTAAAGTCTCTCCTCTCCTTCCTCTACCGTTTGTTATTATTCACTGCATGATCGCAGTTTCTCGAAGAAAATTATTTTTGCTCAACAAGAATCAATCCTACAGTTTGTTATTTTCTCGAAGAAAATTATTTCTGCAAGGATCTAGGTTTCAAAGCCATTCTTTCCTGATAGCAACCACATCTTACAAGAACATAATCTTCCTGGATATCAGTAATATGTCGGCTTCGCATTCCCATGTATATATAATACTCTTCAGATCATTCTTTATAATTGGAATTACACAACTTTGCAAACTAACTCCTAATTCTGTGAAATATCTGAGAAAACTGTAACTTATAACTATCAATACTTGTAACACAGGAGGCTGAAATTAATTTGTTGCATGTTTTCATAAATTTTGTTCAAAGAGACCTTAATTGTGTTAGATTAAACTAAATACAGCGGGAAGCAGAATAAAATTGCTGCAACGAAATATATCTGCAAAATGGAAAACAAAAAAGAATCACAATACACAGAAACACAGTGAGTTTATGTCCATGGGCATGATGATTCCACTAAACAGAAAATAGAAGATGTCGTATAGGTTGTGACTTTTGACAACTCGTTGCTTTTAAGACATAACCAAAATCCCCGTTTAAATATTATAATGGCTTCTGAGGATCCTGAGGCTTTAGCTATATAACATGACAGTCATGCACACTTAGCAAAATACTCCAGATACTGAACAGTGTACAAGATATAGGTCATGGACATTATAATATAAAAACATCGGTCAATTGGGGTTTGGGGAACTGAGTAAACAATGAATACCTATAACTGTAAATATGGATTAACACAAACAATTTTGTGAGGTAAGAGTCAAGACTCTGTTGGGATTTGGCTCGAACAAGTAGTCCCACATCGGTCAGATGTGGGGATGGTCTTGGGCATATAAGGATTTGGGCAAGTCCACCTAGAAGGCTAGTCTTTTGGAATGGTGCCCCCAAGTCCTTCAATTGGTATCAGAGCATCCCACATTCGTCGTGGGATTGTGTGTCGATTCCAAAAGCATTGGTTGGGGACGGTTTTGAAAACACCTAGAGGGGGCGTGAATAGGTATTAATGCTAATATAATGATCTTTTTAAACAACTAAGTATAAATGATGCAAGCGGTCACTCAAAATAAGAAATTGAAGTCGAATTCCCGGTGAAGGGCTCTAGAACTTCTCCTCTTTGATTCCTCTAGATTATGAGTTGAGGCGCGTAATTGCTTTCTTGTTGAAATGAGTAAAGACCGAAAATGCAAGTAAATGAAATGAGTGCAATAATGAAGTGCAGGCAAGTGGTATCACAAGATAGAAATGTAAAGCAATAAAAAGCAATAAGAAAACCAATCGCAAACACAAGTTATTTGTTTCGAGGTTCGAGCCACTGCTCTACGTCCCCGCCTTCACGACTATGAAGGATTTCCACTAAATCCACAAAGGGAATTTTCACGCCGGAACCTTTACACCCAAGGGGATTATAATTGGTCTACACAAGACCAGAGTACCCAACTCCAACCAATCCAACCTCTACACAAGAGGGATCTCAACACAAGGAATACAAGTCACTTGGTGATCAAAAGACCACAAACTCTCTCTTATAACTTCTTATAGAGTGGAGATGATTTTTGGCTCAAGAAGTGAAGTGAGAAAAATTTCAGTTGTAAAGAAGTAAAAGGAACTTGTAAACCAACTGAAAACTTTTACAAATGAAAGAACTTTAAAAAGCAATGCAAGTAAACTTTCTTCTCTTTCGAAAAACTTGAAACAATTAGAAATTTTTCTTATATTGAAACAAATGACCAATGACCTCTATTTATAGGGAGAGAATTCATATCATCCATAATGAATACTAGGTCAATAGGGTAGAGTTTAGCCACTAGGAATTCAGAAGTAGTATAGGATTATAAAAAACAAACCAGAATTCAAGAAAGAGCCGTTGGGCTTTTTGATGGCTGCCGGTCGACCGGGCCGGTCGACCGGCAGGCCACATGGCAAAAGAGCCGTTGGCTTCGGTCGACTGGCCGGTCGACCGCAGGCTAAACAAAAGAAATTTTTGAACTGCCGGTCGACCGACAAAACCCGAGACTAAAGGTCTTGCAGTCGGTCGACCGGTCGGTCGACCGCAAGGTCTGTCAGTCGATCGGCCCAGTCGACCGGCAGACGTGAACAGACGTTCAAGCCCAAAGCCACAAGGCCCGGTCGACTGGACGGTAGACCGATCTAGCCTGAAATAGATCCGTTGACCGCCCGGTCAACCGCCCAGTCGACCGTAAGGCCTGAAACAGAATACAAATAAAGAAATTTTGAACTTTGAATAATTTTTGAAATATTTTTAAATGGTTTGAAGTTTAAGTAGCATGCTATAAGGGATGAAATACATGTATTAAACTAGATGTAAAAATATGAAATATTTTGAGACATGTATATCAATCAAACATGCACCAACACCAACAAAACCAAAAACTTGTATTTTGAAGAGTGTATTGATGTGTGTTTTCTTGAGCACAACTATCATATCCTTACTCTTTAACATACTAATTCTTACAAAGGTTCTAAGTGACTATAAGATCTTCAATTTTGGGCTTCTTCATATGCATTATTGAATAACTTGAATCCTTGATCCCGAATTGAGTCAACTTGAGTCAAAATCACCTTCCTTTAGAGAAGAAAACATCTTGAATACAAGAACCCTGAAGCAAACTTAAACACTAAAATATGATTAGTATAAATAACTATATATGTTTTGTAATCATCAAAACTCTAAAACCGGGTGATTGTAACTTTGGGCCAACAATCTCGCCCTTTTTGATGATGACAAAACATATAAGTTATTTAACAAAAAAAATGGGAAAAGGAGCTTGGAGGCTCCCCCTCAAATCATGCTATATATATGAATGGCTATATGCATGAATGAATTGTATGAGAAAGAAAATATCAAGAAAAATAATAACTCAAAAACAATAAACTCAAAAATTATAAACTAACTTTTCTCCCCTTTTTGTCATGCATCAAAAAGGGTAAAAAAATAAACATTGTTTAAAAAAAATTTCATGAATCCATAACATAAACAATCAATTCACCACAAATGAAAGAAAATCTATTATAGTCTAGTGGCTTTGTAAAATATCGGCAAGTTGAAAATCGGTAGAAACATAATCAATATCAATATCACCTTTCTCATAATGATCTCTAAGAAAGTGATATCAAATGTCAATGTGCTTAGTCTTACTATGTTGATTTGCATTTTTAGTCATATGAAAAGTACTAGTATTATCACAAAATATTTTAATATGGTCATAATGCAAATCATAGTCAAGGAGAGTATGTTTCATCCAAAGGACTTGTGCACAACAAGCCCCCGCCGCAACATACTCCGCCTCGGCGGTTGAGAGTAGTGTTCTAAAAAAAGGTTTAAGCGGCCGATTAATCATTCGCTTAAATGTTTTCAGCCTGAAACCGAACAAAACTTGAAGAAAATGGTCGGATTACTCGGCCATGCGATTAATTTGCTTAAGCGGTGATTAATTGGTGATTAATTAGCGTCCGTTTAAATGTTATTCAATCGTTTTCTAAATGGATTTGAATTTTGAACCTATTAAGCTAACTGAACTTAAACCTGATCCAATAATTGAGGATGCAAATTGTCACGTGTTGGAGAATTAGGGCTCGCGAGCCCTAAATTTATCTGCACCTTGATCCTCCTGCGACGATGACGGAACTCCTGAATCTCACGAAGAAGCTCTCGATGCTCACGGCGATGAGACGATGAAGCTCGCAAAGCCCTAATTTTATCTTCATCTCCCGAAGCTCGTAGCAGCGACGATCCTCCTGGGGAATTAGGGCTCCCGAAGCTGACAATGAAAAAGTTCACAAAGCGCTGATCCTCCTGTGGTGAACTTCCCCTTCAACGATGACCTCCCCTTGTAGTTGATCCTCTCACCGCAACCTTCTTCTTTGTCAACAAAGACCTCCCCCTGCGATCAACTCTCTGGTCAGCAGCAAAGCGTCAACAACGACCTACCTCTGCTCAGCTCTCTCCCCTCCCTTCGCGTGTACATATTTTGCCTAAGTTCTTACTAATGGTCTTTATTTCTTTTAATAGGCTGAGGAGTGCCTCAAGCTTGAGAAGGATAGAGTTGCACATTACTTGCAGTTGTTTTCTAGCAGTGAATCAAAATTGTTGAAAGTATGTTGCTTTTTAAAAGAAATCATATATTTGTTCATTTAAAAAGTATTTTTTAATTATAGTTGTTGGATGTGGAGGTACATTGATGTACTTTGAACTGAATGACATTATTACTTTTTAAATTCATTTTAGTACTAGCAATTTAATTTTTCAAGTTATATTTGTTATATCTTTTATTTTTTTTGGGGTAAAACGTGTAATCATTTAATCACCGTTTAAACCGTTTAAGCATTATGCGCTCCCGGACCGCACGCATACTGAAATCGTTTTTTAGAATATTGGTTGAGAGGGCTACCGAATTTTATTTCTGGAAGACCATGAAACAAGACAATTACCGAGAAATTGACATGTTCCACTTGTACTCTTCCTATCCACTCTACAACCCGGATGGTCGGCATCCGAAAAACTTGTTATGGAAAATTGTCCGGTTTTCGAATATCACAAACCCAGTTCAATTGTGCCCTTAAGATATCTAATAATACGTTTTACCGCAATCAATGGGACTCTTTAGGACACGATTGAAATCGAGCACAAAAATACACAAAACATAATATCCGCCTACTAGCCGTTAAATATAACAAACAACAAATCATTCTATGATAGAGTTTAATGTCTACATTTATACCTTGTTCATCCTTGTCAAGCTTGTGGTGGTAGCCATGGGAGTTTTTATTGTCTTAGCCCCTTCAAGCCCAAATTTCTTGATAAGTTCCTTCGTGTACTTAGCTTGATTGATGAAAATCCCATCCTTCCTTTGCTTGATTTGGAGACCAAGGAAGTAGTTAAGCTCGCCCATCATAGTAGACATCTCAAATTCCTCCTTCATGCATGATTCAAAAGCTTTGTAAAGATTTTCATTAGTAGAACCAAATATGATATCATCAACATATATTTGAACTATAAGTATATCATTTTCAATATGTTTAGTAAATAAAGTAGTATCTATTTTTCCATTAGTAAAACCATTTGAAATAAGAAATGAAGAAAGTCTTCCATACCAAGCCCTAGGGGCTTATTTTAAACCATTAAGACCTTTGTCTAGTTTGAAAATAAATTCCGGATGTGTAGGATCAACAAACCCGGGGGTTGTTCAATATACACTTCCTCTTCAATAAATCCATTTAAGAAAACACTTTTTACATCCATTTGAAAAAGTTTAAAATCTTTATATGAAGCAAATGCAAGTGTCATCCGTATGGCTTCAAGCCGTGCTACGGGTGCAAAAGTTTCCTCAAAATCGATACCTTCGACATGAGTGTAACGTTGGGCCACTATCCTAGCTTTATTCCTAACAACATTGCCTGACTCATCCAACTTGTTCCTAAAGATTCATTTAGTACCAATTGTTGATCTATCATGGGGCCTAGGAACAAGATACCAAACTTGGTTGCGCTCGAATTGATTGAGCTCCTCTTGCATGGCAAGCAACCAATATGAGTCGCCCTCGGCTTCGAGGATGTTCTTTGGTTCAAAATGAGAAATAAATGCATAGTGCCCACAAAGATCATGAAGTTTAGAACAAGTAGTTACCCCTTTGATACTTCACCTATAATAAGATCCTTGGGATGATGTAGAGTGAATCTCCAATCTTTTGGAAGTGGTTGTGTTGTCTCCACTTCAACTTCTTGAACTTCATTTCCTCATCAACCTTTGGCTTGTCTTCAAGAGTAGGTGAGTCCTTCAAAGTAATCCTCTCCATGTCTTCATTTAGGGAATCTATTTCTACAACATTCTCAACAAACACATTAGATTCTTTCAATAGTCAAAGATGATTTATTGATGACTCTATAAGCTTTACTAGTGTTGTAGTAACCAACAAAAATTGCTTCATATGATTTTGCATCAAATTTACCAAAATTATCTTTAGTATTTAAAACAAAACATTTACAATCAAAAACTTTAAAGTATGAAACATTTGATTTTCTTGAATAATAAATCTCAAAGGAAGTTTTAGAAGTGTTTTTTGCATAAGAAAACCCTATTTGATATGTAGTAAGAAGTGTTTATGGCCTCGGCCATAGGTATTGAGGGAGACCGTACTCATTTATCATTGTCCTAGCCATCTCTTGTAATGTACAATTTTTTCTCTCAACGACTCCATTTTGTTGTGGAGTTCTAGGACAAGATAGTTCATGCTTAATTCCATGTTCTCATTAAAAAGTGGTAAAGGGTTGGTTATTGAATTCACCACCTCTATCACTTCTTATTCTTAAAATAGAAAAATCTTTTTCCTTTTCAACTCTTTTCTTAAAAGCTTGAAAATGTGAAAAAGGCTTGATTTTTATGTTCTAAAAAGAAAACCCAAGTAAAACGAGAAAAATCATCAACTAAAACGAAAGCAAAACGATTCCCACTTATACTTTTGATTTTTGTAGGACCAAACAAATCCATATGCATCAACTGTTTTCCATTGATTTGCAAAGGGGAAAACTTACAATAAAAAGGGTTGAGGAGCTAAATTACAAGTATTCTTAAAAAGATTACAAGTAGATCTCCTCAGAGATTCTGGAGAAGTGTGCCGATAGGAGTCTGGTCAGCGCGCGACCACTTTGTCCCTTTGACGATGCGAGCGATGAGATTCCCTTCTCGCCTGGTTCGGGGAATCAGAGAACAGAAGGTTGGTAGAACCCTCTTGCTACTTCTCAAAAACGCCTTCAATTAGGAATTCCTTCTCGCCTGGTTCTGGAGATTCCTTGAGAAGAAGGTATTAGGGTATCAGCACCCTGATTAGAGAAGTGATTCTCTAAAAGTCTCTGAATTCAAGAGAATAGATCTCTGTTTGTGCACGGTGCGTCCTCTCGAGAAGTCTGCCGTCTCTCTAGAGCCTGTGCGTGGTCTCTACTTCTGGAGGTCGTCCCTTTCTTTGTGCCCCTGGTGGGCTATTTATAGGGAGAGCAGGGGTATAATTGTCCCTTGAAAATATGAAAATAGATTGAATCAAGTCTGTTTAAATCTGGAAAGTAGCCTTGCTGCGAGGCTAGGATCAGCTTCTGCGAAGCTAGAAATGGCAGGTCGGTTGATCTCTTGATCTGTTTTGATCCTTTTCATATCGTTAGAGGATTTCCCCTGATCTTCTTACTCATTTTAGGAGAGTCAAGAGATTGTGGCAATCAACTGCCAAATTTGATCTCAGATTTGATCTCAATCCTGATTAGATTTGATCTCATCTGGAGATTTGATTGGTCAAAGGTTGACCATAGCAGACCCGCAGTGGCGCGGCCCGCTTCGAACTTACAGCAGAGCTGGAAGGACCATATGGCGAAGTCAGAAGACAGCTCTTCAGCGGAGCTAGATGTCGTCTGTGGCGAAACTACCGCATACCCTTTCTGCGCAGTTGCGTGTGGCTTTAGGCGGAGCTAACTCTCTCTGTGGAGTTGCGCTTCAGCAGTTCAAGCGAAGCTATGAGTTAACTTCCTGGCGGAGCTGTGAATGGCTTCAAGGCGAAGTTGGATGATCTTAGCCTCTCAGGCGAGGCTATCCCTTTGGGCTTATGTGATGCTAAGTGCTAGCATCTTTAGACCTGCTGAGGTCTGTTTAGATACAATTCGGGCTCACTGTCTGCTTGCTGAATCAGTGAAGTGCAAGTTGCTTCCTTGTCCCTCGGAGATGGGTGAAAACTGGTCATCAGCTTGTCTGTCACTTGTCTTTTGTAAATGTCAACAAGTTTAGACATTGTTCAGGCCAGTAAGAATCTTGTCTTTTTTAAGTGTCAACAAGACCCCCTTCAAAGTTTTCGAAAGTCTGCAATGGCTCAGACTTCGAAATACTTTGAACTTTTGATAGGTGGTATGTAAAGTACGAACGTCGCCATGGTGGTTGAGTTCAGCTTCGCTTTTAATCCTGCTTTGGGATAAGTTTGCCGAAGAATCATGTAGATTCGCGTCTGGGTAGCTTCGCGTCTGGGCTTCCCGGAATAAGTTCGCTCTGGAGCATCTGTTGCTTTCCCGAGGCCAACTGCTGTGGGCCGGTTACGAGAAAGATTACTCCTTCTCTCGCATTGATCGAGGGAGATATTCTTCCCTTGTGCATTTCCGAGGGAGGATATTCCCTTTTTCAAGGCGCCATCAATGCCTTTATGAGGGAGACGCTTCTCCTTTTGCACGGTTCCAAGGGAAACCGTTCCTTTTCTCAAGGCATAATAAATGCCTTAAATGCACTCGTGCTTCCACGCTTGAAGCGGCAACGCTCAGGCCATGAGGCCTATAAATAGGACACTTGAGGTCCTCTGAAGAGAAGTAATCCGCTCTTCTTCTCTTCTCTTGGTTGAGAGAGATACTCAGATCTCTAAATTAGTGGGGATGCCCACTCTGGTTATTACCCGGCAAGGACCGGTAAGTCTTGATCATTCAGAGACTTCACCAAGGAACTTTTAGGGAGTTCATCTCCCTTAGTTTAGCTTTAGCTTTAATCAGCTACTTTAGGGATTAATTTCCCTTGCTCTCCATTTAACTGATCTGCAGAGAAGGATTTAAGCATAGCTTCCCAGCGAAGTTATCATTTTGACTTGATCAAAGAAAGATCACTACATGCGTGTTAAGTCCGCTACACAGGCAAAACTCGGGACTTAGTCTCTTCAAAGTTGAGCCAGTCTTGTCATATAGGTGGGGTTAAGACTGCGTCTCTCAGGATCAGTCTGACTTAGCCATATAGGCGAGGTTAGGACTTGGCATTTGCTGAGCCAGCCCATCATCACTGTGCAAGCAAGGCTATCCTTTGCTTAATTGAAACCAATGCTTAACTGAATCGGATATAAATAGCCTCGCCCCAAAGAATTTGACTTAGCGCTTTTGCAGCTTCTCCTGTGTTTAACTGCTAACTTGTTCCAGTTTGCATTGCAGTGAGTTATGTTCGCCAATTTTGTGACTTGATGAAAGAAACCAGGAAATTTCCTCTTGCTTTCCAGTTGAGACTTTTACCCTTAAGCAGGAGGAACAAATTGGGGCAGCCGCTGTGCGTCCCAGCGGAGGTTGGCAGTCGCTTATCCGAGATGATCCACTTCGAGGCGAGGCTGGTAGCCGCTTATCCGAGATGATCCACTTCGGGAAAGCGGACGTCACCTGTAAGGTCGTGTATCTTCCCATTGCCAATTTTCATCAAAGAAGATCTAACCTGCTGGTGGCGATCAGTCCTTTGTCAGTTTTAATCAGAGAAGGTTCGGCTTCCTGGTGGCACAATCTGTCTCGGTGGCACAATCTGTCCTGGTGGCACAATCTGTTCTGGTGGCACCTTCTATCATTATGTGAAGGATTACGGCCTTGTGCAGGAGGAAGGCCTTTCGTGTCCAGTTGGTTTGGCTTGAAAGTAGATATGACCACTTGTATGCCTCTTGAGCAAATGATTCTGTTGTATGAAACACAACCTTGATGTAGTATCAATGTATCTTTCCTTTTAAATCAATGAAAGTTCATTTTCTGCTCATCTGATTTTTGCTTTGCCTTCATTTTGAACTTGGCTAGCGGAGCTAAACTCCATGCGGGGTTAAAGCTAGAATTCCATCTGAAACAGGAATGAGCTCCGGCGAAGCTAGCATATCTGCGAGTTCGGCCTATGCCTTCAGCGGAGCTAAGGCAATCCTGTTGGCGAAGTCATTGATGTATTGTGCGAAGTCCGCATTTTAACTCGTGGCGAAGTTAGCCCTTAGTGGGGCTGAATCAGCGCTTCTCGGGAAGGCACTTTAGGCGCCGTTTCATATTAATTTGAAACGACAGCCTGTACTCTTTTCGAGGGGTCGTTTCAGGCGATCATCGGCGTATAAAAGCCCGGTCGGGCTGAGGGAGAAAGTCATCATTTCTCTTTGAATTTTCCAGAGCACTTGACTCTTCTTCTTCTTTCTTCTTCATTGAAGAGTTTAAGAACTTCCACAGTTCTTTAATGGCACCCAACAGACGAGCGGGAAAAGAAGTGGCAACTTCTGCAGCGGAGGGTCCTCCTCCTCCTCCGGTCATCGAACGATCAATCGCCGGTAGGGAACTTTCCCTTTCGATTAGAGACTGTCGTCTCTCTTTTAAAGCCGATATCTGGCTGTCTTTGAATGAACCAAAAAATGATCAATTATGATCTGATGCTCTTAGGGAATTTGGTTCCCTAAATTTCCTCTTTGATTTCTTGATTGGGAATCCAAGAACTGAAGATTCTTCTTTGGGCTTCCAGGCGAAATTATCCTCAGGCGGTTCATATCCTGTTGAATGACAGGATGCGAAGCTGTCCTTTGAAATTTGACAGAAAAGGACCGTAATATCCTTCTGACAAAGTTAATCCTCAGGGCTGTATCGCATTCCGTTTAAGCTTCTGAAGCGAAGCTACACTTGGATATTTCCTTGTATCTGGCTTTTGCTGTGAAGTTCGGAATTAACTGCAATTGCGAGGCTAAGCTTCGGGGCGAAGCTATCGTCATGCTAGCTTCGCTCGGAGAGCGAAGCTATGCCTTAGCGGAAATTGTGTTTTTGTTTAGGCCTTCGCTTGGCTGATGAACTGATCATAGTTTCTCTTTGTTCCTGCAGTGCACTACACTCCTGGTCCTTTGAACAATCTATTTGGGATGACCAGGGGATTGGACGGCAATATCAGCCTGCAATTCCAAGGGCAGGCTTCTCTGTTTAGTGAGCGGAGCTCTCTCGTTTGAGATACGCTTATTTATGGTGGGGAGCAACGCATCACGAGGAGCATTCTGACTACGCCTCCCCTTGAAGATTTTGACCGTCGAACCTATAGGAAGCCCGACTTCATGTTCGGGGATGCCGCGCCAGACCCTGATCGCCAGCTATTGGCCGGGGAGGGGCAATGGATTTTCCAGTTGGATGGCGAGAAATTCTATCTTCCGTCTAACAAGCGGCATTTTTCTTTGTCTTCCTTCCAATGCGTAACGCAGGCTCGGAAGATGTCGTGGGAAGTGAGCCGGAGTACCGACTCCGTCCATGTAGAAAAATTGATGCTTCAGTCCCCTGGTTATGCAAGAGCGGGGCCTCCTCATTGCATAATGAGACTACATCCTGGGAATGTATCCCGAGAGATCCCAGTGGGAGAAAATCCTGCAGTGGCGCTGACCTTTGGCAACAAATTCTTCAAAGTTAATGGGAACTACCCAGCCACTGACTTCAGAACTCCAGGCTGACCCTCCGAAGGCATGGTGGAGGGATTCAACTGTATACATCATCGCTCATTTCGAGGAGGATCTGGAGAGGCTAAACCTTCATGAGGCCGTCAGGGCGACTTACTACAGCATTAAGATGAACGTGGCGTGCTTCTACGCCATCTTTAAATTGTACTGCCCGGCTTCAGGGACCTTCTTCACCCCCTGTTGGCGAACTGGGTATGACTCTGCATGAGATGTGGGAAGTCTCTGCTCTGCCTTTGGGATCTATCCCGTATGAAGAATACTTCACGTACGAGGCGGAATTGGCACTTCTGGAGAAGCAGGAGTCTGCCTTGTTCGAAACTTACGGGAGTTAATGTGCCATTTGTACATTTGCTTCAGCATGCACGGAAATAGTAAGGGAACTTCTTGTAGCCTAAAGACTTGGGGAGATTATTTGTTCCCAGATATGGAGAACACTCCTGAAGTGGCTCACTGTGGGTCACTGTCGAATACATCTTTAGCCGGATGCAAAAGCATTCCCAAGGGATCTAGTTGTGGAAGAAGACGACGGTCCCTATGGAAAGGCGATGTTCTTCGAAGTTTTCATTACCAGGCTTGTCGGCCGATGTCCCGGAAGGCACTGCTGGCAGGTTTCTTGACGGTCTGGCTAAGAGGTGTGCAATACCGTCTTCGTCGGGTGACGTCATTCATCCGAACGTCCTGCTGCCTGCTGTTTGTTTAGTCCATGGTCATTCTCTGGGACTTCTTCCGGCCATGGTGTGCTGTATCCAGAGAGGCCTTCACGCATTGACGGAAGGTTTCTGCAGACCGCCAGTGATGAAGCGTGGAAAGGGGGCCACTTTACCCCGCGACGGACCTAACCCCAGAGTAGGTCTGCCATATGCTTATTTGATGGCGTGGTTCGCCCTGCACTGTCCCTCGTTGATTGAAGCTGGAGAGGACCCTCCCAAAGGTGTTCGAATGGCGCTCCTCCGCCGATTCGAAGGATGTTCCTGGCAAAAGACTTACATGGCTGAGGCCCGTAAATTGGTGCGTCGCTATGACGTCTATAGTCTTTTTCGCTGTTTTTCCAGTATTCGGGATGCAGGCTATGACGAGGAGTTCAAGGATGCGGGGGAAGGGCAGTCATCCCTGAGCCGGGGAATTTTTGAATGGCTAGTCAGCATCCGGCCCTCACATTTATTTTACCGAAGCGGGGATACCTGCTACTTGGAGCCTTATGTTTCAAGTCGGTTTGCTCAACAGTTTGGATATGACCAACTGTATGTGGGCAACCCAAATCTCAATCTGGCTTTCATGGGGAGCCTTATTGATGGAGCCCGTGCTTGGCGATTTTTCATTGCGGGCTGTACCGAAGCGCGGCTGCGTATGCCGTTAAGGACACCTAACCTTCTAATGACCCTGAGCTTCTGCCAGTGGTATGCGACTTCCAACTCCACGCCCCTTGGATTCAATGCTAACAGTTCTGGTGTGAAGTTAATTTCTCAGCGGCTAAAGCGGAAGGTCTCTGAGAGAAGGGAAGGTAATAGGGTTCGCGTCCCGGACATAGAAGAATTCGTTACTGTTGATGACAGCGAAGCTTCGGATGCGGAAAGTCCTCGCTTCGAAGCGGAGACAGGTGCCGAGACTCTTGCAGCTGTTTCCGGCGTGATGGGGACAGCTCCTCCAAGACATGTAGAAGAAGCAGAGGAGGAGGATCCTGACGTTCCTCTTAAGCGCAAACGGACAGGTGGATCTCGTAGGAAGCAGTTGGTGAAAAAGCCCCGTCGCCAAGCTCCTACGGTTGTTGTAGAGGGCGAACCATCTGTGGCAGTTCCTCCTCTTGCCCCAGTAGTAGTTGAACCGATAGTTGCTGAACCGGCGACTGGCGAAGTCGCTCCGAACCTGGGTAGATCAACTCCGTCCTCGTAATATACCTTATATGTGTTTTAGGCAGCTCATCATTCGTTTTGTGGTGCAGGAACTGAGGCAGCGACAAGCCCGAGAGCTGAGGCCGTTGGAGAACAAGGAGAACATTATGATCCCCTGTTCACTGTTTGCGCCGGAAAAGAAAGAGGGAATTGTTGTAAAGATTTCTTTGAATCAGATGAAAAGATTACAACAAGACTTTTCCTTCCAGTTACAAGGGAGGGAGGATGTTGAAGCTTGAATCCCCCTTTGTTTAATGCTGGGTTCTTCGTGTGGCGGTGGAGAGTGAATCTTGTTCTCCGTTGACCAGATGACCGTCCTGGACCGTCGGGGGTCTTCTCTTCGGTCGGTAGAAAGAGTAACTCAGCTCCGTCTACCAAAACTCTCAAAGAGGAGGTAGGCGAAGAGCGGCTAGTACTCAGTAAGCTCGCTGAAGAGTCTCCTCCCTCTGTCTGTTGCTAAGTTTGTGCTTCCCTCTTGATGATCCTCTTGCCTGGATTTGATCGATCTTGATGATGCCTTGACTTCTTAATTCTCGACTTCTCCAAAACTTCGATCCCCTCTTCATAGCAAACAAGGCTATTTATAGGGGTCTCAGGGGGTGAAGGTGCCTTCTGAAAACGCTCCCGAATGAGGGGCCACTACCCGCTACATGCGCGGTGACTGGCCCCGCAATCAGGGCAGTTGCAACTGAGACGCGGGCGTTGAGCCAAACGCGCCTTGAAGTTTGAGACGCGGGCGTCGAGCCAAACGCGCCTTAATGCTGAGACGCGGGCTTCGGGCCTTCACGTCTGGACGCTGAGGCGCGGGCGTCGGGTCGACGCGCCTTGATGCTGAGACGCGGGCTTCGGGCCGACGCGTCTGGACGTTGAGACGCGGGTGTAGAGCCAACGCGTCTTAATGCTGAGACGCGGGCATCGATTTCTCGCGTCTAGAGTTTGAAACTCTGCTTCCTTAATGGCTTGTCTGTTTAGTCATTTTTAGACAGCCTACAGAACCCCCTCCAAAGTTTCTGATATTCCGCAGTTGAATGGGACGGATTTCGGAATACTTTGGATCTTAGCCGTGTTCGCCTTTATGACTGGACTGTTGATGCTTCGGGCTTGATCTTATCTGGAATTGGTCTTCGTGAGTGTACTGTTGAACTCTTTGAAGCCGTCAGAGTTGATCGTGTTGAGTGTCTAGATACACAGTCTACACCTCCCCGATTGCTTTTAGTCTGTCACGGGTGCGCTTTTGGCCGGGAGTGGTTGGTTGTCTGTTTGCGTCAGTGTACTGTTGAACTGACTTGCAGAAGCAGGAGACTGGACGCAGGTTCCTTTTTGAAAAAGCAGAGACTGCTTTAAAGACGCGACTTCCATGGGGTGGACGCGACGTTTGGCCGGTTTGGGGGGACGCGGACTTTGGAGAGACGCATCTCTTGAAATGCAGACGCGATTTTCTGGGTGCATTTATGATGATGCTGATGGGGCATGTCCATCGAAGAGCCGCATACTTTGGGGCGCGCACCTGTGCCATGTCATGATTACGCCGCCAGCTGGCCTGGGGAAACGGCGAGATTTCGCCTCTTGGCGCGCGGATCTCCCGTTCATTAAATGAACTGCTCCACGTGTCAACTTCTGACTTGTGGCGGGGTCGCGACGCATGATCTTCCCTGTTCAAACAATGATTTGGCTCCACGCGTCAGGCAGCGATTCGCTGCAGCGTTTATTGGGCCAAACGCTGCGTATCTTCGCGAATCTCTGTGCCTATAAAAGGCAACAGTTAGAGACAGACACATCTTCTTCTCCGAACGCATTTGCTGAGAAAAGAGAGCTTCCCTCCTCTTGTTTGTTCATCTGTCCATCTTCGAACTCGGATTTCTGAACATCGATGGCTCCCAAGACGAAACCGACTGCATCATCCTCAAGGGCGACCGTCGCCGAGGCTGAGAGATGCTTCCTCTGCGCAGGAGGGTGTTTTCCGAGGTAAAATGCACCTTCGCGTGGGTTCCGCCATTAAAACATGTTCATAGAACCCTAAGAACCTTTAACACAAGATCGTGTTTGACTCTCGGACGCTGTCCTTGAGATGATAACCGGGCGCGGGCCTGATGATCCGACGCTGGTGAACTCTGCATTCTGGATCCTCCACTTAGAACATTTCTAATTGTGAAGGTCTCTGGACGCGATTTGCAGAACGCGGATTTGATCCATGCGTTCTGTGCCGCGTTTTGTGCCATCAGGCGCCGATTTGATGAATCTGGCGTCTGAGTCCAAGCACTTTGAAATTTCACAAGTCTTGGTTTGCAGAACGCGGATTTGATCCTTGCGTTCTGTGTCTTCAACCGCCGATTTTGTAGAATCTGGCGTTTGAGTCCAAGTACTTAGAATTTTCATAAGTCTTGATTTGCGGAACGCGGCTTTGCAGGTCTGGACGCGGGTTCGAAAAATTCCTGCGTCCAGTATCTCTTCTGCGTTTTTGGTGCAAGTTCGCAGGTCTGGACGCGGATGATAACTCCTGCGTCCAGTGTCTCGGCTGCGTTTTGAATTATGAACACTTAGCGTCTTCCCTTATTTTTGGCAAAGTATCTGACCAAGTGTCTTTTTCTTTTTGCAGTGCCGCATGTTTCAGGTTCACTTGCCAAGATGCACCACTTTGGACGCGTGGGTGGTGCCGACCGGGGCTTGACCTTTGTGCAAAGAATGAGTGTCCCCGTGACTGCTGACCAGTTACTGGATCGCAGGCTCTCTAATGTTAACAGGAGAACCTTTCGGGCACTTATGACCGATGCCGCACTCAAAACGGATGACGACGTCAGGTTGGAGAAGCCTGCCTTCTTCTTTGGGGATCATATCTATGATGATGGCCGTCGTGTGTCTGAGGGGACCTATAAATGGCTCCGTGAGATAAAGGGCGGAAGATTCTTTCTTCCAGACATGGAGAGGATGTTCCCGATGTCCTACTTCCAACACATGTCTGTCCCCCGGAAGATGGAATGGGACATTTCTCAGTATATCCCTGAGATCGCCCTTGGTGACTTTGGCCTTCAAAAGGTAGACCGCCATGATAGTCATGACGGGTCAGTTGTCGGACTGTTTCCCTGCGTCGTCCAAGCCTGAAATCCCAATTGGAGAGATCCCGGAGCTTGCTACCACCTTCCTCAATTCCTTCATAGAAGCAGGGGTGACTATCCTGTCGACTTCCGTGCGTATGGGTGGGTCCACTCTCCAGGAACTACTGGTGGGGCAGGATGGTGGGTTTTGTCCTTACCAATCTTGAGGGACCGCTGAAGCGTGTGGGGCTGTACCCAGCAGTCAGGGCCGTGCAGTGGGGCGTCCCGATGAGTTCTCATAACTTCTTTGGGATTCTGGAGCGCTACAATCCTCGGACGGGGACATTCTTTACTCCGGTCGGAGAGATGGGCCTTGCCCTGCACGAGTTGTATGAGGTCTCCGGGTTGTCGTCAGGGGACATTCCTTACGAGGAATTTGTCCCAACCACCAGGGAACTGCGCCTTTTGGAAAAAGAATCTCCTCAAGTGTACGAGACCTACTGGGAGGTGATGTGCCATTTCTACATCTGCGGCCAGACAACTGCCTGGAGGTCAGGAGGCGTCAAGCAACTATCCTGGGCTGATTATCTGTTTAATAATGTCAGCAATAAAGATCTCCCAGTAATCCGACTAGCTCCTAGTTCTGGTGGGGAAGTTGAAGACAGGATCGACGCAGCTTCTGACAAGTTCTATACCACGGAGTCGAACGAGGACGGCTTCGACCCTGACCTGATCTTTGAGAGCTTTCACCATCAAGCCCGGACCCCTATTTCTGATCAGGCGCTGTTGGCGGGCTTCCTGATGTTGTGGCTGAAGAGGTGTGTGGTGCCCACGCTACCACATGAAGTTATTGTGGCAGATGTGGTATACCCGGTGGTACTCTTGGCTCATGGCCACCCCATAGCCCTTCTTCCAGCCGTGGTGGCTGGTATTCAAAGCGGGCTGCGGGTGCTGACCAAGAGCTTCTGCGAACCCCCAAAGACTGCTAATTCCCGTGGGAGCCGTATACCGACTCAGAGGGGAATCCGACGGTGAGGCACCCCAACCCGCGGATTGAGCTGCCTTACACGTACCTCATGGCTTGGTACGTGATGCATTGTCCATCTCTAATGACGGCGGCGCGTGGGAGCATGGATCATATCCCATTTGTGCAACGGCTGGAACGTTCGGAGTGGCATGACACCTACCTGTATTACATTAGGAAGCGTCTTTCCTGTGCCACGAACTATCCGCTTAACCGTTGTTTTCCAGAGGTTCAAGGTGCAGCCCCCGGGGAGCTGTTCACGGATGTCGCTGGGCGGGATGACTTCTTGCAATTGCCTGCTGGAGCCTTCTGGTGGTTGATCAATATACGACCAGGATATGTGCTGTTTCGCCAAGGGACTTCCTGCACTATCGAACCGTATATGCCAAGTCGTTTTTGCCCGACAATTTGGCTATGATCAGCTTTACGTCGGGAATCCCAATGCTCAACTTGCCTTTGACGGGAACCTGTTCGAAGGCGCTCGGGCTTGGTATTACAGTGTGGCTGGAGGGACGGGAGCAACGTTCCATCTACCCGACGAGGCGCCTAAGTGCCGTATGAGCTTCAGCTTCTGTACTTGGTACTCCCAAGCCGGCCAGACGCCAGATCTTATTCCGGAGTCTTCATGCCTTGAGAGTATCAATGCCAGTCTCGAGAGAGGTCTGAATCCAGTAAACGTACTAAACTCCTCGACCAGTACCTGAAAGCTCAGAGGGAGGTCGAGAAACGATCGAGGAGGAGCCCCCAGTAATGAGGGCGGAACCGCGACCGGCAAGGGCAAAGCCGCAAGCGACGAGGGCGGAGCCACCAGCAATGAGAGTGGAGCCGCGACCGGCAAGGAGTTTGAAGCAATTGGCGAGGAAGCGTCGTCGACGCTCTGCTTCTGTAGTTGAGCCTGCCCCAAAGAAGGCTCGGAGGGACTTAACGGCTGAAGTCTCTCAATCCAGAGCTATCTCTGCTGGAGTTGAGGCTCCTCCTGAAGGTGTCCCTGTTAGAGTTGAGGAACCGCTGGAAGATGAAGATTTTCCAAGCTTGGTCCATGCTCCTAGGTCGCGCAGCAAGGCCATGGAGGAAGGGGAGCTCGTTGAGCGACCCCTTGTTGCTGGTGATACCGAGTCACCGGAGGTTGACATAATGGGCGAAGAGGATGTCGAGATTCCAGGAATCTCAACTCAGCCCGAGTCTCCTTCTGCTCCATGAAGGGAAGACGAGGTACAGCAGCCGGGTCTCTAGTGTCTTTATTTCCAATCCTCGGGCAGTCGACCCTAGTCCTACCACTGGGGTGATTGGGGGTAAGGCTCCTGTTGCGGAGCTTCCTCGCGTGGCGCTATCGTCTTCTTCGTCATCGGGAGAAAGTGACTTTGAAGATGAAGTCGACCATGGCGATGAACCCGCTCTTCTTGATCAGAGCAAATTCTTCCACATCTCGGAGGAGAAAATATACGGGGGCGAATCATCGACTGCGTTACCGCCGGCTATAATCCCTGCTGAAGGTACAACTTCCTTGCATGTCGAGGCGATGGAAACAGTGTTGACCCAGCCCAAGGGGATTGAGGCTTCGGTTGCCGAGACAACCTTAGTGGGGGCAGCTGTTGAAGTTGGGGAGCCTTCCCCTTTGCCAGGAGGGAAACAATCATTGAGGCGGAGGAGGCTCTCACTCCGCCGGTGGAGAAGGCTACTGCCGAAGCTGGGGGACTCCCATTTTACAGGACTCGACGCCTCTGGACCTCGAACTTAGTAAGGCAGCTCTGACTGAGGGGGCTCAGGTGGGGAGTCTGACGATCGGCACCCTTCCAGAAGGCCACACAGCTCACTTCTCGGTGGAAGTTTCTGAAGAGGTTGTGCTTACAACTCCTTCATTGGTCGTGGAAGCTCCTGCAGAGGCAGCGCTCCAGGAAGCGCCAGTGGGTAGTCTTGCTCTTGCCACATCGACGGCCGGCACGGCTCTTGTGCGAGAAGACCCGCCCTATATCCCTTATCC